>JAGSMT010000094.1:1200000-1717605 GCA_029286875.1 Lamproptera curius | reverse complement strand
GAATATTATTACCAGTAAAAACGATCTATTAAATGACTTTGGAATGCTGGTCGAAATGCCCACGAATTGGGCAATCTATCAAACGAAATAATTGGAATTATATCAAAATATATATTAAAATATCACTTGTCGGGACTTTAGGATTTTGTGTTGAAATATTTTTTCATTTCAGATTTCACAATACTTAATATTAAGAACATATTTGTTAATGGTTTTATATAAAATGATGTTTTAAAAGTAATTTTAAAACTTGATCAAGTATTATTGTAAGAAAATAGATAAAAAAAGAAAATAAACACTGAACTTAAACTTGTCTGCACACTCTATATTTGGACAGTAAGAACAGAAGAAAGCCTGAAAGAGGAAGAAATAGCCATATCCAACATAAAGTCGAACATAATAGGCATCAGCTAGATGAGAAGGCCAGGAGAAGGGATAGGAGAAAGAAACGACTATATTATGCTTCCCAAAGGAGAACACGCTAGAAAAATACGGTGGGTAGGTGTCGAAAAAATTAACACGTTCTGTTAAATCGTTCCTCATATTTTATTAAAATATTTAGCAATTGAGTGTAAAAAAATGTTTAATATTGGTTTTAATTGTTTATTTTGAGTGATGCTTACATAAACAGCAAGATTTATGTAATTTCAAATCATAACTTTTAACCACCACGTCCGCACAATAAAACCGCTAATACAGAAATAAAACGAATACAATAAACAAATCTACTTAGCATGAATAGAATTCTCAAAAGCATTTGGCAGCCTCTGCTACCAATAAATATGGCGGAGGTTCGAAGATCAAGGAGTCCAGTGCAACTATATAGAAATACTTAAGAGTATATATAGATCAAGCAAGGCCAGTATTAACCTTTATAGAATCAATGGGACAATCATTTCCTATTAAAAAGGGGGGTATGCCAGGGTGACCCTTTCTCTCCCACGCTATTTAACGCCGTACTCGAGCACATCTTTTCACATCTAAACTGGGACCACTTAATCTACCGGCCTCTTCGATACTCACGTTTTGTTAATACCCAGTTAACGGTATGTTTCAGCTTCGGAGAGAGCCCTTATTTTAACTGGTGTAGTTACATGGACCTTGTCGGTGTGGGTGACCCTACCTCTTTCAACATAGCGAATCCCAAACCTATCCGTTGCAAACTTCATTCTAATTGAATTGCTAAAATTACAAGTAATTTTTAACATTTATATCAAATGACAGCAATTTGGGGTGAATAGTTTGAGATCATCCATGTAGAAAAAGTGGGTCACTTTTGTGTCTGATCGGCGAAGCTGAAATTCTCCACCCGAAGCCTCCAGTAGTGTGCTTAGCGGATTCTAGGATAGGCAAAACCAAATTAGGCTTAAGCAATCACCCTGGAAGATTCCTCTGCGTACCCTTACTCGTTTTTCCGCAGCCATCATCCGCCCGGCTAGATAACCTCCATCGCCCCTAACAATGCCCGATGAAGTCCCTTACTGTACTATTAATCTTGTACAGTGCGAATATTCTTGTTAGCTTAGTATGGTTTGAACGCCTTTTTGTAATCTACCCAGGCGGTGGAGAAAATTCGTCAGTTGCTTTCGACTATTTTGCTTATGAACGCGTCTATAAGGAGTGGTTCCTTGTTCCCACAACCACCGCCTCGACATACATTCTAAACACGAGAGGTGTTAGGTGAAAGTTATTATTATTATTATTGCTAAAAAATCAGTAAAAGACATTAATTAAAAAGCTGTTTTACACACATATAATAATTTAAATAAGATACAATAAACTTCTGTGGAGATAAAATTATCTTAAATATAAATATCGCAAAGAGGCCAGAGTACTTAAAAAGTTCGTAATGCATAAACTTAAAGCCTTCTATTGACGCCACATCACAACCTCTAAATTCATGTACAAAATGACAGTATTTCATGAATTTAGCACGTGACGCTACGAAAAGTAATATCCTAACGCTCATATATTACATTATATTAAACATGAACATATTGGTTGCAAGACCAAATCCTGCAGTTTTGAGAATTGTATTAAGAGTTAAAAGTAATAAAATGGTATTGAATTGAAATGTTGAGCCCTGTTTTTTATTAACGTAGAGTGTGAGCGTATTTAAATATAATAACATCATGTTTATCTTTTATTATTAAGTTCACTAAGCTGTACTCAAATAAAATGTTTTAAGAGTACCCTAAAATTATTACAGAGCCATAGCAATAGCTGTTAAATTTATTGCTAAGACTGTACAAACAACAATTTTCTTTAATGTAAGAGGTTACTAATTGAAAATCTGTAATATTAATACTAAAAGAAGTAAAGAGCAATAAAACTTTACGTGTTTACACATGACTATTAAACAAAAAGACATGTCCGAATTCATTGTCTGTCGCTTTGTGGGTAAGCAATCCTGATCATAATCAAGAGTAACACAAAAAGACTAAAACCTATAGAAGGTTTTGTAGTCTTATAGACACTACACCTTTTATTAAATAAAATTACTTTACGGATTTTATAGCGTTTATTTTACATTTTAAATTCCTGACGTTTCGAACACTTTCCAGCGGCCTGGTCACGGGGTAGACTGAGATGTCATGCGTCCTGTTGCACAATGCTGAAGCGGGGTTTCCAGATCCAGATCTTTAAATTTTAATTAATTATTTTTAGTCTGTACCTGACCTATAACAAAATGAACTGGTTTTATCTTTACAGCCAGCAGTGGTATTATGCTTGGAGTTTAAATTTTAATTTATTAATTATGGGATCTCAAGCAGGTGGTAGAACCTAAATACATTTGCTACTGCAACCTAAAACCACACTAATGGAAAAAAAATAAAATTGACAATAAAAGTGTTATACACATTTCGAAGTGTTTTTAAAGTACAATTACGAAAAAGCAAAATTTCCTACAAAAGAATGTAACGTAACTCAAGAGAACTTTTAGACATATCCCCCGATCAGTGACATTACTATCTACAGTGGAATAGAATTTGGGTAAGGCTATAAATCAGACCATACCGAATTGAATATAAATGTGAACTATACGCCTAGCTATGGACTTTGAAAAAATATACTAAAGTAAGAAGTAAAAATGACAAGTTATTTCATTTGTAAGGATATCTTTGGAGTTAATAGTTTGCAATACAGCAGACTGTACAAATTTTAAAAATAATATTTAATTATGACGTTCATTCGTAATTCTTACGTAGAAATTACAATACGTAAACATAATATTTCCTTTTCTAATTTTTAACATTTTTAAGGCTCTTTGGGGCTTACATTGTTAAGTTTATAAAATCAAGTCTAAAATTTTGTAAGGTTAAATTTTGACTTATGAAAACATCTTCAGAATCCAAGTCGACCTTACCTGTACGTGGTGCACCCTGCCAAACAACGGACGAGGCTCTGGCGAACCACCCACCAACCCGCATTGGTCTAGCGTTGTAAGATACGGTCCAAAACCCCCTAATGGAGTGGAAGCAGTGGAAGCAGTGGCGTGCATTTGGGAACGCCTACGTCCAGCTGTGGACTGACTCAGGTTGATAATGATGATGATGAAAGTTTTCGTTAATGTTGTTGTGTAATGTATTTTACCAAAAAAAAATTATGTAATAAACAATAAACATGATTTCAAAAATAACTTACAAGTTTCATTGCATTTCATTTCTTATACAATATTTCCGATGTTTTAGAAACTTTACAGGGCTTGGCTGAGTGATCAGCTCAATGCATTAATTGAGGTCTTTGAAGACTGGTACTGTGTACTGACTGCTAGTTAACCTGTAGATTTTGGACCGAAAAACCTATGTAAAGGTTTTCTGTTAGGTAACGGAGGCCATAAATCTTTAACCAAAAAACGGTAAAAAAATTAAAGACAGTGCCCTAACGCTCTACAAAAAAATACTTTTACAGAATCCTTCTGTGCTAAGTTTTTTTAACTGGAAATATAATTATTAAATAAAATTACTTTTTAAAATCACGGGTCCCGGTCACGGTGACCACGGCTGCTGAAAGTGTAGAAACGTCGGAATTTAAATGTCAAAATAAACGCGATAAAATTCCGAAAGTAATTTTATTTAATAATGGTAATATTCTGCGAATAGAAATAATTATGAAAATATAAAGTTCGAACTCAATTTTTCAACAACGAAAAATATAAGTCAATTGTTTATTGTAAAATTATTACCATCGTTTATTATTAAATAGTACAGTGTGCAATGCCACGCCAGCGTCGATCGTTTTGTTATTAATTGCGGTCCCCGATTCATTTTCAACTTTTATTTAATTTTGTATCTGTATTGCTTTTGAACAGTATAGTTTCGTGTTCTTCTTCCACACTGTGTTTGGAATAGTCAAACTGTAACCACTTATGAATCGTAATATTCGAAAATGTGAAGAATTTTGAAAAAATGTCTATTCTAGTTAAATTAGATTTAAATTAGTGTTCAAAAGTACATTTACATAATTGTGTCTATTTTAAATGTCTATAATTATTTAGTAAGTATTTTAATAACATTCAAAGCATTTTAATAACATTCACTTATGAAACTTATTGAATAAATAAGGCATTATGAAATTAAATACCACTGGCACAATGCCCATTTTAATGTGATATCTAACAACAATTATCGGCATATGATCATAGTATACAGATTAAAAGTTGTGATTAATTTATTTGATAGTAGAGCCAAGATATGACTTCCGTCGATTTTCCTAATTTTTAAATTGGCCGTATTCCTTGTTATAAATTAATTTATTATGAAGCTATAATCTTACCAGTTCTTTGTAAAATTAATAATGCAATAAAAATTAAAAAAAACCCTGATTAAGCAGATTACTACTCATCTATGCGTCGCAATTTACTTTTATGTAATTTGTTTTCTCATATACCTTCAAAAATAGCTCAGAGGACTTATTCCAAGTTTTATCTCCGAACAAAAAATCTCAACGCTTTGGCATGCAGACAGACAGCAGGTGCAAATTTTCTCACAAGGATTTTATGTAGAGAGAAGAATTGATATCATGTTTTATTCTCGTATCTTATTTACAGATTTGAATTAAATTTAAAATTTATAATTCTAGGTTAAGTTTCTACGGGTTTATATGCTTTGTTTTTGAAAATGTGTCAGGACAGAAAGAAATTCTCGTAAAACCTGAAAAGATTTAAATTAAACAAATGTTAGGTATCTCTATTTTGTATAAAATGGCCTCATCCATTGAATTTTTCTAACTTCTATGAAACATACAAACCGTTAAAAACCTTAAACTTTTATTTAGTTATGACTTTTATAATCTGTTGCTTGTTTATTGCCGCTGCGATGCTCGAGAGTAGAGTAGTTCGTTGGCTCAGAAGGCGTCTAAGATGAGTGTTAAGACGGAATAAAAACTCTAGAATGTTAGCAGAAGTAAGTCCAAGAAACATTCACAGACAAGTACTTAGCTATTATGCTACTTATATGTAGGACAACGCTTTGTTTTAAATGATCGTTTGTAATTTATTATTCAATCTTCTTCCAATAATAGAGAAGAAACTTTGCAAGGAAGCGTTGTAAACGTAATTATTGATATAAAAATCACAAAATACATTTTTTTTTATTTCTCTAAAAAAGTCGTTATAATAAACAATTGCTCTTTTTTGTGATAGTTATATTTAAAACAGATAAGTATAGATAACTTAATATATATACCAAGGCAAAAGATTCATTAGTACATAATTATTTCTATTGCTTGCGCGAATATTATACATTATTAAATAAAATTACTTTACGGATTTTATCGCGTTTATTTTACATTTTAAATTCCCGACGTTTCGAACACTTTCCAGCGGCCGTGGTCACGGGGTAGACTTTTAAATGCATTAGTACATGCTCAATCATTAAAATGGAAATGGGCCGGATATGTGGCGCGCTTAACCGATCAGAGGTGGACGAAGCGGGAATGTCACGGGCATGTCCACAAGGAAAATGAAAGAGGGGTAGACCTGTGGCTACCTGGGAAAACGATTTAAAAAAAATTGCTGGTCTCAAGTAGCTCAATCTAGAGAAGTCTAGCTGACTTTGGAGGAGGCCTTCACCTTCAGAGGGGTTTTTACAGACTAATGTCATAATATTAGAATAGGTTTAAAAAAAGAAAAAAAAAGTAATGATAAACTATTTCAATATCATAACTTAGGTCAACAGGCCTAATTTACTAATAAATTAACAACTTTTTAGGTTTTATTTAATTTTTTTTCTGTTATAATTCTGTACGAAATAAAAGGCTTTCTTATTTTTATTTATTTATATTTCTTTTTATTATTTATTTATATATATATAGGTTCGCAAAAGGCACCTTATAACCTCTGCTTGGAGAAGAAGAACAAAGTGAACATTCTTCTCCAATGTTTTGGTCTAGATGCCCTTAAAAATATTTTCCTCGGCAACTAACACAGTGCTCCCAACAATTATCGTGTTATGGTCATGACCTGACCTCTACTCGATGAAAAGAAAATACCTATCAAATTTACAATCACGTGTACAATAGTGCCGGTGACTATGTATGTTAAAATTGTTACGTTACACTATATACTTTTGAAGGTTTTGGGACTTGTCTTTGATTCTTCATTGAGATTTTCTTTTATTGACCGACTTTTTAAAATAAGTGATCCGCTTATATTGCGCACAATGGTTACAAATTATTTAAAGTTAATCTCATTTTTTGTTAAAATTTTGCTTGCATTCAATTTTTCCAGCAGTTTATACTATACACCTTTCTTAAAGAGACTTTAGGTTGTCCCTGTAAAGGAAGTTTTTTCTTTCACGAAATATATAACTTAAACAGCTCTTTCAACTAGGCAGAGTGCTTGCCGTACATTAAAGAACTCGCTTTTATTTCATTTTCTTGCGGGAAATCAGTTTAGGTGAATCTTGTATGAATATTGTTTGCGCATTCTCATGTAGGCTGTATAGAATAGTAAGTTTTAAATAGATGTGTAAAAATTTTACTTTAAAACAAATTTAAAGTAAAATTTTAGAGACAATATTTTTACTTATTTTTAAATTGTTTGCTGTATTAATTTTTAATAAAAACGTGTATGTCATAAAAATTTAATGAGTCGTATACGAAGCTAAGTAAATTTAATAATTTATTTTCTTATGTAATACAAATGATATTCTAATAGATTAAATACTATTATTATATTTAATGAAGGCTAAAAATGCAGTATGTAATATCTAACAAGTAATAAGTAATTTATTATACTTAGGCAGACAAGTTGTGACTAGACTTCGAAATAAAACTATTTCTAAATTTACCGCTTGTTTTTGATTTTTATTGGACAACCCACCAACCCGTATTGGACCAGCGTGGTAGGATACGGTCCAAAATCCCCTAATGGATGGAGGTGTATTAGGGGAGGCCTATGTCCGGCAGTGGACTATGCCTGTGGCTGATGATAAGTATCAATTGCAAACTTTATTTAAAATCTTTTTACTCAATCCTAGTTGCTTCTAACTTTAGTAAACATTTGTCTTCAAATCTTCATTATAATTGTTTTTGATTCCATTGCCTACGTTAATATATACATTTATGTTTTAAAGAACGTTTCAATGTAATGCATTCAAATCAAGGTATTTTGAAATCTAATTTAAAGCAATATAATATGACTCCTTGCGTAAAAAATAATCTATTAATTTGCAGTAAGTAAAAAATACCTTTTTCATATTAATGCCTGTTTCAAATTTTTACGGTATTTATTTAGTGTAAACAATCAATAAAGGTTTAGCTTTCACCTTTTGGTAAAAACTTGCAATCGATTCTATTGGTGCTGACGGAATACTCTAAAAACCAATATGATACATTGTCGACTAAATAAATGCAATAAAATTGTAACGAGTAACTTTAATGTCGTTTTTACAATGTGTAGTTGCATCTCGATTTCCCTCGAGAGCGGGACTCTAATGCCGCGTATGTATCCTTTTTTGGTCCTAATAAAATCCATTCTCAAAAAGAAGGTGAAGTTACCGGGCAAGGGTAGAATCTATGTTTCAGTAGATTTTAATATCAAAAAGCCTTTCATAGATAATCTGTAGCGAAAAAGACAAATATGGTAATCGACGATGCTTACGCATACGTAAAAGAAATATTTTATTCTAAAGTACTGCCTTACTAACCTTTTAATAAATTATTACCAATACAATTTGAATTCAAAATGCACGCCATAGTATTAAGCGTTTCATAACAAGTTAAAGCAGTACTATAATTTGAGCTACTAGAGTAAAATACTTTGTTTTAAAAAAAAGTCAACTTTCAGCTATAATTTTAATTCTATAATGGTATTTTTACATAAAAATGTTTTACTTTAATAAAAATTCAATTGAGTATGATCCTATCATTACATATTTACGTAAAGCTCTTTAATTTCATGCATTGGAGTAAGTTATAAATATCTTTGATATATATCGTATATCGTTTATCGTGCGTGATATTGAACCATATTAAGAAAGATGTTTCATTATAAAAAGTATCTTCAGTGTAAGCTTTACTTCTATATCAATTTGCATAATACAAAAAACGATGAATATTGATTCATATCGTATTTTAAAAATAGTATTTATTTTGTTAAAATAAAAAGGATACATTGACCAATAATTTAAAAACATTGTAAATAAAATTAAAATATCACACCCAGTCCAATGTACAAGAGATCCGACTTTCTCCATCATATTCAGAATGATCTGTTGTGCAGCATTATGGGCTATAGAAATTCTCTGCACACGCTTGTTTTTCACAAATGATAATTGATCTTTCAAATATTAATATTAAGTTCGACTTATAGGTGAGTTTGTAGTCAATCGTAATCCTCTTTAATAAGTATCTACCTGCCAGACATCTGGATTTTCAGCGGTTACCTAACAATTTATTTGTTACGACTAATATCTCTATTAAAAGCAAACTTACGGATACGGGGAAGGCATGCATTAAGGGAAGCCTAAGTCCAGCAGTGGACTAACACGGACTAATGATGAGCAAAATTTGCCTATTTTATTTCCTATTATTGCCTATTATATTTGCCTATATTATAAAGTTTTCTAGATTGTATTGCATTTAATTACTTATTTTAATTACTTATTTAAAATTATAACTGACGTTTGAAAACTTACTTGGGTCCGTAAAAAACCATTAAACTTCGTGTAGCTAAAACTCCAGGATAATTTTCAGTATGGTAAGTTCAATTGCCTCCGTAGCCTAGTGGTAAGAGCGTATGCTTTAGAAACCAAAGGGCGTCGGTTCGTATCCTACAGGGACTCAACAAATTTTCATTGTTGTTTCCTAGTTGTGTTTTTTGTACCACATTAGTCGGGGCTTTCTCGTTTGTATATATTTGGCCCGCACCTGCACATATTACCTGCGCAACATTGACCTGCACCTGGATCTGAAATAGCCTACAATCAAACAGTACCTAAAACAAACTTCTATCCGATATTTCGACTCGGCTTCGCAACACCCAAACGATCTAGTTTGGAGCGCGGCCGCTTACGAACCAACAATTTCACTCACTAAAAACGACATTCATGGAAGAGCGCGAAACGCGATTACAGATCCGGACGATAAGATTACGATCGTGCAAGCACGTTTTAACTCACAAAGACGCAACACATCTTGTCCTCGCCGTTGAGGGCAAACGAATACACCGTTCAACAGATATCGGCACGTACCAGGCCGATTCTCACCAACCAGATAGGGTGGTTATCACCTTCCACTAATAAGTCCTAAAAGCACCCTATCGAGCCGAGGTTCGGCCCACCGGGGCGCCCTCGATAAATGTTGCTAACGGGTAAAGGCGTGGACCTGACCAGCGGCTGATTGGGCCGAGGCTCGACCCTCTTGGGCACCCTCGATCAAGCCGGCTTACGGGATAAAGAAGTGGTAGCACGAGCCGAGGTCCCCCTTCAGGGGTCCCTCGGAGCTAAGCCACAGAATAGAGGTGAAGTCTGTGCACACTTAAAGTTGCACAGCCCCTCGAACCCGCCGGGTTGTAGCGGTTAACTCCACCAACGTGAGTCAAAATCCGTCAAAATCCGTAAAAAAAAAGCAGTAATAAATAAGTAGACACATGTAAAGCGAATTTTGGAGGCAAAGCTTAGTTTTCCAGAGGTGGAGGCCAATGTTCAGCAGTGGATCTATCCCAGGCTGATGATGATGAAGTTCACTATTAAAAACGGTTTCCAAACAGCTTTCTAATTATTTTTCAAAGAACTACAATAGACCCTCTTGGTTTTCATCGGTATTGTGGAGCAACGTTTCTAAACTATCAGAGTATGAACTCCATAGGCAGCTTTCGATCAATATCTATCGGTACTGATTTTCTCAATTTATTCTTGCAAACGAAATTTGTTGCTCACTGAATTTTAGTAATGTTTTCGTATCGCTCATTAAACCACATTATGCACATAAATACAAATATCAACCATGAAAACGCGACCTTTACGTTGAAGTCCCTGCCATTAAAAATCGTTAGTTGTCGAATTCGAATGTAAAAAACAAATGAACGGCTATTGTTTTAAAGATTAGATTTAATTATAAGTTTTGGTTAAAAATGGATGTTTTATTATTCGTAAAGGTATCTTATTCAACGTTATCATATATAACTGAAAATTACTTTTTTTAAATGATTAAGTTAATTACTTAATAACTTCATCGGACTTTTAAATAAACTGTTTGGCAGCGGTGCCAATTAAGTGGAAAATTATCTATCGAAGTATTAGGACGGCGAAATTAGGACAGAATTTTGTCACCAGTCTTAATAATAAACCCCCATTTAGAGCTCAAAGCGATTTTACTCCATAATTTAAAATAAAAGCGCTATTAAAACTCGTCAGTCAGTAAAGAGTTCTTAAGGTTATTTCTTAAATTCTGACATAATTGCTTAGCATAACAATTGCGGTTTCTATAAATTACTTATAGAAACCGCAATTGTTATGCTAATAACCGACTGTAAAATATAAAAATACTATTTTTTTTATAAAAAAATAGCAACGATAAATTACATGAAGGTATTACATAGCTATTAATTGCCATTGTCGTATAAGTGAACCGCGTTTGTATGAAAACATATCGAACTATGATGATTCACCACGATGAATTCTGCTTTTATTGAAACTCACAAACGCGAACTTGAGAAAGCATGTACTTAACTCAATGAAATCCCCAATTTCGTATGCAGATCCGCAAACAGTTGCATTCGCTTCTCATGTTCTAGTGGCTGCGATTTAATTTAGTCTATAAAATGGTTACTTGATTGAAAATTAATGATCATGAAAGTATTGTGCGACTTAAGGAGAATAGTAGGATGTTTTTAGAATTTAAAATGGTACACCGTTACAAAAGGAACGTTCTCTTGTTAATAAGGTGGGTGCTTATAAGATATGCGTTGTGAGAAGTCACACTTGTTTATCCAGTTCTTAGATATATAATGTTACAGAGCAAAAGTATTATTATCGCTTATTTCTACTGTTTTATAGATATAGGCACTTTATTTTGTATTAATGACGCATATAATGCATACATCACGAATAAAAAGCTTCAGTAATGAGGTAACTGTCAATCTCGACAGTACACGTTCAGAGCATTTGATAAACGTGCAAGTATGGAGCACCGTTTCAAAATTTCACCATGCAATTTCGCTCAGTGTTAGTCAAACGGGCCGACGCCTTTGTGCAACTAATTGCGACTGTTTCGATTCCCCAGCGCACAGCCGCAGCCGAAGAGGAGCGCACTGTTTGCCTGATAATGGAATTGTAAAATTGATCGTTTTCGTACACAACGGGAATTGAGCAGCTCGAGAGTTAACGAAGTGTGAAGAGTGGATTTTTAACTGAGCTGATCTTCTTTGGACCGCACTTAGTTACCTTTCATTTTATAGATACGATATTTCCTCTCATTTTTTGCTTTTTTAGGTTTGATTTACCAATATCACTTAATTATACATAGCTACTTTATTAGCTGTTACTCGCGACGTTATCCGCGTGGAATAGAAGAAATGTCCCTGAGGTAAATTATAAATACTGTATAGAATAAGGTAGTATTATTGTATGTCACACAAAGTTCTATGGTTTACGCTTTTGTACTTCGGCAGTTAATGACCTATATATAATCCATGAGAAAGATGTTTATTGAAATCAAAGTAATTATTTTGAAATATAATGTCTGTTTGTCTAGACAGACTTTTTGAGACAGACAGACGTCTGTCTCAAAAAACGATATGATTTTGTCCGTTACTAAATAAATAATAAGGTGTATAAGAACATTTGTGTGTAACAGGATAATATAACTATAAGAAAATTTTAATGATATCATTGTCTTGTAATTAGTTGTTTGCTGCGGAAAATTGAAAACTGAGAAAAATATTTTATACTGTAATTAAATTTTGCACAATACCTTATCATATTGCAGTACAAAATAATACTAGTTGACCTTTACAGATCACAAATTATATATAATTCTTATTATAATATTTTTATTTAAATTAAAAAATATATAGCTTTATTAGTAGCGGACATTTGTACATATGATGCATGACAACAATTGCTGAAAGCATAATGTAGATCTCTATCTAAGTAACTTAAAGTTTCATATGAAACGAATTGATAAAGCTGTTAAATTTTTGTAAAACATAGCAACAAAAGAGTTATCTGTACAAACATCCGCCTATCCAGCGTAAATAGAGCAACGTAAACGTGACACGTTATATTTTATAACGTCATAACACATCGGCGCGTTAACTCAGGGGAAATTAGATGGAGTTTACAGGTTGCTCGTTACAAGTTGAAATTGTTAGTTCGGAATTTAACCGTTCAATACCCGTAGGGTGTTGGGAATTTTGAAATGTACTCGGGCATAAAGATATATTCAATCGTGTAACTGGCAGAGCCAAACTTTGACTTAAATTGTGCGTTATTTCCATTTAGTGCGGTTAAATTAACTGTTTCTACTTGATACTAATATAATCGTTAGAGTAAGGTTATATTTTGGTGTTTTGCTGTAAGTAAAAAAAATGTGCAGTTCATTAAAATGATAATTTTAATGTAACTGATTGATATAAGATAGCGTGACATTTCTAAAGGAAAACTTAGAAAATTATTTGAATCTTGGTGATTCGTTATATATTTGATTAGCAAAAGTACTTATTTCACACACAATTAATTTGTTTTCATGCGTCTGCTCATGCTTTATACTTTTAGGATACAACAATAAAGATCATTATTGTACGTAACAAAAATAAACTAAATTAAATACAAAAAATCCATGGTTCTATCAAAGGGTACTAAAGCAATAGCCAACACTAAAACGTCTTCAACTAAGACTAGCGTGTTCATTAAAATTACACATAAATTTTGATCACATGAAAGCAAATAAATACTATAGTAACATATGCAATGTGCGTACGTTACTATTGTGTTCTTTTCACTATCTTTTTTATTTGTTTCTTCTACTAAACTATTTTCCTAAGTTATCGTGAAGCCGGCCTTTAATTCACTTAATTATACTTGAATAACAGTTTTCGGAAAGTGGCTGGTGTGGGCTAGATGAAAATATCCGAAGATCGGAAGCAGGGGCGTGCATTAGGGGAGCTATCTCCAGCAGTGAATTGACACAGGCTGATGAAGATAAACAGTTTTCACATTGACAATTAAGAAGCTGAAATCTAATCCAATAGTAAAACGGTTAATAAATAAAGAGCCAAACTACTGTACCCTCAAGGTGGGAGCAAATAATTTAAAATGCATTCATAATAATTGTTTGTCAAACAATTATTACGCTTTATTTTCATTTCAATCAGAGTAGTTAAAACTTTTTCAATTCAATTGACTAATTGCATTAAGATAGTAGCACTGACCAATATTAATTTATTCGTAAGACAGCTGGGAAAAGATTCTAAATATTAACATATAAATTTCTCGCCTTTGAAAGTCCCTACTGTATAACTAACAGGAAGGACTTCCTATACAAAACGAACTCTTACTAATCTGAGCTTAATATCCTCATTTGGAATCGCATCTGCAATTAAATAACAATTGTCATAATAAGCGGTATTGTAAGCAATTGATTCAAAACAACACCCGAAGTAATTAAAATGGAAAAAGTGTATTATTTTTCTTTATCTAAAATATATAATAAGTATAATAAGTACTTGAAGTAGTGCAGTAGAGTAATGGATATATATAGTATATATAAGTATATCATCTACTTTCCTTTTTCTGCAAGAGTGTTTTATTTTTACTAGCGACCCGACCCTGCTTCGCACGGGCAGATAGAAAATATTTATACAATATTAAGCATGTGCTATATATATATGAACCTTCCCCTTCAATCACTCTATCTATTAAAAAAAAACTTCATTGAATCCGTTGCGGATTTTAAAAGTTTTAAGCTGTGTTATACTATGTAGTGAGGCATTTAGTTTTGTTACTAAGTTTATTAAATAGAAAAATCTAATGATAAGAAAATAAATGATTGCTGAATAAATATCGAACAAATGATGGCAAACGTTCACAAATGTATCAATTGGTATACTGCTACAATTCAAATTTTAATAATGTTGATATTTTTAGTATGAACTCTAAAAAATTCAAAAAGGAGATTTTAAAAATATTAGAAAACTGTAGCTAACTTAGCATCTCTCAATTTTTCTAGTTTAACTTTTAATATATTATATTGTAATATGTGGTAAACGGTGCTGATGACACATTGATTAACTCTATTGTCAAATAATACACTGTATCTTTTATTATGCTGTGTCATTGTTTGTTTATCCAAATAAAGACAAAAAAAAAATGATTACTTATCTTCAATCAATAGAGCCTCGTGGTTTTATATTATAGTAGTTATAGTCATTTAATAATTTAAAAAATAAAAGAAAAAGAAAAAGAAAGAATCAAAATCATCAGTGGTCTTGGCGTTCATTAAAAAATACCTATGTCCAGCAGTGTACTGATGGAGGCTGATTGTGATTGATAATCAAAAGAAGAATTATATCTATTATTTGAAAAAAATTCTACACATTAAGTATGATATGAGAGAGCATAATATGAGCAAATATTTCTGGTTAAAATATTTTATAAATTAAAATTATTCAGCTTTGTTCAGCAATCTATTAATGGAATATATATCAAGTTGATATCAACGATTAACGTTGACAAGTAAAAGGACTAACTCTGAAAACAATTCATCCTTATATATTTCTATACAATTTTTAGTAAAATTCTATGTAACAGTACTTATACATTTTAATTTAGGAAAATTTATCATTAGTAATATTATTTCTCGGCATGTAAATATGAGATATAAAATCATTTTTATGTTTACGCTTTTTTATAAAATGAGGCTTTTTAATATTTTTCTCCGCATAATCATATTAAGTTAGTTAACTTCTAATAATATCAATAAAAACTTATTTGTTCTTATTTCATAAAAGCTTATGTTTTTATTATTTTTTGCATACTCTAACCGCTTCTTTTGTACCCCTAAACTCCCGACAACAAAATCAGCCTTCAATTTAACACTGCCTGGCATAAAATACACTTGGACAAAATTACTCCTACCTTATTGAAGCAGACCGAAAGAAGCCCCACAGAAGCATTCGTATTTCTTTGTGCTAAAATTGGTATAGAGAACCTATTAAATCAGGTCTTATAATTACTTTAGATGACAAGTACAGAAAAAAATTGAGATATTAAAGGACCAAGAAATTTTGACATCAAATGATGTCAAAATTTTCCCTTTAAACACTTTCCATACTGGATATTTTTGTTTCAATAACAAGTTTACAGCATTTCATCTAAACTTGCGATATTTCTCGATTTCAAGAAAGTAATTAAAAAGTAGTTGATATTCGTTCTCGACGTTAGCCCCGTCTTGATTAACTTTTCACTTCTAAAATATTTATAATAACTTCTTATTTCTTATTCTTACCGGTAGTAGGTTCCCTGTTTACAGGAGACCGTCTGGTGGTACCACCGCGGTGCCTATTTCTGCCGCGAAGCAGTAGTGTGAAAACACTGCTGTGTTCCGGTTTGAATGGCACCATAGCCAGCGTATTTACTGGGTAAACGAGACTTAACACCCTATGTCTCGCATGCAGCGCGTTGGAGATAACACTGGTATTGCTAATGACTATGGGCGTCAGGGACCACTTCCCATCAGGTGGCCCGATTGCTCGTCTGCCTGCGTATGCCATAAAAAAAACCCTTTTAATATTACTTGATTTGTCTTATTAGATATGACATCATGCTTTCTTTACAACACTGCACCGCAAGTGCTGCTGGTGCATTTTATTTTTTATACATAAATTTAAGGGTTAAAAGTCGAAAAATGTTTACGTGTGTTATAACAATGTGTCGTTTGAAATTGGTTTCGAAATAAATTAATTGTATTTTGATAAAACATTAAAACACCTAGTGTCAGTCCACTGCTGGACATTTGTCTCCCCTCCACACCACCGCTTCTGATCTCGGCTATTCTCATCCAGCCTACACCGCCCACTTTGCGAATGTCGTCACTCCATTTTACCGCAGGAGGTCTCACACTACATTTGCCGAGTCTCGGTCTCAACTCCAGAACTTTTCGACTCCAGAACTTTTCGACTCCAGCGGTCGTTATAAAAATTATACCATTATCTCTTGAATAATAAAGTTAATATTTTTACGTGTATTTGTTTCTTAGCAACTAATGTTAATGAATAAAACAGCATCATATGGAGAAGAACAGTAAGCCAATACACTGAGAATCGGAACTAGAAATCAAGGTAATGTGACGGCTATTTAAAATAATAATCATTAATATTAAGTTGAAATTTGGCTGAGTTGATAAACCTTCTAATGTGTAATGTGACTCCTTGTTGGTGTATGTAACTTCACTTCACGGGATGAAATTATAAACAAAGTATATTTTACGCATCCGAGTAAAAATAGCTCTTGTTCAATAACCCTATGTAAGGCACATTAAAAAAAATGGTAATATAAAATTTGTGTCCTAGTTCCCTTTGAAACGAGCTGCATTGGGGAAACGAAAAAACAGGCGGTTTAAAACTTTTTGTTTAAATTTAAGCCGTTATTTCAGAACTACTTTTGGAAAGTTTTAGATATGGCCCAATTTTAAAATTTACTCTTATTAATTACTTCATCATATAGGAGTTAACTGTTTTGTTTTTTCTGTACAATGGCGCTAACAAGAGTTGTTGTAGTTTTGTTAGTTAGTATAAAATGGTATTTCTGATCAGACTTCAAACAAAGCTGAGCGTAAAATGTTAATTCTTTATTTTAAGACAATTTCAGGCAGCCACGGTTTTATTATCCCATATTAAATAATAACTCTATTGTATGAGATGTAGGACAAATTTGACAGTCAGTGAAATCAGTGGTTTTGATTTTATATTAATAATAACTGCTTAGAGCCGGGATTACTACAATATATTTAAAAAAATATCTACGCATAACCAAGGTCTTAAGCACATGAATTCCACATATATTTTCAGTCTGCAACATTTTATTTGTATGTATTGCAGTTTTTCTCACCTACAATGCTATAGGGTGCCATAAATATAATATATATTTTGCAATGTTATTATCTTTCGGAACTTATGTCGTAAAGCACACTTCGTCATAATGCAATCTTACATGGATCAATGGATTCGGCGACATGATGATATTATATACTATAATAAAGTAGTACTATAGTCAATGTAAATACAGTGTAATGTTTTACATACTAACTAAAATATTGTATATACTTTTTGGGAAGACAACCGTGCGCAAAATTTTTTTTAGTTTAATCTATGTATGTTTGAATTACGCAGTATTCTGAAACATTTTAAAAAGCACTGCAAATGAATATAGGAATCACGATCATCAGCAGCCTGTGATAATCCACCGCTGGACATAAGCCTCCCCTAATACTCCCCTATCCCTTAGGAGGTTTTAGACCGTATCCCACCACGCTTGTCCAGTGCAGGTTGGTGGGTGTACCGATTTTAATACATGCCCATCCAACGCATGGATCATCTTACTTTTCAGACAATAGGGTGATCGGCCCAAATTGCCCTAACCAACTAGGAAACAACAATGAATGTTAGTCGTAAAGCGAACAAATATTTGTTTTTAACATACTCTGTAACGCTTAGATGACTCTGAGTCACGCTCGTGAGTACAACGATGTAAGGTAAATATACTCACATTACCATAATAGTTATAAACTTGGGTCGACTGAAAACCGTCTGTTTAGGAAAAACGAGATTAGTGTCATATGGTAACAAAGGTCTCATACAAATCACTAAATACATCAGATTATACAAGAGCTCTAAACCTATCCAAACACTTTGCTAAAGCCTTACGTTTCAAAGAAGCTCTTTTATTGTTAGAGTAATTGGAATAGCATATATTTGCGGTAATTATATAATTTTTAATTAATTTAACTTCTCTTCACCTTGAAAAATACATGTTAATTCATTGACGTGATTCTTAACGTTTTGGAACTATAAAAGCATTCCCAAAAGTCCAATAACATTATATTTACCATATTAGTTGTTTTGATACTTAATAAAAGAAAAAAATAAACTAACATTAGCGTCAATTTTAAATATTTTAAGTAGTTTTATCACAATAATTGCTCTTATAAGTTAAAATTTCTTTGTTACTTAACTCTACAATACGTCCTATTGCGTTTTTATATCGGCAAATATAATCCTACGTATTTGTTGGGTTTTTATAATTGAATAGGAGTTACTTTATGTTTATTAGTTACATTACCAGGGTGGGGTATCATTTAAAAAATTAATTTACATTATGACAACCTTTAAGGCACAAACGTTCTATACAACTTTTTTAAATTTATTAATACTTAAGTTCTGAACGATTACTGGGATTTAGTAATAAAAGCGTATACAATGTTTCGTAAAAGTTTTATTTATTGATTCATTGGAGCTCATGTTAAAGACTATTCGAATTGCTCGTTTTAAGAGGACAAAGATTGTATAAGTATCACACTTCCCCACTGTAGAATGCCATACGACATACAAATGTAGATATAGTCTTCTATTTTTATCCCAAAATCACATTGATTGATTCAAAAGCCTTAAACTCTTTTCCATCTATAACCACTTAACATTTATTATATCTTACATAAGAAGTCATAAATTTTGTGTTTTCTAGTTTAGTAGCAAATTATTAACACTAAACCAGTACGTCACTCTAAAGAATATTTTTACATGGTCATTTATTGATTTATGTCGTTTACCACCTACTGACCCACTGCCAGCGGTATTAATAAAATAACTTCATTTTGTATGGGTCGGAGTACAGACTGAAGAAGAACAATTATGAAGTTGCTAACGGACCGAAAACTATGTAGTTGTTTGACGTAGAGAGTAAAAAGAAAAAAATTATAAAAAGTGTTTTTGACTTATTTTAGAACTTCTATTCACGCAAAGTATTTTTCTCTGCATCGTTGCACAGTGATATACGATGCAGCTGCTTCCCTTTATTGTTTCGATGCTTTCAAATGCGTATTTCAAAAGCGACTTTTTATATCTCAGAATACTCAACAGTAGTTGCTTTAAAGTATAAGGATATAGTTTATAGCAACTACTGTTGAGTGTTGAGTATGAGGAGTTTTCATAGAGGGTTCGAATGATTCTGTAAACCATACTGTCGTATTTTGTTTAAATTAAGCGTACGTAACATTGCTAAATTTTGTATTATTAATGTTGGTGATATTTATTAATAACGTAATTCAAAAATAATATAAATGAAATGCTTTGTTTATTAATCTTTTATGAGTGATTAAAAGCAGCAAAACGGCTGTTTTAAACACTCGAAGGTGACTGGTGCAACTCATGTACAATTTAATGTTTAAATGAATTGTTAAAAGTTTCAGTCACTTACGTATAAGTATTATTTTTCTTAAGGTCATTAAAAAAATTCAATTTATCAGATCTATATCGAGATATACCATATTTTAAAAAGCTTATTATAATTTGTTACTAAATCTTGCCTTTTTTTAATACTTGTTATGTCTATATTATTTTAAGTACTAAACTATTAATGGACTTTTTTCGAACACACGGGGTCTACCCCGTGACCACAGCTCCTGTTCGAAACGTCAGGAATTTAAATATGTAAAATAAACGCGATAAAATCCGTAAAAAGTCCTTTTTATTAAATATTGTGTAGTATTCGCGTAAACAAAAAAAATAAATACTATGATATAAATTAAGGGTTTACTCAAAACAATAAACTTTTAGTTAACAATAAAATAAAAATTTGGATATGAGTGTTTCTTGAAATAACATACTCATTACCTTTTTAGGGTTTTATTTCAGTAGTCCTTTTGACAAAATTTTAATAATGTTCAATATCAGTGCAGCGAGGTATTTCCTGTTAAGGCATAAGTTCACAGAAGTGAACCAATTAAAATTTCAAACTAAGACAGAGAAATTCTAATGGCAATCTTTTTTTTAGTGACGAAATAGCACATCTAAAGCCAAGTTACAAGTCATCCTAGAAATTAAAAAAGAATATGACGTCTTATTAATATTTCGTCTATAAGAAAAAACAGAAGCTATAGATCCTGTTTACTTTCTCATCATCATTACTTTTTACTAAAATTTGCTCTAACTGACAGAATATGAATATGAACACTAATATTATGGTCCAGCCAAATCTAGATTTCGTTTAAACTTTTAAACGTTTAAAGCAGTTTGCAATGAAACTACAGGCGTTTTATTACTCAAGTTTACTAAGATTATATTAAAAATAATCGTTGCAAGCAATTGCTATGCCTTTGGTATTATTTTTGGCGTACTTTTAGTAGAGCAACTAGATTCAGTAATTAACGAAGAGCAATGAGAACGGTACGAAATAACATACAATGATGCTTAATAGTATACTTATATACGAATATCATATTTGCTCTAGATTATGGGGCAGCAGCTGTCATCATTATTATCAGCATGTGTCAGTCCACTGCTGGGCAAAGACGTTCCCTCATTCACGCCACCGCTTCCTATTTGCGGCTATTCTTATTCAGCCCACACCATTTTGCAATGTCGTCACTTTACCTTGTAGCAGCGCAACGCAGTCGGTCCCACTCAAGAACATTCTGACTCCAGCGGTCGTTAGTTCTGCAGCTTAAGTGACTGGCCTATTGCCATTACAGCTTAAAAACCCGGTGAGCTATGTCGGTGACTCTGGTTGTCTGACGGATCACATCTTTTCCAATGCGGTCCTTCATAGATACTCTCTGAGACTTTGAATCGTTAGAACTTCAAACCGTTAGTCTCCAAGTGTCAGGTAGGACGCACGGGCGAAGTTTTTTAATTTGACGTACTGTGGGTGATGGGTAATAAGAAAACTCGACGACGCTTATAAAAAGCTGCCCAACTCTGCCGACTCCGTCTGTTGGCCTCTCCCTCAAAATTGTTTTGGTACCTAGTAACTGTATGCACTTTGGGTAATGCCTACGCATACCCGTTCTCGCGGGGGTGAAGACAGGTTATATCTGACTCGCACCGACTTAAACCATCGTTGATCACCACGTTGATCCTTCCTGACGCCTTTAGGGTGGGGTCACAGGAACGTGCTTCCACTCATCTACAACCCCACCAGCGCTACGCCGGAGCAGCTCTGTCTCGGCCTTACGGCCATCTGCCTCCTTTGCGTCGGAACTAACGCGCCCTACGTCTCGGCCCTGTATTCAGGTAACAGACTCCCCGAGTCTGTAATCAGGGACCCTGGGAGCCAGGAGTTCCCAACCCACGCAGGGACGAAACTCCCAGCCCCAGCGGCGGCCCGGATGTTAAGCTCCACCACTAGCTCCATTTCGGCTGCAGATGGAGGAGAGATCGACTCGGCCGCGAAAGATAGGAGAGCTGCCTAAGGAATATCGACACTCCTCTTCCCCGCGACTTCTTGGTTGCGAGGACAGGAAGGGTGGCACAGCTACCTCCTGCAACCCGTCCCCGCATCCTCAAAGGCGCATCCAAAGCGGGCTTCTGCAGCCGCTTGGGCAGACTCCTCCACGGCTGGCCTTACTCCTCAGGCCGGCCAGGTTCCTCTTAGCTTTTCCGCGGGTGACCAAAGCCGCAGGTACTGAGCCCTACCGCAAAGCGAGAACCTGTTCGGGGTGAATTAACAAACCTAACCTTTTTTTGCCGTTGGAAAATCCAGCTTACGGATTCCGCCGCCAAAGTGAGGGGCAGCGGGATATGTAGGCTCCCGGACCAAGATGGAGCGCCGGTATACCCACTAAAACCAACGGTTGTTCCTTTCTCGTGTCGCTGTGCAGGGCCGCGGGCGCTGATGACGACTTCGGCGACCCCGACGCGACGTGGCCCTCGCCTCTTTCGCCTCTTCTCACCGAGTGTGTTGGGAAACCCGGAACGTCACTTTAGGCGCCGTGCCGGAACAAACAGCATGGTGCTCCCTCTGAGCCCTTCTCTGGGCGGCGGGCACCCTCTGCCGGCCGCCCAGGGCCCAGTGTCAGGGAAGGTTGCGCGCGTACGCCACTAATCGGCGCCCTGGCCTTTTGTGCGGATAGCCAGGGCGCTGTAGGCCTCCTGTCCCTTTCCGCGGCTTCCTTCGGCCATCACGTCCTCGCAAATGCAAGGACGGCGCCCACGACCTTTCGCTCTCTAACATCCTGCGCACCACGGCAGGAAGCGAAAGGTCGTGCCCCAAGACACTACGCTACGTCTACGTCTCTTCGGCACATACGCCACAGTGGTGGCACTTCTGTGGGCTCCCTACCGGCCACGCGGCACAGGTACCTCCCGAAACAGCCGTGTCCCGAGAGAACCTGCGTCGCGCGGAATGTTAGGGAGCCATGTCCTCTTAAGAACGGCGCGTATAGCTTCTATTGTTTGACGGCCGGCGCTGGGGTGCTCCAGCCGCAACTCCCACTCCTGGATTGCAAGGAGCGCAATTCGTCTCTGCGCCCCTTATTTCTTCCGGGCTGGCCTACAGCCCGAGACCTCCTCCTCGCGCCAGAAAAACAGTGACGCGAGGATTTCTTCATCCAGGTCCCAGGGTAAGGAGCCAGCACAGTCACGCCGCCTCGCCGGAGATGGTCCGGTAGCCCCTGACGGCCCGGATCGCCAACACCTCTGAGTTCTCCTCCAGTACTGCCGTACTTTTGAAGGGTGTCGGCCCACACGGTGCCCCGCACAAGATCATGGACCTAACCACTCCGGCATACAGGCGGCGACAGGAGCTGCTGGTACTCCGGTGTCGGGGAGCAGCCTGCCGAGAGCTGCCGCTGCTCTCGCCACTCTAGGCGCGAGGCGCTCAAATTGGGCGCAGAATCTCCATCGGCGGTCTAGGACTAGGCCGAGATATTTCATTGTCAGCTTGACGAATTTTTTTAATTTTTTTACCGATCGTAAAAGTCCAGAACGGAAGGAAAACACCAAAACATGATTGTTTGAGGAGAGAAAAAAAA
Source organism: Lamproptera curius (assembly GCA_029286875.1). Classification (NCBI taxonomy): domain Eukaryota; kingdom Metazoa; phylum Arthropoda; class Insecta; order Lepidoptera; family Papilionidae; genus Lamproptera; species Lamproptera curius. The sequence goes on along the minus strand of JAGSMT010000094.1, from coordinate 1,694,136 downwards.
AAAAGAAAAAAGTTTTTTTTGACTTATTTTGGAACTCTATTCACGAAAGTATTTTTTTCCCACGTTAAGTGAATTACGATGAGCGCCCCTTTATTTTTGATGGTTCCATAAAAGGTTTATACTCAGAATATCCTCAGTAGTTTATAGGATATAGTTATAGCAACACTGTTGAAATGAGGAAGTTTAAGAGGTTCGAATGATACTGTAAACCATACTGTCGTATTTTGTTTAAATTAAGCGTATGTAAATTGCTAATTTTATTATTATTGTTGGATATTTATTGATAACGAATCCAAAACTATAAATTAAATGTTTCGTTACCAATTTTATAGGTGATTAAAGACAAAATGGCTGTTATAAACATTCGAAGGTGATCGTGCAACTCATACAATTTAATGTTTAAATGAATTGTTAAAAGTTTCCAGTCACTTAGTGATAAGCATTTTTTTCTTAGGTCATTAAAAAAATCAATTTATCAGATCTATATGAGATATACCATATTTTGGTTATTATAATTTGTTAACTAAATCTGCCTTTTTTATACTTGTTATGATATTATTTTAAGACTAAACTATTAAGAACTTTTTTGAACACACGGGTTTACCCTGTGACCACAGCCCTGTTCGAAACGTCAGGAATTTAAATATGTAAAATAAACCTGAAAAATCCGTAAAACGTCCTTTTATTAAATATTGTGTAGTATTCGCAAACAAAAAAAATAAATATGTGATATAAATTAAGTGTTTACTCAAAACAATAAACTTTAATTAACATTAAAATAAAATTGGATGTAAGTGTTTCTGAAGAAATCATTACCTTTAGGATTTATGTCAGTAGTCCTTTGACAAATTTTAATAATGTTTAATGTCATTGGGAGGAGGTATTTCCGTTAAGGCATAAAGTTCACAGAACTGAACCAAATAAAATTTCAAACTAACAACAGGAAATTCTAAAGGCAACCTTTTTTCGTGACGAAATGACACATCTAACCAAGTTACAAGTTATCCTAGAAATTATAAAAAGAATAAGGAAATAACAGTAAAAATATAAGAAAAAAAGAAGCTTGTAGATCCTGTTTCTTTCTCCCATCATTACTTTTACTAAAATTTGCTCTATGACAGGAATATGAACATTAATGTTATGGTCCAGCAAATCCTAGATTCCTTTTAAACTTTTAAACGTTTAAAGAGTTTGCAAATAAACTAGGCGTTTTATTACTCAAGTATACTAAGATTATATTAAAAATTATCGTTGCAAGCAATTGCAATGCCTTTTATTATTTTGATGTACAATTTTGGTAGAGCAACAAATTCAGTATTTTTACCATCTGTATTGTCATCATCATTATGCATGGTCAGTCACTGCTGGGCAAAGGATCCTCAATGCACGCTACCGCTTCCTATTTGGGCTATTTTTATTCAGCCCACACCAGCCATTTTGTGAATGTATCACTACACCTTGTAGCAGCGCAACGCAGAGCATCCCGCAACACGTTTACAAAACCTTGGTCCCCACTCAAGAACATTCTGACCCCAGCGGTCGTCGTTCTTCAGCTTAAGTGACTGGCCTACTACCATTACAAGCTTAATAATCCGGTGAGCTTGTCGGTGACTCTGGTTGTCTGACGGATCAACATCTTTTCCAATGCGGTCCTTCATAGATACTCTCTGAGACTTTGAATCGTTAGAACTTCAAACCGTTAGTCTCCAAGTGCAGGTAGGACGCACAGATCGAAGATTTATAATTTGACACACTTTGGGTGATGGATAATAAGAAAACTCGACGACGCTTATAAAAAGCTGTCTAACTCTGCGACTCTTCTGTTGGCCTCCCTCAAAATTGTTTTGTACCTACTAACTGTAGCACTTGGGAAATGCCTACGTATACCCGTCCTGGCGGCCCGGATATTAAGCTGCACCGCTAGCTCCATTTAGGCTGTAGATGGAGGAGAGATCGACGACACCATGCCGAATGTCCCTTCTCCCACAGACCCTCCACACCGCGCATCAGTGGTGCAACCCGCCAAGTCGCGGAGGATAGGGAGCGGGCTTGTTCAGCTGCTTGAGCAGCCTCCTCCACGGCCGGCCTTACTCCTCAGGCCGGCCAGGTTCCTCTTAGCTTCCCCGCGGCTGGGCCAAGCCGCAGGTACTGAGCCCACCCTACGACAAAAGCGAGAACCTGTTCGGGGTGAATTAACAAATCTAACCTAACCTAACCCTAAAATCAAATGTTGTTCCTATAAGCTCATTAGGCGGCAGTATTAGTTGAAAGAGTATTAGCATTAATGGTGTACCGAAGTTGCGGTCTAGAGCTATGGTTCACCTCTATCTATATTAAATTTAAGTTAAATGGTTTCACTGCCTCCGTAGCCTAGTGGTATGGGCGTATGTTTTAGAAACCGGAGGTCTTAGTTTCGAATCCTGCGGGGATTCAACAATTTTTCATTGTTGTTTCCTAGTTGGTTAGGTCAATTTGGGCCGATCACCCAATTGTCTGAAAAGTAAGATGATCCATGCGTTGGATGGGCATGTAAAAAGTCGGTCCACCCACCAACCCGCATTGGGTCAGCGTGGTGGGATACGGTCCAAAACCCCCTAATGGATAGGAGTTTATTAGGAGAGGCCTATTTCCATCAGTGGACTATTACAGGCTGATTATGATGATGATGATGAAATGGTTTCACCACTTGGAGGGACACTTTTTATCAAGCTATTCTAATATTTAGTAAACGAATAATAATTTGTTTAGAAAATGAAAATTCCTATATCTATATGCGTATAAATGTTTAAGGTGTGTATATTATGACAATGATTGTTTGTTTTGTACTAGGGATTTTCAAGGGGTCTTTGACACATTATGTCTTAATTTAATAATGAATAAGATTCCAATACAATGTGAAAATTGTACTGTAAAATTGATTAAATCCGAAATTTTTGTCAATATTTAAAATGTACATCACAAAGCACTGAAAGTAAAAAAATCGTTCTCTGTACATAAAACGTGTCGTATACGACTTTTGATAAAATAAATACCTTAAAAGTTATCAGCTATTTAGAAATGATTTGGGAAAACGTGACGCTGTTTCGTATGGAAAGCAGTTGTTTCCTGCTTATTGCTCTAAAATGGTTTGTCCGCTGTTTGAAGTTTGTCATATTTTTGTTATAATTTTACTTTATTCTTACAAAATAAAGTAACGAAATTTCTTTATTTTATAGCGGACTGAAATGGCGGTTAGTACATAATAAAATAATTGACTTTAACATCAGTTTAATTTATTTGGGATTGAAAAAGGTAGCATAGTTATAGTGAGAATGGTTGCCAATAATATAAATATAACTAAGGAGTAATTCTAGTTTATTATCTGTTTACGGCTGCAATAAAATTATTTTAACTTTTGTTTTTATATAAAGGGTAAATTCCACAAATACAGGTCTAAAATGCTTATGCTTTGTGCAACTAATCAAGATAATGTTAAGTTTAGGTTCATAATTAATTGACACATTCTTTATTTCAGATATAAAATTAAATCGACGTTTTCATAAATTTCACATGCATCTACTAAATGGAACAGGAAATCATAGGAGAAAGGGTCAGAAAGAGTTTAGGTTAAGGAGTGGCTTGAACAAAAATATTTTTTTAAGCGTAACACTGTGTTTACATGTACACTAAGTAAAAGTCACTCGAGTGCTGCTGAATAATGTCCGCTTCCCAAGTGTTGTTCCCATGTGCTATTACTATGCTGAATATTATAAAAGATATACCTACCTTTTGCCTTACTGAACTTACGAAAAATAAACGAAAAATATTCAAATTTCTGGACATTTGCGAAACTATGGCCGAATTAAAGTTATAAATCAAACGATACGTACAAAATTGTGTTTCAAAGCTTCCTAAAACTGAATCAATTACTTGTTACGAAATTGAATTGCTAAATCGCTCGCTTCCGCGAAGATGTCATTAATCATAACAGTCGCGAATTTGAAATTTAGCATAACGACATCTGGCCAATAGTCGGTGAAATTATCGCTTTTGATTTACGCTTTAACTTTATTCGGAATTAAACCATAAAGGAATGTGAAAAGTACTGCTGATTTTCGAGTTTCCTAACAATTTTGCAGTAAGCATGGATTATCTGTAATATAACAATGACAATGACAATTATGATAAAGTTTACGTCTGAAAGCGTCTGTCAATCTAAAATAACTTATTTTTCAGGGAACCCATTTCAATTCTTTGATATTTTTTTTATATACTTCTTTGCCATTCTTTATTTTCATAATATAGAATTAATATCACACAGTAATTTAAGCGTAAGGACTTAAAATTTTTTTTTGCTTATCTTGTAACTTTGTAATTTTTTTAATATTTTTTTTCACAATTTATATATTAATTAGTAAACAATATTTTTATCTTTTTAGTAGTTATATGTAAATAAAGGTTAGGTAGTTATAAAACCTGTATACAGAATTAAAGTTATTCTGCGAAGTAGTCTCAAAGTACTTTAAAGAAATGAACAGAATAATCTCATAACAAGAAGTAGCAAAGACAGTAAACACTGCTCCGCAAAGATTGTCCTCCTTCATCTTGTATTAAATTCAGAAGTATAAGAAAAAAATAAGAAACTTTAAACTTCTGGTTTAAGAGTTTTATAAACTTTGCAAATGGGAAACTGAAACCCTTAACCAGAACTGGGGACAAGATGTTTTCAATGCTTTGGCTCAAGTCTGCGGAGAGGGCTCAAATAATGAATCTAAATATATTAAAATAAAGCCCTTAATTAAGTTTAATGATTATGTATTACAGTTTTCAAAAGATTTCTTGATAATGGAATTACATATCATCAAGTAATTTCATAAATCAATCAATTAGAAGAGTATACGAAGAAGTCAGAAGTGCCCGCTTTATACTTGGATGCAGAATTTCCTGTTCGATGTGCATGAAATATATATTTTTATGTATATTTTGACTTACATAAAAAATATTTATGTATAATTATTGCATACCTCATGACTAAAAGTTTGTATCATAATGTAAGTTAAAGGAATATTTCGGAAATAATCATATACCTATCTTTTATTGACTCTACGTTTGCTATGCATAGAGTCCTATAGACAACCTTTATGATAAATAAATTTATCAAAATTTGTGATAATACCCATTCTACAATTTACGCAACTAAATTGGGCATTCATATAAACTTGTAGATAGATGATCATGAAAATAATGATATTTATTTGGTACTCGTTTTTTACCGCAAACTAATTCAACAATTAAACAATTCAAATAACACAAGTTCAACGAAATATATCATATAAATATTCAAATTTTCATAAAATTCATTTAATTTTACTTATAAGATATACAAACACAGTACTGGTATGTAGCAAAACTTTAGCTGTTTATGTTCAGATACTCTGCTATGAGCATGTCGGAGTCTGGAACGCACGCGATTTCACCTATTCCAGCCGCGCACCAAGTCAATCATGATTGTCACTTTGGTTATATACAAGTATTAAGTTATTTAAACACAAAAATCAATTGGCCGTTACAGAATTTAAATATTTGTGTTAATTGAACAAATTTAAACTGCGCAAAAGCAAGCGATTTTCTTTTTGGCAGTATTTTATTACTTTATGTACTCCTTACAAATTATTTGCGTCTATTTGCGTCTATTTGCGACAAAAATAATTAAAGCAATGAATTTTATACAATTTATTAAGTTAATCGTGATTATATATTGTTTTATTTGTTTAAAATATGATAGCTTATTGCTTGCATACAAAGTTTGGTAAAAAGTTCATTAGTTCCAACATATTATTGTTAAGAGTTTCAATAATACTAGATTGAATGCTTATTGATGACATGGTGTAAGCACAAATAATATATCGTATATTATTCTCGCCCCTCAACGATGGGGTGCCTGTTTGATTTCATAGCGAATCCTTCACAAATGCAGGATCTAATCGCGGTCATGGATATGTCAATTCATTTCGGAGTCTTAAAAGCGTTATGGTCGAAAGAAGTTTCTTATTAAGTAGGTTATTTATATTTCTTTGCCATTGCAAAAATCCAGTTTACAGATTTCCGGCTCCCCTGCCAGAAGGGACAGCCTGCATACTGAGCTCTCTGCTCGCAAGTGGTGGGACAATCAGATCTCACTTTGATACGATCCTGAACCTCTGAACTTTGCCTAGTGGTGTCATACCATCACCAGCCACACCAGGCTTAGGCCAGGATGAAAAGGTTTCACACAACTCTTCGGCGCCAGGCCTTCTTCTGTGGATAGGCAGGACGCTGTTGGCCTCCCTGTTTATTTCTACGAATTTCATTTCTTCCTGGTCCTTCATGGTGCATGGAGGCACCGTTCTTGCAATCTGTGGTCCTCACAAAATACAAGACCGCCGCCCTTATGCATCATGATATTTCGCAGCTTTTAACGTTCTCAACCCAGTCAGGGCACTTCTTCACCACGTTCTGAGCTGTCTCCTCGTCACAGTGGTGGCATATCTTCATGAATCCCTACTGGCACTGCACAGGTACCTCCCAAAGCTGTGCCTCGAAGGACCTCGCTGACCCACGGATTGTAAGGGAGCCGTGTCTTCTCAGCCACCCTATTTAGATAGAGCTTGGACCTTCACGTTCGATGGCAGGCAGCTTGTGCACTAGACTGAATCCTGCTATTGCAAGGCACATTCCAACTCTGCGCCCCTTTTTCTCTTATGGAGCTGGCCTGCAGCCCCGAGACCTCTCCTCCTTGCAAGAAATATAGTGCACGCGAGGATTTATATTTCCAGGTCCCAGGCGCGCCGCCTCGTCGAAGATGGTCCGATAATGCCGTACGGCCCGGATCGCAGAAATCCTTTGGGATCTCCGCACTACTGAAGTAATTTCCTTCTTGAGGGTGTTAGCTAACACGGGTGCCCCGCTCAGGATCATGGACTGAACGACTTCGGTGCACAGGCGGAGACAGGAGCATCTGAGTCCACCAACTTTTGGGAGCACTCAGCCGAAAGCAGCCACTGTCCTTGCCATTCGAGGCGCGAGGCACTTATAATTGCCGCAAATTTTTTATCGCTGGTTTGACATTGACGCGAACGCCGCAAAAATGGCGCCTTCCAAGCCCCACGTTAATACATGCCTCGAATTTTTTGAGAGTCACCGCAAGTTCAAGCCAGCGCGAATGCGCACAATGATTTATGTAACCCTGGCGGTAGCGAGAATAGCAGCTACGTAAACATTTTTCATGTCAACTTTAACCAACTAAAATCAACAAGTTTTCCTTTATACCAACCGAGTCCCCGAGATTATTATAGGGCCCACGGGAGCCAGAAGATCCAGAACTCCCACCGCAGGCACACAAAAAATCCAAAAAGTTTACTTTGCTCTAATTATTTAATAACTATTGACAATAAAGAATATTAAAAATATTAATTAAATCTAAACGTAAACTAAATATTTAGTTTAGACAAATTAAAAAAAAATTAAACTCCCTAAACAAATAAAGCAATATTGCCATATTATTTTTGGTGTTCCTAAAGTAAGTAATTTTACAATGAAATCGATGGACATCCGTATACAATATTTTGTATAATTAAAACAAAACCAATAAAAGCTATAATTGTTTACGATATATATAACGAAACTCAATTCCACTTTTTGATGACTTTGAATTAGATATCGTGACATACTTTATTTATGTTTCTTATATAAAAAGCTCCTTTACGAACACATGATTAGCAAAAACAAATACTTTGTATGCACAGTTACTTTTCAATTTTAGCAGCCTATAGCATAGGGCTATGGAATGAATGCCATCGCGTCTGGTCTTCATGATCCCTTTACAGCTGTAATTATTCAAAACGGTCGGCGTAATTAACGTCGGCAAATTGAATGTAGGCCGCAAGCGTTTAATTGCATGTTAAGTTACGTAGAAATTCTATTCCAATTGAGATTAATTTAAGATAAAATTATTTTTTGGGATTTCTGGTTTCTTGGCTGTGTGAACTTGGTAATAGAATCACTTAGTTTACTATCCGAAAAGCTCAAATTAAAACGGCTGATCATACAATTTGCGCTTATTGCTTTTGCTTTATTTCGAATCCATATAATACTCCCGCTGGACGTATTACATCAGCTGTATTCTCTCAAAATCATAACAGTAAGAAAACGTTTATATTACAATAAATAGGCAATTGGCTTAAGTAAAAGTAAAAATACAATTAATTGTAACATCGCAGAAAATGAAATGTTTTATGTACTAGCTTAAAAACTACATAACTTAAAATCCTAACTTATTAGATTTATTCTACTGATCAAATCCACTAATTTACGCGTTAGTTTTATAAATATATATTCTACTATATATATATATATATACTGTATACACATGATTTCCTAACACATTATGACGCATATGACATAAATACAATGAACAAACTTAATTTAATACTTCCAGCAACTAGACTGCAAAGAATAAGTTAGTCTTTTATGGGACAATGTATACGTTTTCCCTAAACAAATCCCAGTAAACGTTCAGAATTTAATATTAATAAATTTAAAAAGGTAGTCAAGGAACGTTTATGTGTTAAAGGTTATTACGATATTAATGAATTTTTAATGAAAACACAGCCTGGTAATGGAATACTCGGTTCAGGTCTTGTTTTCAAAATTGCATAATTTGTTATGCCTTTGAATTGTTGATTATTTTTAAAAGATGACATAAAATATAGCCCGCTGAGTTTCTTTTGCCAGTTCTTCTCAGGTCTGAGGTGTCCTGTTCCGGTCCGGTGGTAGTGTGTTTTGACAATCAACATTTTTTTAAGTAAATATCCTACATTTGTTCTTACCGCAATCGTGGCCGCGACAAGAACGAGCATGCGCTGAAAACGTTTATGGCATCTGCTCTCTGATTTATAGTCAGCGTTTCACGAGGAGCAGCTGCTAAGTGATAAATCATACCTTAAGTCGTAAGTCGCCGTAAATAAAGAAATCTGGAGTGTACGTCACTGGTAACACTAGACATTGCAATGGGTACTACATATGAGAAAACTTTTTATTTTATGCTTTGCTTGGAGTTTAGTAAACAGTAATAAGCAATCTTAATTCACAACTAAAGGTGGCAGGTCTCCGTATTAAAAGGGATCGTCTGGCTGTGTTCCAGTTTGAAGGGCACAGCCAGTGCAATTAGTGGGTAAACGAGAGGTAACATCCTATGTCTCGGGATGAGCAGATTTGTAGAACCTCATTTTATCGCTTTAAGCAACTAAAAAAAACATTTTTCGTACCTGGTAAGAACATGTTGAAATGATTACTTAATAGGTTAAGTTGATTAGTGATGACTATATTATAAACTGAATTATATCATTATTTATTTATAATATGGGTTCCGATTTATATCAAAAAGTAAAAATAAAAGTTTTTTTTAAATGCGAAAGCTTTTAAACTCCTATTATGGAGCTGTAAACCGAGAAAAGCGCATTAGTAGGTAAAGACTATTGCTTTTTAAATTTATTTCATAGCCCAACTTATATCCGCATTTTAAATGTGTTTTCCGAGTACGCTTTACATTGTTCTTTACAATTTTTGTTTAAAGAGTAAGATATTATGGTTAGGGCTACTTCTCTCATAGCCTAAATACATAATTTTATTACCGATTATATAAATAAACTATGAAGTAAAAAAAAGCTACAATATATTTTTAGTTACTTATTTAAGTATTTAGATGATTTCTTATATTTTTTTGCCGAGATTTTGATAACGACAGTACCAAATAAAAAAATAAATGTATTGAAGCAACAGTTAATTGTTAGTTAACAGATACATATATTACAAACATGATCAGATACTTTGTGGTATCTGTTTCTTGGGAAGAGAAAAGATTTTTAACCGACCTTTCAGGGGTAGGGATAGAATATACACGACTACGCGCTTGGCGTAGTGGTTAATGACCCTGACTGTTAGGCCAAAGTGTGTGGGTTCGATTCCCATGACTTGAGAAATATTGTGTGATGAACATGGTGTTATTCCCTCGTTTTGGTATTTTCAGTTATTTACAAAAGAAAAGTAAGTCTATATATTTATCAGTCATTCAGTGATCAAAGTACAAGCTTTGCATAGTTTTGGGACTAGATAATATTGTGTTATTATATTGTATATATATCGTTTTTAATCTATTCTCTGCGTCTCCAGCAGCACTGGTCATAGAAGATCCTTAACACGGCCATACAGCCTAGTCCAAAAAACTACCAAAGATGTAAATAAACTTAAGCATGCTTTAGAAAAATCATTTTCTCATGCAAAAATTGTATTATTAATATTTTTCAAATAAAATTTAAACGACAACTGTAATTAAAACTAAAAAAGTGTTAATTACGAGATGAATAATAGCTTCATAGCTTTAGACCTTCATAATGTATTACAGCAAAATAAACTCAATTAACCCTGAATGCTTTTTGCTGCTTTACCTAAAAACTCTCCTCGTTTTAGTAAACGGTGTTTGTAAACCAAATTCTTACTGATTTCTGTTAAATAATTTGGAATTAAATGGAAGTTAGTAAATATTTTGATTGGATAATATTTCTTTGCTTGAATTAATAATTAAACCTTAAATGTGGTTTAAACAACTCAGTTTCAACTTAGTATATACATATTAAGAGAAACTTGTCAAGGAGAGAGGACAAATATCATTTCTTAACGTACAAATATAAATCTAATATTAGTTTGTAAAACAATCTACTCTATAGCTATTGATTTGATTTTTGTACCGTAATTTTTTTATTTCTCAAATATCTAATAAAGTACTTATCACAAATATTAAATAAAAAAAAATGAAACCAATGGGAAGCTGATATCTATCATTTAAAAAGAATGAAAAAAAACATCCGAATTGAGAACTAAGGACGTTCTTTTGGGAACGTGGTCAATAACAATGGGCTCTACTAGTATGTTTGATTTATTATAAACTATTACAACCATTATAAAGTAATATTTGCGCGTTATTAATGTGTGAGTTGAAATATGATGGATGTGAATTAGTATGACCAATTTAAAATGTATGATTAAACTATAACGGAGTTCTGCTTCCTTAAACGATCCTTAACTTATTATGGCACTCCATTTTTACGAAAGTCCTTCGGGGAATCATCTTGGCTGCTCCACCATTTCTAAAAGGTAGCCAGGCTTACAAAATTACAGACATCAATCAGTCCATATTGTAATATCTACTTGAAGTGACAAATTGGAAAGAATTATGGTAAAAATAATCTTTAAGAGTTAGGGAAAGTAGTTACATGTATCACACCATACATAAATATAAGTGTCTGGGTATTTGTATCTATGTATTATGTATTTATTTAAACAAAATAAAGTATGCCTATGTATTAATCACTCATTGAGTTTACATAATATAGCTATGCTTAGTTTTTGGCTAGATGATGTTATGTAATTCGTCCAGAAATATTAAATATTATAAATATTATTCTATGTATCGTGCTTATGTATACGATTATATATACAAAATGTCAAACTCAACTCCACCAAAAACCGTTTCAATTGCAAGCCAGCTTAATGAGGGAAGTAATTACCGAATAACATCTTGAACTGAAAGCATATTCAACTGGTTGTTGATGCATTATTATTTATACGACATCAAATGATCTCCATTTTGGCAATAGGAGGAAATTGAAGGACTTAATATTTTTTTTATTTAATTTAAGACGATTCGACAGTTAAAATTAAAATTAAAAATGACACAGGTTTAAATTCCAAAGAAAATTAAAAGATAAATATAGCAAAAATAAAAAAATCAGGACATACTATTACAGTTTTATTTAAGTTATTAAGTTTATTCATATTCACAAAAATATTTAGACTATTTACTTTCAGAATAAAATTTAAAAATATGCTACGTATCGAACTATAACTTTATATGTACATCTTCCAAAGTAAGAGGAGATTACATGATAAAACATTCACCTCCGATGATTTCCGAATAATTTTCCAGCCCTCACTTACTTCACGCTTATCGCACTTACGCAGTTGCAAACACCCTCGGTGGCGTTATTCGGTAACTTTAATCGTTACGACACGATGGTATGGTAAATTAGCGTGTATTCAACCCATTATCTTTTGTCGGGTATAAATGGAAACTGGGGTGGGTATAATTATTTTTTTCCTAATTTGCTATCTCTAACAATTGTCATTACAAGTTTCGAGAACAATTTCAACACAGTATGAGGGTATACAATGACGCGAAACAAACGAACATCACGGGTTAAATTTGTTTGTTTTATCAAAATTATATTAAAATCATAAAATAGTAATAAAACGTCAAAGTGAAAAAAACAAATTGTATTTGCCTCCATAAAATTCAAAGTCCCTGTAAAGAGCCAAATTTGGTTATTATATATATTTGTAATTATATATCAAAGGCCTCTTTCAACAAATTGATATTAATATCTTAGGAATAAGGTATAGTGTTATTACCTGCCAGGTAATAAAATTATATAGTTATCGTATTACCCAACAATTTGAAACTTTACAGCGCTATTTAAAATATTATAAAATTTCGAAAAATTTTCAGTAATTTGCGCGGTCAATTAATATGTAATTTATTACGGCTGCGTAATAATTGCGCGTATTATTGTAATTTTGTGTAACAAAATATTGTATCAATTAAGTATTCATAAACGTAGAACATGTGTATAAACCTCTGTTAGAGCTACTATTTGAATGAAATGTCACATTTTATGGCGCAACAATACCATGAGTTATATTCTGCTGGTACATAAAAGGTTTAGCAAAATTAAATAATCACAAGTTCAGGATTTTCTATTGCGATATGGACTCACTTCTAAAGATGAATAGTTAAATAAGCTTATTTACGTCCGAACATTGTAACAGTTATGATTTTATATTTGGCTTAGAAACATATTTTGTACCGTAGTAACAAACACGACAAAATGGTACACACACTTGAGACTAGACGCGCAGAAACTAAAAAAACCCGTTAAAGCAGAACTCAATATGGCAACAAAGAAATTACAAGATTCTTATCCTTACACTACAATTGCAAGTCATAATATTTTCATCATATGTTTATCAAACAGTCTGCTGCACATATTCAGATTGTTAAACATTGTATCACATAAGCAGTACGCTTAAGCTTACAGTTTTGTAACTTAATACTAAATCTAAAAACAGAGCGTCTGTCGTACAACTTTGGCAGTTTATAACTTGTTAATTCGGGAGAACAATGGCATTGTCATGTAAGCGAGGCAAGTTTAGAATTTCACCTCACGTAACATGTGCAAATAGACTTGCCGTCAATCATTTACGGAGTTTCTCTCAATATTTGGGTATAAGTATACAGCTGGTTGTTACTTGCAGAACATCTATTTCCATTCCTTACATCTTATCAGTCACTGAATCATAAAAATAACTTTTTTGGTTCAGTTCTACAACATCTTATCTTTAAAATATTATTTTTAACATCATTAAATATATATAAAACGCCACCTATGCCGCTTTTATAATTTTTGGTCAACTTTATTAATTATTATCCATTATGGCAAAACAAAAATTTACTTTAACACAAAAAATTATAATTTAGAAAAGAAATGTCGTATCCTTTATATAAGCCTATTATATGGAGAGGTGGACAAGTAGACCACATAATCGTTACAACAAAATCACTATGTTTTCTTAAATGATAGTGAACTACAGCTACGAAATCGACACAATATACGTTTTCCTATCCATGGTCAAGAAGAACACACGCGAAAGAAAAATTAACTAATCACAGAAGGCCTAGGAAACTATCAACTTTAGATAACTCTATTATTTTAAAATTGCTATTGAAGAATGGACTTTACATTAAAATTGCTATTGAAAACCGTGTACACAAACAAAGCGCTATCACAATAGAATTTTTTCACCTTTATCATTCCGGTACCATTCATGTTTATTGAATGTCACGCAGCCAGCACAGCCTTTTGTTTACCCCTATCGAGGAATAATACGCGGCACAAAATCCGGTACACCTGAAATATGTGTTGGTCCAGTGTTGCGAGGAGAAGTTTTTAAAATAAGTCTTTCGTAAGCAAAGAGTTATAGCAACAGTCCAAAATAGCTTTGTCAAAAAGCTGGTAGTGATCGTACTGTTAAACTTTACAATGCCTCAAAACAATATGTTATATTTTACAATGCCTTAAAACAATATGTCATATTGGAAAATACAAAATTGTGATAGTGCAATAAAAATCACAACAATTCTGTGATATGAACTTTGACTTCACTGGGTTTACCGGAAACGTATTGAATACTTGCCTCTACTCTTAAACGCTTCCTGGTTGAAAAACAAGCCCAAAACGTGGTTTCAGCAACGAAGCTCCGAAGAATTGTCATACCTCACACGCACTTTTTGCTATAGAGAAATCTCTCTGTGTAGCAGCTGTATTTTACAGATAAGATTTTCTTAAAGAAAAGGAGGTAACGAGCAGGCGGCTTACCTTATAAAAGTGATTACCGCCGCCTAGGGACATTCGCAATATCAGAGTTGATGCAATAGCGTTATCTGCTCTTTGAGATTCTTTCTCCTTAAGATTATTTTATACCACCTGATGGCAAGTGATACACTAATGCTTTGGAAGACGTCCTCGAGACCCTAGACTGGGCTAGGTGTAACATAAACATCAAGGGCAAATACCTTTCACACCTCCGTTTTGCCGACGGTATTGTTATTGGGCGAGACATTGGAAGTCTTCCAGGTGATATTGCAAAATTTGAATGAATTCTCCCGACCCATTCGACTCAGAATGAACTTGGACAAAACGTAAGTCATGTTCAACAAACATATCCTGGTCTGTCATTCAATATATTGTTATCAATATAATATCAAAGCAGTAGCTTGTTATACATACAATTTAAATTCAAAGAAGCGCTGCACGCTGTAGCTTTAAGCGCTTCATTATAAGTTGAAGCAATACTAAAATTTGAGCTATCTGAGAAAATATACTTCGTTTAAAACTGTTTTTTGAGAATGATCCTACCATTATGCATTTACATAAAAGCGTTCACGATCAAAGCTCTTTAATTTTATACATTGGATATATAAAATCTTTGGATATTGGATATAAATATCTTTGAAACATAATTTCATGCCGACGATATTGATATCGTGCGTGATATTGTAGCATAATAAGAAAGATGTTTCATAAATAGACATTATCTTAAGTGTAAGAATTGTAATATGTATTTAATTAATGTGAAAATTAAACATTAGTCACTTAAAAGTATTATAAATAAATTGAAAATAATACGTTCCTAATCAGCTGTGCTGCAAAATCTAACTTTTTTGTAATTATAGCGTGAAAGTCATTCGTAATTGTTTCAGCCAATGAAATTTATACGATTTGTGCCTTTACAAAAATAAAACTTAATTAAAATTAGACTTAGACATACCTATCTTTGACCATTGGAAGACGATCTGTTTGCCTTAGCTGGATAACAATACCCTCTGATAAGGATGACCTGGCGTGCAGCACCATGGCCTTTAGAATTTCTCGGTGCACCCTTAGTGTTTACAAATGTCAATTCTTTTTTTGAAAATATTGATATTAAGTTTGACTTAGAGGATGGTCTATTTCAAATTTTACATATTTTGTGGTGTTTTAATACTTTATAATTATTTAAAATTATACTTGACGTTTCAAACTCCTCCCAGGGTCCCATGGTCACGCAACCCACTAAGATGTTAGGGATCAGAATGTCAGTGTAAATTATTGAGATCCTCTCACCTTTAAAAAGACAAAAAATGGCGTACGTAAAGCATTTTGTTATTGAGATTAAACACCTACATCACACTAACAACTAAACTGTGTTTAGTACTGATGTCTAGTCCTTATTTACTTGCATACCAGTAGAAGACTGCATCTCTATTATTTATAGAAGGCTACAAGGAAATAACATGCACGTAGAGTTCTAGTTGCGCTTGACTTCAGATGGATGATTAGCTATGAGCTGCCCAGTTTCTTCACAGTACATTTCAGACTTCGAGAAGAACCCCCGCAATCAGGTTATCAGGCTCTGAGGTTTAAAAACAGGTATGTACATGACACTTTTACAATATTGTGAATGTATTTTTAGAACATTCTAATTCAATACATTCGAAATCTTCCGTATTCACGTAAGGTACATTATAGTTATTTGAATCTTCTACATCACATCACTGTTTAAAACACTGTTGCCTGTTCCAGATCAGTCATAATTTTTGCAATAAAGACCAGAAGAAAGTCATCCACAAAATTATGGCAGAGAATGTCACGGTCGTATAAATGATGTAGTTGTAAGTCCAGGATGATTTTCTCTAAGATTGATTCGCCATTATAAACGGCCTACACAAAAAACAAATGATAAACTACTTTTTTAAAGATTAGATAAATTATTTAATTTTGGTTAAAAATCGATGTTAAATTATTGGTAACGGTATATTTTTTAGCGTTAACATATAAAACTGAACTTACGAATTTTAATAGATTAAATAAGTCAATTAAAACAATTCCATCAGGCTTTCAAGTGAATGCCTAATTAAAATCTATCAATATATTAGGGCGGCGCAATTAGGACAAAAAGCTATTTAGTCACCCGTCTTACAAATAAACAAAAAAGATTCTTCTCGATAGTTTGATACATAAACGCTAATAAAACTCGTCAAAATTAATAAACATATTGAACTATGAGAATTCTCTACGATTAATTCTGTTTTCAGTACTCGAAAATCACAAACGAGAACTTGAGATGTATGCATGTAGTTAACTAAATTAAATTCCCAATTTCGCATGCAGATCCGCAAACAGTTGCACTCGCTTCTCATGTTCGCGCGGCTTGCGATTCGCAATATAGTCATACAAAGTGGTTACTTGAATGAAAGTTAATGATCATGAAACTATTCTAGGGCTTAAAGCGTAAGAAGCAAAAGACTTTAAAATGGTACACTGTTACAAAAGGAACATTCAGTTGTAAATAAGGTGCGTGCTTAAGAGCGTGGTAAGAAGCTATCATAGTTTAAGAAGTTTTGAAATACAATTGTATTATTTTTGCAATTGTTTTTGTTTTTTAGAAATAGGCACCATGAATGCATTTTTGCTTTCACATATTATTTCTTAGTTTATAATAAAAGACTCGAAAATAAAAATGATTCGTAGCTAAGTTATGACATGTTGTTATACCGTAATAGTAAGATAATACTTCCAATTGTAGTAAAACGTTTAGGTGTTAAAGTAACGGTTAGATTTTTGAGTAAAACCTCTTTTTATACACTAACAAAGTTCCATAAATCTGATAATCACGTATTAAATTGTAACTCTGTAATTTGCACTTTACTACGACGGTAACTATCACTCAGGTTAAACGGTAATATAAGGAAATTTTGGAGTCTAACTTGGATCGGTATATACCCATTGATTCATAAAATACAAGATGGCATATTTTAAATGAAATGAAGAAAAAAAAATAACGTTCTCAGTAGAATACAATATTATAAGTAATTAACCGGTAAAATATATTCTTTAAATTATTAATTACACAGAACATTAGATAGAAAATCTACTAGCAGGATACTGTCAATCTCGATAGTACTCGATCAGAGCATTTGATAAAGGTGCAAATATGGAGCACCGTTTCAAAATTTCACCATGCAATTTCGCTCAGTGTTAGTCAAACGGGCCGACGCCTTTGTGCAACTAATTGCGACTGTTCCGATTCTCCAGCGAATAGCCGCAGCCAAAGGGGAGCGCACTGTTTGCCGATAATGGAATGCAAATTGATCGTTTTGTACACAGAGGAATTGAGCAGCCTGATGTTAACGAAGTGAAGAGTGATTTTAGCTGAGCTAACCTCCTTTGAACCGCATTCAAATACTTTTTATTTTATAGATACGATATTTCCTATTATAATTTTGCTTTTTTACGTTTGACTTATCAATATTACTCAATTATACATAGCTGTTACTCGCGACGTTATCCGCGTGGAATAGAAGAAATGTCCATGAGAGAAATTTATAAACACTGTATAGAATAAGGTAGTATAATTGTATGTGCCTAACATCATCATCATCATCATCATTATCAGCCTGTTATAGTCCAGTGCTGGACATAGGCCTCCCCTAACACACCCCTATCCATTAACCTTCAAGCGGGCGCGCGTAACCGAAAAGACCTATGGGATGAATAAGAGAAATGAAGCACTAATTATTCGATATTCTCTTATTTATTTGTACTCAGATACATTATTATTGTGTATTAAGTGTAATTTGTCAAAAAAAGTAATTAAAACTATGAAAAAGAAACAATTATTACATTAATTAACATAATTTAAACATTCTATAATTCCAAACAAAACATTTTTTTATATCTATGACTAGTATATATACCTAGTCTTATACTAAAAATTTAAAATAAGAATAAAAAATAATTAACTTTGGTTTAATTTTCATTAGAATCAGTTTCGTCGTTCGTATAACATTGATTGCAAATAAATGTTGTATGACTTGTGCAAATATTTTTCATACATAAGTTACATTGCGTTTTTGATTGCCTTCTTTTTTTGGCTGGACATATTTTACAGGTTCCTCTGCATGTGCCAGAACTACCTGCTTCTGTATCAGCAGCACTATCCTCCATATTTAAATGCTCTCTTATGTTTTTTTTAGTTTTCTTAGAAGGCCTAACATCGTTGATCTTCTTTGGACATACTCTTTTATCAATTCAGTGCCTAATGCCCGTAAATACATTCGCCTTTTCCGTAGAATCACATTATTTACCCTCAATATCACCATACTATTTATTCCTGCAATATCCAGGAGACGAAAGAAGAGTGTCAATGGCGATCTATTATTCTTCCTTGAAACCGAATACAATTTTGCTTTTTTATCGACTTCATCGACACCCCCCTTTGTTTTATTGTAAAAAGTAACGATGCTAAGTTTGCGCCTTTCATTTGTACTTTCATCTATGTCTGCAGCACAATGAAGTGATGATATAAGAACTACAGATCTTATCTTTTTAGGCACGTAAGATACGAGTGTAGATGTATCTGTAAATCCAAATTGACTTGAATATTCAGGTCACTTTTTATATATAAAGCAAGGAGGTATTTCTCTGTTGTTCTTACGCATGGTACCCACAACAGAAATCTTACAATCCTTGGCCAAATCGTTCATCAACGGCATACTCGTATACCAATTGTCGATGTTAAGGTTTCTCCCAGTGCCAGAAATCGGTGTAATTAGCCTGTTCACGACGTCTGCCGCAGCATTACTCAATTGATATGGGCCTTCAGGGTGCCTGTCAGCAAAAAGTTCAATATTTAGGACGTAAAACGTAGCAGCATCTGCTAGTGGATAAAGTATGATTCCGTATTTGTCGGGCTTTGATTTCATGTACAGTCGGAAAGGACATTTTTCTCGAAAGCCAAACATCATCTCATCGATTACAACATTCTCTCCTACTGAATATGGCAAAAGACAGTTTTGTGTAAACATATCTAAAACTTCTCTTATTGGCGCAACTTTGTCTAAAGTACGACGAGATTGTCGCGTAGTAGCATTATCAAACCGCAATGAATTCAGTAGAAATTTTACTCTTTTCACTGACATAGTATTTAAATTTTGCACAATAACTTATTGAAAAAGGGAAAACACATATTAAGGTAGCAAGATGATACGAGTTGACCTGTACAGATTTGTGATCTGTACTTATGTAAATAATAATCTCTCATTATAATATTTTTATTTAAATTAAAAAATATATAGCTTGATAAAGCTAGCATCATATGTACAAATGTCCGATACTATCGAATAATGTTTATCAATAATGTATATCACTATCTAAATAACTTAAAAATTTATAAATATCGAATGGATAAAGGTATCACCTTTTACGGCATGGCAACAAAAGAGTTATCTGTACAAACATTCGCCTACCCAGCGTGAATAGAGCACCTTAAACGTGACACCTTATATTTTATAACGTTATAACTCATCGACGCGTTAACTCCGGGGAAATTAGATGGAGTTTACAGCTTGCTCGTTACAAGTTGGAATTGTTAGTTCGGAATTTAACCGTTCAATACCCGTAGGGTGTTGGGAATTTTGAAATGTATTCGGGCATAAAGATATATTCAATTGTGTAACTGGCAGGGGCCAAACTTTAACTCAAATTTTGTGTTATTTCCATTAAGTGCGGTTGCATTAACTGTTTGCTTTTTGAAACATGTCATATTTTATCATTACAAGTTACTACAAGTTACTAAAAAACATGCAGTTTATTGAAACGATAATTTTAAAATAACTGATTCATATAAGAAAGTGTGGTATTTTTAAAAGAGACCTGAGTAACTAATTTGAATCTTGGTGATACGTTATTATTTTTAAACTGAAAAAATACAGTTTTCATGCTTCTGCTCAAGCTTTATACTTTCAAGATACTAGAATAAAGATCATTATCGCAAGTAACAAAAAGAATATAAATTAAATTCAAAATATACATGTTTCTACCAAAGGCTACTAAAACAATAGCCAACACTAAAATGTCTTCAACTATGACTAACGTGTTCATCAAAATTACATATAAATTAAATTTTTGATCGCGTGAAAGCGAAGTGAATACTATAGTAACGTACGCACATTGCGTATGTGTCATTTTCACTTTTTATCTTCTACTAAGCTATTTTCCTAAGTTATCGTAAAGCCGGCCTTTAATTCTCTTATACCTGAATAACAGTTTTCGCAGTGTGGGACGCCCTGCGGCAAGATTGAGTGTCGACAATCGCAAAGTGGCCGGTGTGGACTAGATGAAAATAGCCGAAGATCGGAAGCGGGGGCGTGCATTAGGGTAGCTATCTCCAGCAGTGGACTAACACAGGTTGATGATGATGAACAGTTTTCACATTGACAAACTACATGCTGAATTCAAATCTAATGGTAAAACCGGTTAATAAATAAAGAGCCAAACTACTATAGTCTGGAGGTGGTGTACATAATTTAAATGCATTCATAGCAATTGGTTGTCAAGTAAATACGCTTTATTTTCAATCAGAATAGTAAAAACATTTTTAATACAGTGGACAAATTACATTAAGATGGTAGCGCTGACAAGTATTAATTTATTCGTAAGACAGCTGGGAAAAGATTCTAAATATTAACATATAAATTGTTTTCTGAAAGTCTCTGCTGTATAACTAACAGGAAGGACTTCGTATACAAAACGAACTCTCAGGAATCTGAGCATAAAATCCTCATTTAGAATCGCAACTGCAAAGAAATAACAATTGTCTTAATAAGCGATATTTTTTTTTTTTTTTTTTAATTCGTGTTTTCCCCTGACATATGGGATCAGGGTCCTGTTTTTGCTCTTTGTTTTACTTTTGCCTCTGTAATGTTCTTTTTCTTTTTTCTTTTTTTTTTTCCATTTTACAGACGCTGGTATCTGCAGGCCTTGTTTGGTAAATTTTTCTTGTTTCATCTTACATTTCTATCTTATGCCTAATTATTTATTCTAATTATTTACTACATACATCAGCCTATTGCTACTTAATACTACTTATTGCTACTTAATATAGAATACATATATACTTATTATAAATGTACCTTATTACTTAATACTATTTTTGTTATTTGCGTATTTTACAATTTTGTTGCTATATCTTGCAAAGGCTTCCTTGTGTTCTCCTTTAATTAGGGTGGCTAAGGTCTCTTTATTGATTTTGTTCCGGTTTCGATGGCCAGGCTCTGTCGGTCTTTCGAATATTGGGCACTCTGTCAGCAAATGAAGGGGCTCTTGCGAGCCTCCCCATCGCATTCGCATACCGGGTTGTCCCGGCACTTGAAGCGGTGGAGATACTCGAATAAGCGATATTGTAAGCAAACGTATTCGAAACAACACTCAAAGTAATTACAGTGGAAAAAGTGTGTTATTGTTTTGTGGATCTTATATATTCTGTGTATGTTTAAAAAGATACTTAATTTTTTATTTATTTTATTGACAATTCGCTTAGAGTATGCGCAAGAAATAATACATTCAGTTCATTTATCATTATATGAATTCAAAATAGCAGGTAATTCATAACTGTAAAAAAATTTAATGTATATTTTTTCTTTTTTTTTTTCTATGGCATACGCAGGCAGTCGGGCCACCTGATGGGAAGTGGTCACCGACACCCATGACGTTGACAATACCAGTGGTATCGCCGACGCGCTGCCTACCGTGAGACATAGGGTGTTAAGTCTTGTTTACCCAGTAATACGCTGGCTACGGTGCCCTTCAAACCGGAACGCAGCAGAGTTTTCACACACTGCTTCGCGGCAGAAATAGGCACCGTGGTGGTATCCACCAGACGGTCTCCAAACAGGGGACCTACCACCGTATATTATATACCTACCGTATATTTAAAATGGATATATTTTTCCTGCAACAGTGTTTTATTTTTTACTGGTCGCTAGTAAAAAATTCGGTCATTTAATATTTAAAAAAATAAAGTTATAAAATCAGCAGTGAGTAGCGGGGGATCGGCCTATCGGATGATTGTGATTGATGATCGAAAGAAAAATTATATCTATTATATGAATAGACTTCTACACATTAAGTATAATATAAGAGTGCATAATATGAGCACTAATTTCTGGTTAAAATATTTTATTAATTAATAATATTGAGCTTTCTTCAGCAATGCATGTAAAAATAAGATATAAAATGATTTTTAAAATTCAGGCTATTTGAATAAAAACAGGCATTTTAATAATTTTCTCTACAAAATAATTTTATTTAATACGTGCTACTAACAAAAACAATAAAAGCTTATAAAATAAACAATATTTTATGCACATGTTTTTCTTATTTTTTGCATACTCTTCAAAATCCGTTTGGTAAAATACCAAACCACGCCTTTTGTACGGTACCCCCAAACTCCCGACTACAAAAGCAGCCTTCAATTTAACACCATAAACAGTGGAAAACTTCAAAGGCTGACAGAAAATAAAATTGGACAATATAACTCCTACCTTATTGAAGTTGCCCAGAAGAAGGCCCGTCGAAGCTTTCGTATTTCTTTATGCTAAAATTTGTATAGAGAACCTATTGAATTCGGTCTCTTAATTACTTTGGATGACAAGTTTAGAAAAGAAATGAGATATTAAAAGACCAAGAAATAAATATAATGTCGAAAATTTGGCTTTAAACACTTGCTTAAGCCTCATAAGATAAACAGAAATAACGATTTATGTGAATGAACAACTTGAATTTATTCACAGTAAAGACAGCAAAAAAAACATAAAGGCTTGTATCATAAACCCATGACCACGCCGCTGGAAAGTGTTCGAAACGTCAGGAATTTAAAATGTAAAATAAACGCGATAAAATCCGTAAAGTAATTTTATTTAATAAGTCAATTGGATAATTAAATAAAAGTAGTTGATAAAGAATTGAATCAAATTTCAAGCGCACTTGATTTACCTTCCGTTAATAACCGTTATTACGTTCACGACGATAGCCCCGTCTTGATTAACTTTTCACTTCTAAATTATTTATTATAACCATTTTAATATTCCTTGTTTTGTCTTATTATATATGGCCCACTGTTTGTAATAAAACAGATGCTTTCACCTAACATGCACCGCAAGTGCTACTGGTGCATTTTATTTGTTTTTTCATAAATGTAAGGGTTAAAAATAAAATGTAGTTGAAAATGTGTACAATAATGTGTTTTTGTTTATAATAATGTGTCGTTTGAAGTTGGTTTCGAAATAACTTAGTATTTTGATATTACATTAAAATACCGAGGGTCAGTTCACTGCTTGTTTTTTGTTTCACAGACATTTGTTTGCCCTAAAGCACGCCACCGCTTCTGATCTCGGCTATTCTCATCCAGCCTACACCAGCCACTTTGCGAATGTTGTCACTCTATTTTACCGTCGAGGACCCACACTACGTTTGCCGAGCCTCGGTCTCCACTCTAGAACTTTTCAACTCCAGCGGTCGTTGCATATAAAAATTATACCAATATCTCTTGAATTATTAAATTAATATTTTTACGTGAATTTGTTTCTTAGCAACTAATGTTAATGAATAAAACAGCATTAGGCGAAGAAGAACAGTAAGCAAAGACGCGTAGTAACGGGACTAGAAATCAAAGTAATGTGACGGCTCTGACAGTACCAGCCTATATAATGCCAGCTTATTTACTAAAGAGGTATAAATATTTGAAACTATCAAATTTAGTTAAATATAAAGAAATACATATGAAATTTTGAACAGTATTTTTTTTCTTTTAGACTATTTAAAATAATAATCTTTAAGATTAAGTTGAAATTTGGCAGGTTAAATTAAGACAAAAATGTTGATAAACCTCCCAATGTGTAATGTGACTCCTTGTTGGTATATGTAACTTCTTCGTGGAATTAAAGTATAAACAAAGTGCTTTTACGTATCCAAGTTCTATGTAATTTCAGCTGCGCTACGGCTAAAGCGTAAAATGCAAATAAGTGAAAAAATGGCTCCTTACTCTTTTTCATTAACCCTATGTGAGCAACGCCATACATTTAAAAAATGTTAATATAAAATTTGTGTACGAGTTCCCTTTGAATCGAATTGCATTGAGGAAACGAAAAGTAGAGCCAGTTTAAAAAATTCTGACTTTTGTTTAAAATTTAATTCATTATTTAAGAAATAATTTTAGGAAGTTTAACATAGGGCTATTTATCCTTCATTGTTATATTTTAACTTACGTCACAGGGGTATTAGTTTTGTATTTTTTCTTAAATACAACTGCGCTACCAATACTAGTTATAAGTATTTCTGATTACAAACTAAACAAAGATTACCTAGTGAAAAAGTTGATCGTTCATTTTTAGACTATTTCAGAGAAGTTTCAATATATGATATTAAATAATAACTGTATTATATCAGATGTAGGTCAAATGATAGCAAGTAAATTAGTGTTTTTGATTTTTTAATAATAATAACTGTATTAATTACTCAGCGGTACTATTGAAAAAAAAAATGTAGATTGCTAAAAAGAAAGATTCAAAAAAACACAAAGCTTGGAATCGATACTACACGATATTTAAAAAAAATCTAGACATAACAAAGGTCTTAATTCCATATATGTTTGCAATCTGCAACATAGTATTTGTATGTATTGCAGTTTTTCTTACCTACAAGGGGTGTCATAGACATATACATATACGTTGCAATGGTATTTTCTTTTGGAACTGATGTCGTAAACCACACTTCCTCATCATGCAATATACATGGATCAACGGATTCAGCGACATGATGATATTATATACTTTTAGAAATCTCAGACATTTCTATAAAGTAAAAATGATAACAGAAACACTAAACACTAACACTATCACAGATGCACAACACTTATCACACACGAGGAGAATTCCGTTCCGGGTATCGGCTTATACGAAGCAGTCTCGCTATATTTCAGACCAGTCTTTCATACACGATCTCGGACAGACAAAACGTCAATATCGACTTTTTTTCTCTAAATACCCGCTCTAGAAAGAGTATCCTGACTATAGTATAAAAAAGTAGGTTATTCAAAACAAAACTATAGTCAATGTATATAGTATAATGTTTTACATCCTACTTAAAATATGGTAATTATTTACTTTTTAGAAGACAATCGTTTCAAGAAGTTAGTTTTATAGGTCAAAATAATCTACGTTATAATTACGCAGTACTCTGAAACATTTTAAAAAGTTTATCGGCAAATGAATATAGGAATAACAATACGGCGATAAAAATAGACAAACAGTTGACTAGCTAAAGTCAATTTACATTGGCATTAGGAATGAAGGAATATTAATTAAACTAGTTCTTTAAAAAAAGTGCTGCATTTTTTATTCAAGGCACTCATAGAAGTTTTCATCAAAGTATTTAATACGATTTCTGTGTTTAAGCAAGGAAGTTCATTTGACACGAAATAATTTTGAACGGATATATAGATACCTATTAAAAATTCAATTTAGATAGTTAAAGTGACTTT
This sequence comes from Lamproptera curius, assembly GCA_029286875.1. NCBI lineage: Eukaryota > Metazoa > Arthropoda > Insecta > Lepidoptera > Papilionidae > Lamproptera > Lamproptera curius. Next base: position 1,668,087 of record JAGSMT010000094.1, on the reverse strand, counting down.
ATTATTATTTGAAACACTGGTCCTTACAAAATAGTTAGTCGTGAAGCGAACAAATATTTGTTTTGACATACTATGTAACGCTTCAGGTGGCTCTCAAAACAAAGTACAACGATGTAAGGTAAATATACTCACATTAACATAATGGTTATAAACTTGGGTCGACTGAAAACTATGTGTTCAGGAGAAACGAGATTAGCGTCCTATGGCAACAAAGGTCTCATTCAAATCGCTAAATACATCAGAATACACGAGAGAACTAAACCTATCCAAACACTTTGCTAAAGCCTTACGTTTCAAAGCAGCTCTTTTAGTTTTATAGTAATTGGTATTGCATATATTTGCGTTAATTATAAAATGTTTAATTATTTTAGACTGCCTTCGTAGCCTAGTGGTATGGGCGTGTGCTTTAGAAAGCGGAGGTCGTGGGTTCGAACCCTGCGGGGAATCAACAATATTTATTTTTGTTTCCTATTCGGTTAGGGCAATTTGGGACGATTACCCAATTGTCTGAAAAGTTAGATGATCCATGCTCTTTGGACCAGCGCGGTGGGATACGGTCCAAAACCCCCTAATGGATAGGGGTGTTTTGATTAGGGGACGCCTATGTCCAGAAGTGGACTATCAAAAGACTGATGATGATGATGATGACCTTTCGGATACAAGAAATTTTACCAAACGTGATATCTAGAAGTAGAGTTATTAACTCTACTATACGCCCTAAGGCGTTTTGATATCGGTAAATATAATGCTACATGTATTTATGGTCTTTAGACTTGAATAGGAGTTACTTTATTTTATAAAAAACTCTTTCTATCTCCCAAGGATAAAATCCTTAACAAGTCAAGTAATTGTTTAATTATGGAAATGTAATGTGCAATTGAATTCCAATTTCTCCTCATCTGTCGAGTAGAATCCGCATAGATGATGATAAAATAATTATAATCTTTTATTGTTTTGTAGTCCCGTACACAAATTTTGAACATGTTGCTGTTTATTTGCTCTGAACATTTCAAACTGGTTTTAATTTTGTTTTAGTAATATAATCAGTATAATATATAAGAGTTTATCATAAAACTCTGTAATGTTGTGTCAGTAAACTTTATTAAAGAACTTTTGTTGCCAACCAAAATATCTCACATCCTCAATGTCTTATCCAGTGTCGTTTTATCACGTTGTCAACTTATTCATACATATTTGTAAATAAATATCCAATTTTTAATAATATATATATAATTATATAAGTAAAAATCAGTTTAACTTGCAACATGCAAATGACTTGTCTCTCATTGGTCTTTTATGACTATTCGCGATTTTCAGTTATGAATTGATTATCAAGCAATTATCGACTCGCAAACTGTGAATGAAATTTGTACTCACAGGAATCCTTCATCGGCCAAGGGCCGTCCGTAAATCACGTCAGGATTGAAAGGAGCAGGGGAATTTGTTTTGTAATGGTTTTTTGTTTTGAAGCCGGTTTTTTTTTGATAAAATTTTGTTATTAGCATCACAAATACTTGGTCCATCTCTTCCTCTTTTCCATCTATAACCACTTAACATTTATTCTATCTAACAAAAGAAGTCATAAATTTTGTGTTTTCCTGATTTAGTAGCAAATTATTAACACTTAACCAGTACGCCACTGTAGAGAGTATTATTTACATCATCATTTATTGATTTATGTCGTTTACCACCTACTTGGGACTGGGCGTGAGCGTTATTTCACGTCATCAGTTACAATAACTGGTTACGCGATATGAAACGCAATAACCGTTTCGTGTCAAATTAAAAGTAGTTATTTTTGTAAACACGTTATTCGGGCGAACTTGGCTGATGTCATCTTCATTCGTCAGTTGAGTGAGCGTAAAGCGATATATTTCTTTCGCATCTTGCCTACTGACGGGCCGTGCGAGTGAGATGGCAGATCGAGACTTACCGAGTAGGCGAGAGCCGACTAAATGCGGTCGCTCGCTGTGAGTGATGCATTTAGTTTTCATAGGTATGACTAATCACATAGATACCACATTCGAGAGACCCTGTTAGCAAATAATGCTATGCGATTGCGGGAAACAGTTAGTATGAGCAGTTATTTAAATCAAAAGTAAAATAAAACAAAACAAAGGTTTTTATTTTGTTTTATTTTACTTTTTATATAAAACTAAACGGTGTATATAAGGAAAGTGAGTATAGAAGAAAAGTGAAATAAAGTTGTAATAAAATCGTTCAAAAGGGTTAACACAACAAAACTGAAAATAAACAGTAAATATTAATCATCGTCATTGTAACAATAAAACTTAATTTTAAATACCCCAGCAGTAATATTTTTATTGAAATCATAGTTTCGTAGTAAACAATAATCAATCAATAAAGCATTTTATAATTGTAAACCGGAGTAAAGTATGCAGAACAGTAAATATAATCATTTAACTATTGGGCATCAAACACGAAACCGTTATTTTCGTTTCTTATGTAACCGTATAGTTGAGAAACGAAAGTAACCGTTTAGTTAAGAAACGTATGTAACCGTATAGTTGTAAAACTTATGTATGCACGGTAGCTGAATGAAAGTAGCTAGTTATACAAATAACTAGTTTTAAAACAAGCGACGCCGTCCACGTAACCGGTTACGTGTCGTTTCTTAAAAGCCACGTAACGACCCACGTCTACTTGGGACCCATGTACCGCTGCCAGCGGTAATTATAAAATAAATTTTCTTTGCATGGTACAGAATAGAATATTTTATTATAATTAAGATGTGGAAATAGCGCTTTAGCACTGGCTGCAAGACGCATGACATCTCAGTCTACCCCGTGACTACGGTCGCTGGATAGTGTTCGAAACGTTGGGAATAAACCAGACCGTTCCGAGCTTCCGCGCGGTACGGACCTCTCTCGTGCGCTCCCGCATGACTCCGATAATATCCCATACGCGCTTCATAGTTAGTTGGCGTGACTGTGCTGCCGCGTCAGTGTTTAATATAGTGTAGTGTAGTAAGTGCTCGCAGGCAGGTTCCGGCTTTCTGTAAGTAGATACATACACCCACACAAAAAGCCCACGTGGCATTTAGTTTGTTAAATTAACTTGTGCTTGCTGCATTAGGTGGCAGTTAGGTACACACCTAGCGCTCCAAAAGCGCATACACCTGTTGTTTTATTAGGCACACACCTCCCCACGCAGGTGGGGAGGACTAGGTTAGCTATAAACACCATGCCGGCGGGGGTTCGCCCCTATGGATAGCCTCAACATGGATAAGTATGATCCCGCCCTATATCGCGATGACATCGACGCGTACTTCCGCGAAAACGACCCCGATGGTTGGGCAAGACTCCACGCTGGTTTTCGTCGCCACTTATTTGATGGCAAAGCCGCGTGCGCCGGTACGCCAGCTTGACCGAAAAAGTGGACCGCGTCATCGCCCTCAGCGACACCTACCCAGGACCGTAGCCCGGTCGTAACGCCTGCCCCGTGCAATTACCTTTCAGCGCAGTCGGACGCTGAAGTCGAACCTGCGACCGCTCTCACGAGCTCCGCTATGGACGATGACAACGAGGCCGATAGGGACTCGGACGGTTCCACAACCGTCCGTTCTCGTAAGAAGGGCAAGAAACGCCCTGCAGTAAAAAGGGGCCCTGCGAGTTGCGTAAATTCACCGCGCCCGTCCACAACCGCGACACCGGCGAAAAAGCCTGCGGCCGAGCCGCAAGCCACCCCCGACACCTCGGAGGTTTTCATGGCTTAACGTAAGGCTAAGGCTCCACCCCCGGTCGTGATTCACGACAAGGGGCACTGGAGCTGTGTCCTTACTTGGATATTGAAAGCCAAATTCACCAAGTTTAGGTCGGCTAATACACTCATAGGCATCCGGGTCAACGTTAAGACCTCGGACGATTTTCGTGACCTTACTAAACACCTTCGCGAAAATAAAGTCGCATTTCATATTTTCGCGTTGCCGGAGGACCGCCTCCTTAGAGTATTTATTTGGGAAGTACCCAAAGAATTCGATTTAGACATGGTCAACACGGATTACACAATACCCCCGGTCCTCAACCCAGGCGTCAGGATAAGGCCACGCGCAGGCCGACACCAGACACTAGGGCAGATAAAACTCAACGGCCAACTGATCCTATGGGAAAGGAAGGCCAAATACCTAGGCGTGACTTTCGACTGCAACATGTCGTTCAAAAGTCATTTTCAGGACGGTAAGAGAAAGGCTTTGTTCGTTTCGACCAGACTCTATCACCTAACGAATTCTCACAGTAAAATGTCGCTTAAACATAAACTTTTATTATACAAGGTATGCATACGACCAATCATGGCTTATGCATGTCAAGCTTTCACGCACGCATCCTCCACACTCCTAAACCAACTACAGGTAGTGCAAAACAAATTCATCCGCCGCGCCACCGGGGCGCAGTGGTACCAACGTAACGTAGACCTACACAGCGACTGTAAATTGCCAACACTCCGCGAACACTTTCAAAAGTTAACGCGCAAACACATCGATAAAGTTATTAATCATAATAACCCTCTGCTGGTAAAAGCAGCATCGTACACGGCCGATCCAAAAGCGTCCAGTCAAAAGCGTAGACCGCGAAACGTTCTCCTCGACCCGGACGAGGAAGGGGTCGCCGAGACTCCGGACCCAACGGGGGTCCCGACATCCAACCTTACACACCACACAAGTAGGGATAGCACACACTCGTCTGTAGTTAGCCATCGCTTACAAGCACAGCGACACACAGACACCGCGTATACTATACACCTGCCTTCCAGGGTGGTTTTCACCGCCCCCAGCAAACGATTAATACAGTCGCCAGACCGTCGGCGTTCCGGTCCGTTTCACCTAGTTCGTGGGGACGGGAGCTTCTTGCGAACTCTGTGTTACATGAAGCTTACTATAGAGATGAGTCTGGAAGCATAACTTTAAGAATAAATAATAAAAAAAGAAAAATAAAGTTGGGAATAAAAATGTAAACGCGATAAAATCAATAAAATGTTTTTTATTCAATTTGTCCTTTTCTTCTTTTATACCTTGTTAATTTTTTTCACTCGGTCGTATTAAAGCCTGCACAGAATTATTAAGTTGCTATTGGATCGAAATTTATGTACTTGTTTGACGTAGAAAATAAAATAAAAAAATGATAAAAGCTTTTGTGACTTATTATAGACCTTCTATTCACGAAAAGCATTTTTCTCTGCATCGGTGCACAGTGATATACGATGCAGCTGCTTCCCTTTATTGTTTCGATGCTTTTAAATGCGTATTTCAAAAGAGAATATATAAGGATATAGTTGATAGCAACTACTGTTGAGAATGAGGAGTTCATAAAGGGTTCGAATGATTACAACAAAGCATACTGTCATGTTTTGCTGAAATGAAGATAAATAGTACTATTTATTGCAACTATGATTTTAATTTTACAGTATATTATTTAGCCTAATTACTGGTGTTACCAATCTTTTCTGAGAGTTTAAAAGCAACTAAACGGCCGTTTTAAGCATACACGTACCCTTTGGAGATTAATTCTTTCAGTAGCCCTTTCGATGAAATTTTAAATATTTAATGTGATTGCAGCGGGGTATTTTAGGATAAGGCTAAGCATAGGTTTACGTACCAGAACCAAATAAACTGTCAACGTTTATATGAAAAAATTCTAATAGTAACCTTTTTTTTATTATTACACAGCAAAACGCCATCCATCCTCACTTAAAACCTAGTTACCTGAAACCTCCACTTTGTTTCTTCTTAGTACCTCGAGATGGGTTTATAGGGGCTAGGAAGAAACGACGTGGTAGGACTGTTTAGTAATTTTCTGATATGACACCAGTGTTGTCCCTGAAGAATAAGTACTCGAGGGACCCTGCAAGCCAGGAGTTGAAACTCCTAATGTTATTGTAGGAACAAGACTTCGAGCCCTCGAATGCCTCCATGTATAGCTCCGCTGCTAGCCGTTAATGGAAGAGAAATCGACGAAAACACGCCTAAGGCACGGCCCTAAGCTACCTGCATTCTTCGAATTGTGTTTACATTTCTATAGGTTGACACTCCATGTCATAGGGGCTCGTCCCATCCCATTCAACCCTAACGCTCCAAGCTAGCCCAATACCACAAAATTAAATGATTAGATTTAACTTTGTTTGCTCTTTAAGCATTGTCGTTATTATTTACAATGTATTTTATTTCTTAATTTATAAATGAATTAATAATGGCTACATCCAAGAAATTGAAAAAAGATGTCACTACTTATTAATATTTTGTCTATAAGAGAAAATAGGATCTATAAATCAAGTTTACTTTCTCATCATCATTACTTTTGCTATATTTCGCTCTGACCGACAGAATACGAATGTAATTACTAATGTTATAGTTGAATCTAGATTTCAATCAAACTTTACATGCTTGTAACAAAGCGATTCATAATAAAACAACAAGTATTTTATTATTCCAGTATACTACGATAATATTAAAATTGATCATGAAATGTTACTATTATCAAATATTGTTGCCTATAAGCTCATTAGCCGGCATTAATAGTTAAAAGACTAGCAGCATGATTGGTGTACCATGAATAACTTTCAAAGTTTATGTTCCGGAATTAAAACCCCCGGTATAACTTTTAAGTGTTGTATTGTGTTGTAACCCAACTTCCGGTATACGCCCCAGGCGTTATCAAATTTTGTACCGTATATTGCTCTTTTGCCACCTAGAATAAATATAAATTATAATGGGGAGAATTCCACTTATAACTTTTATTATATAAAATCTTTTAGAACATTTCGTTTGATGGTTGTTGCGTATTTCTTAAGCAGATGTATTCCTAGGCTTTATACAACATATATTTTGAATGGTGAAAGTATTTTTTTGTCCCAAAGACTGAAATTTCAATCATGAAACCAAAATTATATAACGTCGGCCCGTTTATACACTGAGCTAATGCCGTTAAAATAATTTCTTTTCTGAAGCATAAATTAAATCAACAATTAGTTCTTACACAAGTTTTTCAACGCGCGATTGATAACTCCGGTAAAATAAGTAATTGTATATGCAATTGTTGTTAAATTTATATAGTTCCCTAAATTTATTTAGAAGTAAAATGGCAAAATGGGCACTTATAAGTTAATTACAAACAAGCTGAACCCATTCCATAGCACATGTGATCACAAGCACAATGTATTGCCTGATATTTATAGTCACGACTACGACATTTACATTCACATTGAAATAAAGTTGCAGTTTAATCCAACTTAAGACAGAATAGCTTAGCATCTTAGCATCATAATTTATAATCGCAGTAATGTTTTATAAATATGTATTATTCTATTATTATTGGATGCAAAATGTTTGCTACAAAACGATTGTGACACATGGCGATATCTATTGATTGCGTTGTGTGTGTCAATAGAAGGCGTGGTTTCAATATTATAAACTTTTAGTTGATAATAAGAAAATTGGTACAATAAAAAGTAATTGCTAAAAATTAATAAATTTTGGCCAGTTAATCTTATCATAATTTTTATCTATTCTTAAAAACAAAAATGCAACTTCATAACGCCGTTATTTTACACTAGGCCGTAAAATAAAAAAAAAGTAATGATTAAAATAGCTTCCTAGCATACGTGTAAAATTATGAATTGTAGGATTTTAACCGAGCAAAATTAAATAAAAGGAATCCCATATAAAGAAAATATTTTTATGACATATTCAACGGCGGATACGATTGAAGGTACTGTATATTCGTTATTTATTATCTCATACGATAGTCGTTTCCTTATGCTTGCGAGGAATGTAATCAAATTTCATTCTTTGTTTTTTGAATAACCATGCAACTAAAACATTATGTTTTTGGTGTTAGTGCCTTATATCAATTGAAATTATAACATTTTTAAAAGAAAAGCGAGAAATAAGTATACAATAATAATTTTTAAAAGAACTCTTTAGTGTAGAATTTTGCAAGATATCAACAGAAGGAACATTTTTCGTTTCGATTAATCGTCTTCAGTTGATTTTAATACCACTGCTATTTTTTATTGTATATGTATTGTACATGTATAACGGTAGCAACATCGAGTTCACTGATTTTTATAAATGACATTTATGTAATAAAACATGGTGGTCCTCATGACATTTTCTTTCCGTTTATCTTAAGCCCTTAATTTCTTTATCACAATGTAAAATAAGTAAAACTAGCCGCAGTAACGCGTGGCAGGGTCTTTTCTTTATCTTACTTAATTTATATAACATGGAATTAATATTTAAAAAGTTTTAGCATAAGAATATAAATTTATTTGTTTATTTGCTTACTTTTTTTTTACAATTTATATTTTAATTAGGTAAAATTACTTTTATATTTTTAGTGATTATATATAAAAAAAGATAGGTAGTTATTAAACCAAATGAACAAATAAATGTCATTACAATCAATAGTGAAGACGGTGAAATTGGCTTCGCAAATATTATCCTCCTTCATCTTCTATTTAATTCAAAAGCATAAAAAAAATTATCAAACTTCTAGATTAAGAGCTTCGTAAATGGGAAACTGAAACCCCTTACCAGAACTCGGGACAACATCTGCTTAAACTAAATTAAACCTCCAATTTGACATACAAATCCGCGAACAGTTGCACACAATTCCCACGTTCCCGCGGTTTTCATTGCTTTCGCTCAAGTCTGCGCAGAGGGCTTAAATAGTGAATCTAAATAGACTGAAATTGTGCCCTAATCTAAGTTTAATGATTATATATTAAAGTAATTAAAAGATTTTTGATAATGGAATTACATATAATCAAATATAACAATTAGAAGAGTCGACAAAGAAGTTAAAAGTACCCGCATTAAACATGAAAGCAAAATTTCCTGTTCGATGTGCATTAGATGTATATTTTTCTATATAACTAACTTATGTTAAACATATTTATGTAGATAGAAATTGCAACAATGGTTAATGCATACCGTACAACAAAATACTTTATATCATAAAGTAAGTTGAATAAACATTTCAAAATGATTCACACACATAATTCATTGTTGACACTATGCGTTTACTTTGTACAGATTCCTATAGATAACCTTTATGATAAACAAATTTATCAAAATATATGATAATGCTCATTCAAAAATTTACACAAGTATATTGGAAACATGTGCATAGATGATCATGAAAATCATAGTAATAATATGGTACTCTTTTTAGTAATTCAAACAATTAAACAATTCAAATAGCACTAGTTCAACGAAATATAACAGAAGAATTTTCAAATTTCACCCATATGCAATCATTTCCAACCGCGCACCAAGTCAATCATGATTGTCACATTGGTGATATTTTAAGTATATTTAAACATAAAAACCGATTGATCGTTACAGAATTTAAATATTTGTGTGAAATGAACTAGTTTAAACTGTGCAAAAGCAAGCGATGCTCTATTTGGCAGTATTTTATTATTTTATGTACTCCTTACAAATTATTTGCGTCCATTTGCGACAAATTAAGAAAAGCAATGAGTTAATCCCGATTATATTAGGGTATAGTCACCAAATTCCGCAACCTGCCCTAATTCTGTATAAGTATCTTTAAAACTTTTAATGTAATCTATTATCGACGAGCGGAACTAATTAACAGATCACATGATTCGACCATTTTGAGATCCGTATTTTTTACTATTTTTTTATTATCCGATACTTTTTTTTCAAAATTTTTGCAATAACTTGTACTATAGGTATAATGGTTGTAAGAATATAACAAACGATTCAATGTGAAAATAGGATAATTGCCAAAGATGCAAATAGATTATTTAAAATTTACCTTATGTCTCGCTATATTTTTCTACAAAATGATTTATGTCCACCAGTGTAGATTTGCAATGCTTGTTACGGGATCTCCTCATGAGAAACAAATTAAAGAAGCAACAGAACAAAAGAAGAAGAAAAGATAGATACGAACAAAGTTTTGTCAACTTGTTAACTTCCATTGTTATCATTTTTGAATTTCAATTTATCCTTATATCGTTAGGAAGCGCGGTCAAGTTTATTTTTTGATTAATAAATAAATAATACAATAATAGGTAAATAATATGCAAACATAACATTTATTATTTCATAATGTTGTTTTTTAATATGACTAAAAATGTAAATGAGGTGTGGTATTTCGCGACTATACCTTATATTTTTTGTTTTATGTACGTAAAATATGAACGCTTATTACTTACACACGGCTGCTTGGTAATGTTCATTAGTCTCCAACATTAATGTTGTTAGAGCTTTCAATAGTACTTGATTAAAAGCTTATTAAGGACATGGCGTAAGCACAATTAAATTATCGTAGATTATACTCGCTCCTCATCGAAGGCCACTGTTCGATTTCATGCCGAAATTTTGCAAATGGGCGATCTAATCACGCTGATGGATATGTCACTTCGTACCAACCATTCTTATGTTATATAATTAATTAACATGAGCTTTTAGCTTTCAACCGTACTGAAGATATTTTCTCAAAGAGCATATTGACCATTTGAAAAATTTTGTTTCAAGGTGGGCTTTTCTGTTCTTATTCAAAATAATAAGCCTAAAATGTGTTCTGTTAATAATTTAAAAGAGTTAGTAAAACTTAAGACAGTGATATGGTTCAAGTAATCAGAACTACAGTTTTTATATCTCAAGGTAATATTTTTTTTACCATAAGGTTTAGCCTGCTTTCTAAACAGAGAATGGTGCATATAAGCATCAAACTTTTGACTAAGCCATTAGAATAACTTGTTAAAAAAGCCTAAAATATAAATCAATGATCAAATATTCTGCATAGTATTATTATACAAAGAGTCAGTAAAATTAGATTAGTCGGATTATTAAATAAAATTACTTTACGGATTTTATCGCGTTTATTTTACATTTTACTTCCGACGTTTCGAACACTTTCGAGCGGCCGTGGTCACGGGGTAGACTGAGATGTCGTGCGTCTTGTTGCCAGTGATGAAGCAGGGTTTCCAGATCTTAGTTTTCATTAATTATATTTAATCTGTACTCCTACCTATGCAAAATGAACTTATTTTATCATTACAGCCGGCAGTGGAGTTATGCTTGAGTATTATTTTTAATTTATTAATTATGGGGTCCCAAGCTTGTGGTAATACCCAACCGTCTTCTCTATTGAAATCTAGATGTTTTTTAATCTCTATAACCTCACGGATCATCCTTGCTAGGAATCGGTGTTCTTTAGCGAGAATTTGTGGTCGTTCAAATCTGATGTAATGGTTTGGGTGATTTAAGGTATGGTCACACACTGCCGACTTGTTGGGTCTTCTATGTTTGATGTCAGCATATGTTCCTTCACGCGGGTTCTTATTGCTCCTTTGTTTGTCCAATATAGAGAGGCCGCAGTCAAATCTAGCTTGTACACTCCTGGGTCTTGTAGAGGAATATTGCACTTGACAGGTGGTAGAATTGACCAATCTTCTTCAGCGGCTTGAAATAGTTTGATTGAAGCCCGCCTCAAAATGTAGCCAATCTTGTCAGTTACGCCTCTCACAAAAGGTAGAACAGCAGGTACTCGCTTCACTGTGGCTGCCTTCACTCGGTCACTGTGACGCCACTGTGGCGCAGCGAGCTTGATGTGTCGCAGTACTTGCTTAACATGTTGTAGCTCAGCCGCCAGGTATTCATCATCACAGATCCTCGTGCTCTGGAAACAAAGATTTGCCCACGGTAGCTAACTGGGATGGATGGTGGTGTGAATTGCCATTTAAATATTTATTTGTATGGGTTGGTTTCTATCACAGTATGGCTCAGGGTGTTATCAGGATTGCGAATAACTAAAACATCAAGAAAAGCTAAAGAATTATTATTTCTAACTCCATAGTAAACTGTATTTTTTAATTAATGGAGTTAAGGTGGTTTAAAAATGCATTTATTTTATCATATGGTAAGATGGTAAATGTATCATCCAATAGCGCTTATAAAATCTTGGATGAATGGGAGCAGTGAGTAGTGCCTTCTCCTCAAAGTCTTTCATAAAAAGTCAGCAACAATAGGAGACACTGCAACCATATCGCTAACACCATCCATCTGCATGTGAACTCATCTTTCACAATAAATAGCCAGATGTTAGGCAATGTTTTAGTAAAATGCATATTCTATTGAGATGTTATTTTCCTCTAACTTTCTTGTTACAATATTGATGCAATCTTCTATAGGTATAGATGTAAACAAAGATTGAACATCAAAACTAACCATAGTTTCATTGTCAGCAAGATGTAGATGTTTTACCTCGCTCAACAAATGGTATGAATCCTTTGTAAATGCGCTTGTTTGTCCTCTGAGTGGTGAGAGGATTTTACTAAATGTTGAGCCAATTTATAAGTGGTGAGTCAATTTGGCTAACAATAGGGCGCAATGGAGCATTCAATTTGTGTATTTTAGGCAACCCATACAATTTTGGGGGCTTGGGACATGAAGGTATTATCAATTTTACGTCAAGATTAATTTTTCGAGTGCTTTTTAATAAGATCGCTAGTTAATTTGAGCGTTTTAGTAGTAGGGTCAGCTTTGACTTTCCTATAAGTAGTTTCATCCGATAACAGTTGTTCTAATTTTGAATTATAATCTGACGTGTCCATGATCACCGTAGAATTACCTTTGTCTGCTCGGAGAATTGTTGTTCTTTGTTGTTGCGTAGATTGTTAAGTGCAATAAGTTCATCCTTAGGAAGATTAGGTTTCGGCACTTTGCTTCGACGCAACATTGACGAAATATCTTGTCGGATAGCCTCCAAATCTTCCTTTTCAATTGATTTTTGAACAAACAATCCTCCACACTACTAATTTGCTCATACGGGATTTTTCGCGGTGCAATTGCGAAATTTAAACCTTTTGATAATACTTTCAACGTCGATTCATCCAGTGATTGTTGTGACAGATTACAAACCGCGCGTACGTCATTACTGCTGTCACTTTGGGAAAGTTGCGTTCCGTTTGAGCGTTGTAAAGATTCTTTAGGCTTAGATTTGTTTAATAATTTTCGAATTTTATTATTTGTTTATTTTTGCATTTATTATAGGTAGTTACTTCGCGTTTATTTAAAGTATTAATGCAATTTTCAAAATCGAATGGCGTTAAAATTGATTTAATATCACTGGATGAATTTTCAATGTGGGTATTTATGACGCACAGATCGGATCGGTGTTGTTGGATTACCTCCTCAACAATATAATACTTGCCTGGTTTAAGATCTTGGGCTACCAAGTCGGATATTAAAGATAATTTATAAATAAATTCACTATAGTCATGTATAAAAGTTATTTACTTAAAATCCTAGTCTTCATGAACTTTACATGTTTGAAACCAAATAACTGAATGAAGTTGGCTCAAACAAAAGTATTTGATTTTTATCAGTAAAATAATTATCTCTTATGTTTAAATAAATGTTGCAGGCAATTATTATTAAAATAAATGTATTTTAATACATTTCCTTATTGAGAATAATTAATGTTTTACATTTTGACATTGACTTTAATTTTGAGTGATTATAATTATGATGGTTTTTATAATTATAATAATTAACTCTCCATTTTGAGAATCAGAAAGCATGAGGTAATAAAACTACCAATAGTTTAATTACAGAATCAATAAAAAATTGTTTGTTCACATTGCATTCTTGCCTTCTACAATTTATGATCACCAGCAGAAATCAGTCAAGTCTTCATCTCATTGCTGTTTTTTCGAATACATATAATATTGCTGTTTTGCATTAGAACAAAACAGGTATTATATGTTGGAGAAAACATTATGTTTACAACCCAAACATACTTTTACCGCAATCGCGACAAGAACGAGCTTGCGCTGAAAACGTTTATGGCATCTGCTCTCTGATTTATAGTCAGCGTTTCACGAGAAGCAGCTGCTAAGTGATAAATCATACCTTAAGTCGTAAGTCACCGTAAATAAAGAAATCTTGGGTGTAGCGTCACTGGTAACACTACATATTGCAATGGTAATACTACATATATATATATTTCGTAATTAGTAATAAGCAGTCTTAATTCACAACTAAAGGTGGCAGATCTCCGTATTAAAATGGGCCGTTTTTTTTTATTACAGCATACATAGGCAGACGAGCAATCGGGGCGACCTGATGGAAAGTGGTCACCGACACCCATAGATATTGCACTGCTTACCATGAAACATAGGATGTTAAGTCTCGTTTACCCAGTAAATGCGCTGGCTATGGTGCCCTTCAAACCGGAACACAGTAATGTTTACACACTACTGCTTTGCGGTAGAAATAGGCACCGCGGTGGTACTCACCCAGATGGTCTCCTGTAAACAGGGGACCTACCACCGGTAAACGGGGCGTCTGGCTATGTTCCAGTTTGAAGGGCACAGCCAGTGTAATTGCTGGGTAAACGAGACGTAACATCCTATGTATCGGATTGGTGAGCAGATGTGTAGAACCTCACCTTATCGCTTTAAGCAACTAAAAAAATGTTTTCGACACGTTAAGAAACATGTTAATACTCTTTCAAATTAATATCAAAAACTTTTTAGCAGTGCGAATAATGCAGTAGTTTATCAAGTGTTATTTTAATGATTTTTAAATGGAAACGTTCATTAACAGACTACATGTTTTATATATAGCTTTAGTTGAATAGTGTTGACTATATTAAAACTTGAATTGTATGAATATTTATTAATAAAATGTGGTCCGATTTATATCAAAAAGTAAATATAGAAGTGTTTCAACTGCGAAAGCTTTAGATTATTATTATGGAACAGTAAACCGAGAAAAGCGCAATGGTAGGTGATTTTTATATTTATTTCACAGCCCAACTTATATCCGCATTTTAAATGTTTTCCAAGCTCACTTTTTATTGTTCTTAAAGATTTTTTGTTAAAAGAGTAAGATTTAAGAGTAATAATTACTTGTAACACAATATTTAAATAAAGTACTAAGAAGTGAATAAAACTGCAATATATTTTTAGTTAGTTAATTAAATATTTAGATGGAATACTTTTTACGAAGATTTTTATAATGGTGGGACCGAATATAGATCTATATGTATTGAAGGAACAGTTAATCGTTAGTTAAAATATATGTTACGATAATCGTCAGTTACTTTGTGGTATCTGTTTGTTGCGCAGAGACGAGATTTTTAACCGACCTCGCAGGAGCAGTGATAAAATACATACGGCTAAGTGCTTGTTGTAGTGGATAATGACCTTAACTGTTAGGCCAAAGTGTGGGGTGTGAGACAAGATTATGTTGTGTGTCATTTATCCAGGAATTTTACTTTTATTACATTATAGATAAATTATGTCAGACTTGTCAAAAGACGAAGACTGTAATTAAAACTAAAAAAATGTTAATAATGAAATGACAAACTGCCATTACTGCTCATGCTATTTAATATTTTGAATATTCTTTTTTTATAGCTTCGGACCTTCATATTGTATCACGTCGTTGATACTGCAGTGTAGGAAGACGAAGGTTTTCAACGAATGCTTTATCCTTCAAAAAACGAAGGTCACCAACATAGTGCAAAAGACTAGCTCGTTAAAATGGCAGTATGCCGGCGATAAAATCGGAGGAACGAATAGTCGATGGGCCATGAATGTTTTGGTGTGGAGGCCACGCTTGAATACGAAGCGTTAGTTTACCTCCGATCAGGTGAGGTGCTGATCTCTGTACAGTTGCTGGTTCAAGGTAGCAGTACTGCTAATAGGATACATTAAAGACCAACTTATTAAATTCCCGATTTAACAAGTGCAAAACATGTGTGCACGTACGAATAACTCCAATGTAATTTTAACCGTGTGTTGCTGCAGCTCGATTTCCCGTGGGAGGGGGACTCTAATGACATCCATTCTAGAAAAAGGGTGAAATTATTGCAAGGGTTTAATCTAAGTTGCAGTAGGTTTAAATATCACAAAGCCTTACACAGATAATCTGTAGCAAAAAAGACAAATATTGTGATCGATGATGCATACGCGTACGTTACGGATGAATTACCATCTAAAGTTACTTGGATGGTTTGTTCTAAAGTACTAAAAACGTAAGTTGGGCATACTTACCTTTTTAACAGGCCTCCCACAGCGTTATATGAACCTTTGAAGTTGTTCTAGAAGAAATATTGTTAAAACTATCTGAATCTAATAAGTATATTATAATTTGTGGTGACTTTAACATTAATTTATTAGATAATTGCAACACCACACTTAGATTCAGATCATTGTTAAGTTCATATAACCTTTTAAATTTATTTATTGAACCAACAAGAATTACTGAGACTTCTGCAACATGTATAGATAATATATATACTAATTGTCAACCATTAAATAAATCAATTATTAAAATGTTAACTTCTGACCATTGTGGTCAATTTGCCTCCTTTAAAAAGATAAAATGATATATAACAAAAGTTCGCAAGAAACAAGAATGTTTGTTCCTATGTATAAAAGCGTATTGAGAAGTTCAGAAGTAATATATTACAAAAAGTTAATTATTTACATTATGATGAAAATCCACATGTGCTTTTTAGCGCATTATTCACTTTAATAAGAAAAGAATTTAATACTATATTTACTTCTAAAACGGTTAAATCTAAAGGTTCTTCAGTGTTTTAGTGAGTGGGCAACAGTCGGAATCCATAAAAGCAGGCGGAGATTATATGAGCTTTATAGTCAAAGAACATATAACAATAACTTTGTTGCACATGTTAGCGCCTATTCTAAAATATTAAAAAAAGTGTGTTATCTGGGTAAATGTTTATACTTTAAAATAAAATTAAAATTCATCAGATAAAGTGAAAATGACTTGGAATATTATTAATAGGAAACCGGAAGGGCCTAGACAACTCTAAAATAACTTTAAATGTTGATAACCATACAATTGAAGCTGACATAGATGTTGCTACCTATTTCGTGAGATTTTTCGGACATTCCGGTTTCGACTACCAAGTCACTTTTGTCTTCTCAACAGTTACCGAATCACTATTAAAAGATAATGTTATTGAATGTACAAAATGTTTAATTTTACTGATGTATGTAGCAAGGACATTATAAGTGCATAGACAATTAGATATTAAAAACCGCAGACCTTTGGGAATCTCTGTTAAGGTGATAAATTCGATTATTGATGTAATATCACCTCATCTAGCAGCAATATTTAATATAAGCATCCAGAGAGGCGAGTTTCCTGACCTAATGAAGCACAGTAGAGTTATACCGGTTTTTAAATCAGGGTGTAATATGGACCCTAATAATTTTAGACCTATCTCTATTTTGCCTACTTTTAGTAAAATATTTGAAAAAATATTATTAAACCAATTAATGAAACATTTTAACAGTAACTGTCTTATTAATAACAAACAGTACGATATTACTAGAGGCTTCGCAACAACTTATGCTGGCGTTATGCTCGTTAAGAGCATCTTCGAGGCTTGGGAAGCGTCGCAGGATGCCTTAGGCATCTTTGGATCTCAAAAAAGCTTTTGATTGCGTACAGCATGAAACTCTGGTCAGGAAATTACGTCACTATGGTGTAAGAAATGCCGCACTCAATCTTCTGTCTTCGTATTTGAGCCACCGAACTCAGAGAGTTGACGTGAATGGTAAAAGATCTCCCAGGGCCCCGGTTAATATAGGTGTCCAACAAGGGTTTATTCTCAGGCCTTTTCCCTTTCTCATCTATATAAATGATTTACCATATGTTATTAATAAAAACGAAGAGATAGTATTATTTGCTGATGATACTTCCTTAATTTTTAAAGTTAAACGACACACATCACTAGAGTGGCGCACTGGTTTAGTGTCAATAATTTGCTACTGAACCAGAAGAAGACAAAATGTATTAAATTTATGACTCCAAATGTAAGACCGAGTAAATGTGAAGTGTTTATAGATGAGGAAGAGATAGACGTTGTTGAGTCAACCGTGTTTCTGGGAATAACAATAGATACCAGATTGCAGTGGGGCCCTCATATTAATAGACTGTCGAATAAACTCAGCTCTGCAGTATATGCTGTCAAGAAAATCAGACAATTAACTGACGTGGAGACGGCCGGTTAGTATACTTTTAGCTATTTCCACAGTGTAATGTCTTATGGCATTCTACGTGGGGAAGTGCGGCGGATACTAATACGATCTTTGTCCTACAAAACGAGCTATTCGAGCGGTTTATAACCTGGGCCCTCAAGGATCCCTGAGAAATTGTTCCCAGAGATTAAAATACTAACCGTTACTTCTCAATACATTTTCGAAAACCCTAATGTATGTGCAAAAAAATAGAAATGATTTTCTTAGACATTGTGATGCACATAACATAAATACTAGAAACAAACATAATTTAATTCTTCCAGCAACTAGACTGCAAAGAATAAGTAAATCTTTATGGGACAATGTATACGCTTTTACAACAAAATCCAGTAAACGTTCAGAATTTAACTGTTAATAAATTTAAAAAGTAGTAAAGGAACGTTTATGTGTTAAAGGTTATTATGACATAAATGAATTTATAAATGATAACACAGCCTGGTAATGGAATGCTCGCTCCAGGCTTTTTCAAGTGTAATATACGTATTACTACTGTATGTAGCTCATAAGAAAATTTATATGTATATATTTGATTATTTTAAAAGATGACAAAATAGGCCCGCTGAGTTTCTTTCGCCGGTTCTTCTCAGGTCGGAGGCGTCCTATTCCGAACCGGTGGTAGCGTCCTTAACAATCAATAAGCGAGTGTTACACTTCTATATTGAATAAAGATATTTGAATTTGAATTGAATTTGAATAACTTAAAACTTAAATTCAAAAAGCGCTGCACGCCGTAGCTTTAAGTGCCTCACATACATACATACATACATACATCATTATAGTCTGTGATAGTCAACTGCTGGACATAGGCCTCCCCTAATACACCCCTATCCATTAGGGGGTTTGGACAGTAACCCACCACGCTGGTCCAATGCGGGTTGTATGGTTGGTTAAGTGCTTCATAATAAGTTAAAGCAATACTATAATTTGAGCCATCTGATAAAAAACATCTTATTAAAAAACATATTTTTTTGTACTACAAATTCAATTGAGAATGATCCTGTCATTGCGTATTTACATAACGGCGTTCCAACGCGATCAAAGCTCTTTAATTTCATACATTGTAGTAAGTTATAAATTTCTTTGAAACATGATTTCATGCAGACGGTATTGATATCGTACATGATATTGAAGTATAATAAGAAAGGTATTTCATTATAAATATTATCTTTATTGTAAGCTTTATTTCTATTTTAATTTGCATGCTACAAAAAGTGACGAATGATGAAACATATTGAATTTTTAAAAATATAAATTATTTAATAAAGATAAAAATAATACATTTAAAAGTATTATAAATAAATTGAAAACAATACCTTCCTAGCTCAGTCAGTCGTCAGCTGTGCAACAGAAACAACTTATTGTCATTATAGCGTGAAAGTTATTTGTAACTGTTTCAGCAAATATAAAGTATACGATTTGTACCTAAAAAAAAAGTATTCAGTTTTTAAGCTTAGACATACCTGTATTTGACCATTGCAAGACGATCTGTATGCCTCAGCTGGATAATAATACCCACTTCTAGGGATGATCTGGCGTACAGCACTATGGGCTTTAGAATTTCTCTGCGCACCCTTTTTGTTTACAAATGTCAGTTCTTTTTTAATTATTGATATTAAGTTCGACTTAGAGTAAATAATGCTTTATTTATAAATTGTTATCATTTCTATTTAGTATCTGCCTACCAGACATTTGGAGCTTAAATTTTACAGATTATTACAGGTAAATTATTTAGATCCTCTCACCACTAAAAAGACAAACAAAGACGTATGTAAAGGATTTCCACCATTTGTTATTGAGATTAAACACCTACAGCTCACTAACAAATAAACAGTAATGATGTCCAGTCCTTATTAACTTGCATTCCAGAAGACCACTGCATGTCTATTATTATAGAAGGCTACTGAGGTTTTAATCAAGAGGTGTGTACGTGACACTTTTACAATATTTTGAATGTATTTTAAAACATCTTAATTCAATACATTCGAAATATTCCGTATGCACGTAAGCTACATCAGAGTTACTTAAATCTTCTACTTCACATCACTGTTTAAAACTTTGTCGCTTGTTCCAGAACAGTCATAAAAAAAACCAGGAGAAATTCATCCACAAAATCATGGCAGGGAATGACACGGACTCTGAAATCATCCTGGACTTACAGATACACCATTAACATGATAAATGGTGTAGCTGTAAGTCCAGGATGATTTTCTGTAAGATTGATTCGCCATTATAAACGGCCTACACAAAAAACTAATGAAGAATATTTTTTGAAAAGTTACATTGATTTTTTCATTTTGGTTTTAATTCATTAATTTCATTATAAAACTGAACTTACGTATTTTAATAGATTGAATAAGGAAATTAAAATAATTTTATCAGGCTTTCAAATGAACTATTTGACGATAATGCCAAGTGAGTGCCAAATTAAAAGCTATCAAAGTATTAGGGCGGCGCAATTAGGACAAAAAGCTTTTTAGTCACCCGTCTTAATAATAAACTTCCATTTAGGGCTCGAAGCGATTTTTCTCGATAAATTAAACTCGTCAAAGTCAGTAAAGAGTTCTTAAATTTATATGTAACTTCTGAGATAAGTGCTTAGTAATTTATAGAAATCGCAATTGTTATGCTAATAAACAAAAACTCTAAACTTATTACATAGCCATTAAATGTCGTTTTTATGTAAATAAAACGCGTTTGTATGAAAACATATCGAACTATGAGAATTCTCTACGATAAATTCTGTTTTCAATACTCGAAACTCACAAACGAGAACTTGAGAAAGCATGTAGTCAACTAAATTAAATCCCCAATTTCGCATGCAGATCCGTAAACCGTTGGAATCGCTTCTCATGTTCTCGGGGCTGCGATTTAATTTGGTCTGCAAAGTGGTTACTTGAGTGAAAATTATTGATCATAAAAGTATTCTACGACTTAAAGGGTAAGAAGCAAAAGGAATAAAATGGTACACCGTTACAAAAGGAATATTCAGTTGTCAATAAGGTGCGTGCTTATAAGATATGCGTTGTAAGAAACCACCATATATTACAAAATTTTGAAATGCAATTGTTTTACTTTTGCAATTGTTTTTGTTTTTTAGAAATAGGCACCGTAAGTGCATGTTTGCTAACGCACATTATGTCTTAATTTCTAATAAAAGACTCAAAAATGAAAATGATTTTATAACCGTAGTTAAATTACGGCATTTTGTTATACCGTAATAGCAAAATAATACTTTCTACAATTGTAACCTTTACTTTAACGCCTAAACGTTTTATATTTCTAAAATGTTATGGTGTTTAAGTGAAGGTTAGATTTTAAGTATAACTTCTTTTCATAACACTAACAAAGTTCCATAAATCTTATAGTTACCTTTTAAATTGTAACTCTATGAAACTAATTAATACAAATATTTTTTTCTGCAATTTACACTTTCCTACGACGATAACTATCACTTAGGTTGAAGTGCAAAGTGAAAGGAATTGTTTGAGTCTAATTGCGATCACTATATACGCATTGACGCAAAAAATGTAAGCTTGCATTTATTTCATAAATATAAAGTTATTAGTGCAATAAAATATCATAAGTAGTTAGCAGGCCTTTCACTTCTCTGCCCGTGTTATTTTTATTATTTTTGATTCATTAAATCTGTGTACAGTACAGATTTAATGAATATTAAATGAATGAATATTAAATAAGATTAAATGAATTTTTGATTTTATTTATTACAAACGTACACACAAAACCAAAAATCTTAAAAAAGTAATGACATTAAATAAACTCCCTTAACCGACTACAAACCAAGTTTGGTAATTGGTAGCAGTATTATCTATGTTCTCTAAAATATTAATTACAGAAAACATTAGATAGAAAATCTACTAGCAACAAACTGTCCATCTTGACAGTACTCGATCAGAGCATTTGATAAAGGTGCAAATATGGAGCACCGTTTCAAAATTTCACCATGCAATTTCGCTCAGTGTTAGTCAAACGGGCCGACGCCTTTGTGCAACTAATTGCGACTGTTCCGATTCTCCAGCGCACAGGGAGCGCTCTGTTTGCGCGATAATGGAATTGTAAAATTGATCGTTTTCGTACACAACGGGAATTGAGCAGCTCGAGAGTTAATGAAGTGTGAAGAGTGGATTTTTAGCTGAGCTAACCTCCTTTGGACCGCATTCAGTTACTTTTCATTTTATAGATACGATATTTTTTATAATTATTATGCTTTTTTAGGTTTGATTTGTCGATATCACTCACTTATACATAGTTACTACTATTTTGCTTGTGTCCTGGCTTGGATTATATTCTAAATGAAATCGGTTCAAGTGTGTTTCGAAAGTGGTTTAGAAGACATTAAAGAGACAGGCAGATAGAGTGTCTTTCACATTTACGATATTAGTATGGGTAAAATACTATTATTTATTGCTATTAAACTATTTTACCTCTTTTGGCTGTTTTTTTAGGTAAAGAAAGTGGCAAGACATTCTCAAAGTTCATCTGATGGTAAAGAAAACGCTGTGGCCATTAAAAATGCAGCGTAAGACACTCATATTGAATGTAACCTCTTACTTACCCAGTAATAACTTGAGCAACGGTGCCTAAACCGGAACAAAGTAGCGTTTTCTCACTTGTTCATAGTACATCATACACATACATTATCAGCCTGTGTTAGTCCACTACTGGATAAAGGCCTCCCCTAATACACCCCTATCCATTAGGGGGTTTGGATCGTATCCCACCACGCTGATCCAATGCGGGTTTGTGGGTGGGCCGACTTTTTACATGCCCATCCGACGCATGGATCATCTTACTTTTCAGACAATTGGATGATCGACCCAAATCGCCCAACTCAACTTAGAAACAACAATGAAAATTTGTTGCGTCCGCGCAGGATTCGAACCCACAACCTCCGGTATCTAAAGAACACGCCCATGCCACTAGGCTACGGAGGCAGTGTTCATAGTACAAATAACGTTTTGAAATAGAATTAATTCGGTATAAATTGAACTGAAAAATAAATCTTAAACCTATTTATTATTAATTAATTTAAACACGCAAGTCGTTATACAACCGATGTAGGTGCTTAGTTTTGTAAAACAATGTTTTAAGACACTCAACCAAAACTTTTGACTTTTTACAGCATGAAACTTCAGTCAGGAAATCACACCACTACGCATTGCATCAAAAATGTCGCATTTCTACTCCTGACTACTACATTACTACATTTGAGACATGAAATTCAGAGAATTGACGTTAATGGTAGGAAATCCCAGGGCACCGCTAAGTATAGGAGTCCCACAGGAATCTATTCTGGGGCCTTTTCGCTTTTTGATTTAAATTCATGACCTACCACTACCAAGTTAGTTACAAAAGCGAGATTGTATTGTTTTTCTATAACATTTTGTAAATATTCAAAATTAAAAAACAAAACTTGTATTGCGGGTCAGTGTTAGTAAGCTGATAATATACTGGTTTAGTACGATGAATGTATAATGGATAGTCGGGTGTTCGCAATAAAAGTTATTTTAACATTTTTATGGAACTTCACTGTAGGCAAATGCTGATATGAATACGCTTATTGTACTTCGGCAGTTAATGCCCTGGGCCTAAAATAATCCATGAGAAAAATGTTTATTAAAATCAAGTAATTATTTTAAAATATAATGTTTGTCTGTCTGTCTCAAAAAAGGTTATGATTTTGTCTGTTACTAAATTAATAACAAGGTGTATGGGAACATTTGTGTGTAACGGGATAATATAACTATACTAAAAACGTTAATGATATTATGGCCTTGTAATGAACTGTATGCTGCGGAAAATTTAAAACTGAGAAAAATATTTTATACTGTAATTAAATTTTGCACAATACCATATAGAAACAGAGAAGACAACTCGTATCAAATTGCAGTTTCAGTAGCAATATGATACGAGTTAACCTGTACAGATCGCAAATTATATAAATAATAGTTTCTCGTCATAATATTTTTATTTAAATTAAAAAATATAACTTTATTACTATCGGACACTAGTACATATCATGCATGATAATAATTGCTGAAAGCATAATGTAAATCGCTATCTAAGTATCATACAGTTTTGTATCTAACAAATTGATAAAGGTGTTCAATTTTTGTAAAGCATGGCAACAAAACAGTTATCTGTACAAACATCTGCCTACTCAGCGTGAATAGAGCGCCGTAAACGCGACACGTTATATTTTATAACGTCATAACACATCGGTCAACCCAGGCGTCAGGATAAGGCCACGCGCTGGCCGACACCAGACACTAGGGCAACTAAAACTTTACGGCCAACCGATCTCATGGGAAAGGAAGGCCAAATACCCAGGCGTGACCTTCGACTGCAACATGTCGTTCAAAAGTCATATTCAGGACGTTAGGAGAAAGGCTTTGTCGTTTCGACCAGACTCTATCACCTAACGAATTCTAACAGTAAAATGTCGCTAAAATATAAACTTTTATTGTACAAGGTATGCATACGACCAATCATGGCTTATGCATGCAAACTTCGCTCACGCATCCTCCACACTCCTAAATCAACTACAAGTAGTTCAAAATAAATTCATCCGCCGCGCCACTGGGGCGCAGTGGTACCAACGAAATGTAGACTTCACAGCGACTGCAAATTGCCGACACTCCGCGAGCACTTTAAAAGTTAACTCGCAAACACATGGATAAAGTAGTCAACCACAGCAACCCTCTGCTGGTAAAGCAGCAACGTATACGGCCGATCCAAACGCGTCTAGTCGAAAGCGTTGATCGCGAAACGTTCTCCTCGACCCGGACGAGGAAGGGGTCGCCGGACCCAACGGGGTTCCCGACATCAGACCCCACACACCACACGAGTAGAGATAGCACACTCACCTGTAGTTCGCCCTCGCTTTCGAGCACAGCGTACACACACACACCGCGTATACTAGATACACCCGCGTTCCAGGGCGGTTCTCACCGCCCCAGCAATCGATTAATACAGTCGCCAGACCGTCGGCGTCCCGGTCCGTAAACCGATCGTCGACGATCCTTAGAGACATAAACTAATACCTAACTGAGTACCTTCTGTACGTGTGGCCTCCATTTTAGCAAAAATGGGCCACCTAGTTCTGGGGACGGGAGCTTCTCGCGAACTCTGTGTTAGATGAGCTTACTAAAGACATGAGTCTGGAAGCATCAACTTCAGAAAAAAAAAAAAAAAAAAAACACATCGGCGCGTTAACTCAGGGGAAATTAGATGGAGTTTACAGCTTGCTCGTTACAAGTTGGAATTGTTAGTTCGGAATTTAACCGTTCAATACCCGTAGGGTGTTGGGAATTTTGAAATGTACTCGGGCATAAAGATATATTCAATCGTGTAACTGGCAGGGCGCTAAACTTTGACACAAATTGTGTGTTGTTTTCATTAATGTGGTTATATTAACTGTTTCTACTTGACACTAACACAATTGTCATGTTTTGGTAATTCGTTGTTACTAAAAACATACAGTTCATTGAATCGATAATTACAAAACGACTGACTAAGAGACCTTAGAAACTCATTTGAATCTTTGAGATTCGTAATTTTTTTTTTATTTATAAAAATACTTTATTTACACGGAATCAATTTGTTTTCATGCTTCTGCTCAAGCTTTGTACTTTCCAGGATACAACAATAAAGATTGATATCGCACGTAAAAAAAGGAAAGTAAATTTAATCCAACATATACATATTTCTATCAAAGGGTACTAAACCAATAGCCAACACTTAAATGTCTTCAACTATGACTAACGTGTTTGTTAAAATTACATATAAATTAAATTTTTCATCGCGTGAAAGCGAACTGAATACTATAGTAACGTACGCACATTGCGTATGTGCTCTTTTCACTTTTTATCTCTTACTTCTAAAAAGCTATTTTCCTAAGTTATCGTGGAGCCACTTTAATACACTTAATTATATCTGAATAACAGTTTTCGTAGTGTGAGATGCCCTGCGGCAAGATAGAGTGACAACATTTGCAAAGTGGCCGGTGTGGGCTAGATGAGAATAGCCGAAGATCGAAAACGATGGCGTGCATTAAGGGAAATGATTATCAGTCTTCACATTGACAAACAACAAGTTTAAATCAAATGCAATGGTAAAACCGGTTAAAAAATTAAGCGCCAAACCACTATACGCTTGAGGTGGGTGCACATAACTTTAAATGCATTTATAGAAATTGGTCGTCAAACAAATACGCTTTATTTTTATTTCAACCAGAGTAGTAAAAACTTAATTAATTCTTTTGTTTACGCGAATACCACACATTATTGAATAAAAGGATTATTACCGATTTTATCGCGTGGTCACATCACGCGAAACGCACGCGGCCGCTGGAAAGTGTTCGAAACTTCGGGAATTTAAAATGTAAAATAAATGCGACAAAATCTGTAAAAGTCCTTTTATTTAAAAGTAAAAACTTTTTCATAGAAAGTAGCGCTGACAAGTATTAGTTTATTCGTAAGACAGCTGGGAAAAGATTCTTAATATTAACATATAAATTGTTTTCTGAAAGTCCCTGCTGTATAACTAACCAGGAAGGAATTCCTGTACAAAACGTACTCTTACGATTCTGAGCTTAATATCCTCATTTAGAATCGCAACTGCAAAGAAATAACGATTGTCATAATAAGCGGTATTTTAAGCATATGTATTCAAAACATTACCCAAAGTAATTACAGTGGAAAAAGTGTGTTATTTTACTTGTTGCATTGTTTTTATATTATGTGTATATTTAAATAAATAATTATTTTTTTTAATTTATTGGTTTGACAATTCGCTTAGAGAACGCGCAAGAAATAATACTGTAGTTCATTTATTAAATTGTTCAGCAATCTATTAATGAAATTAATGAATGAAATAGGACTGACTCTTCATTCATATATATTTCTATATAATTTCTAGTAAAATATAAAAATTGTAAATAACAGTACTTATACATTTCAATTAAGGAAAATTTATCATCGATAATATTATTTCTTGGCAAATAAAAATAAGAAATAAAATTATGTTTGAAGTCTACGCTATTTGAATGAAAACAGGCATTTTAATAATTTTCTCAACATAATCATTTTATCTAGTACATGCTACTAACAATAACAACAAAAGCTTATATCTTTCTACTTTATATAAGCTTATGTTTTTCTTATTTTTTGCATACTCTTCAAAATCCGTTTCGAAAAACACCAAACCACTTCTTTTACTACAAAAGCAGCCTTCAATTTAACACCATAAACAAATGAAAAGTTCAAAGCGGGGCGCCTGGCAGATAATAAAATTGGACAATATTACTCCTACCTTCTTGAAGCTGATCAAAAGAAGGCCCATCGAAGCATTCGTATTTCTTTATGCTAAAAGTTGTATAGAGAACCTATTGAATCCGGTCTCATAAAACTTTGGATGATGAAGAATAGAAAATAAATTGAGATATTAAAAGACTAAGAAATATATATGATGTCGAAAAGTATCCCTTAAATACATGCTTAAGCCTCATTAGATAGACAGAAATAACGTGTTATGTGAATGAACATCTTGACTTGATATACAGTAAAGACAGCAAAAGCAGTGGCATAAAGGCTTGTATCATAAAATACAAGTAAACACAAGTCCAAACTGGATATTTATGTTTCGATACCAAATTATATATTTATATTTTATAAATGCACGCCACCGCTTCTGATCTCGGCTATTCTCATCCAGCCTACTCGAGCCACTTTGCGAATGTCCATTTTACCGTAGGAGGTCCCACACTACGTTTGCCGAGCCTCAGTCTCCACTCTAGAACTTTTCGACTCCAACAGTCGTTACATATGAAAATTATACCAATATCTCTCGAATAATAAAAATAATATTTTTACACGTATTTGTTTCTTAGCAACTAATGTTAATGAATAAAACAGCTTCATACGGAGAAGAATAGTAAGCAAAGACGCGTAGTAACGGAACTAGAAATCAAAGTAATGTGACGGCTCTGACAGTACCAGCTCATATATTGCCGGTTTATAAGCCAAAGAGGTTTAAACATTTGAAACTATAAAAAAAAATATGAAATTTTAAACTGTAGTTTTTTCCTTTTAGACTATTTATAATAATAGTCTTTATTAAAGTTGAAATTTAGCTGGTTAAAATAACATAAAACTGTTGATAAACCTTCTAATGCGTAATGTGACTCCTTGTTGGTATATGTAACTAATTTGCGAGATAAAATTATAAAAAAGTACATTTTACGCATCTAAGTTCCATGTTAATTTTAGCTGCGGTACGGCTAAAGAGTAGAATGCAAATAAGTAAAAAAAAGCTCTTTACTCTTTTTCATTAACCCTATGTAAGGCACTTTTAAAAAAATGGTAATATAAAATTTGTGTACTAGTTTCCTTTGAAACGAGCTGCATTGAGGAATCGTAAAAAACAGGCGGCTTAAAATTTTTCGTTTAAATTTAAGCCATTATTTAAGAACTATTTTTGGGAAGTTTTAGATATGGCTCAGTTTTTTTTACTTTTATTATTTTACTTACGCCTTAGGGGTTAGTAAAATTTTGTGTTGTTGTGGTTTTGTAGTATGGTGTTTCTGATAAAACACTAAACAAAAATCAGCTTAAAATGTTGATTCTTCATTTTAAGACAATTTTAGGCAGCCAGCCTCTGTTGTATGAGATTTAGGTCAAATTTGACATTCAGTTTAATGAGTGGTTTTGATTTTATATTATTAATAACTGTTTTAATTAATAGCCATGCTATTGAAAAAATTGTAGATTGCTGGAAAAAAGAAGTCAAAAGACAAAAGGCTTGGAATCAAGATGACCACAATATATTTGAAAGAAAAATCTAGACGTAACCAAGGTCTTAAGAACATGAATTCCATACATGTTTTTAGTCTGCATACTAATTTTTGTATATAAAATTGCAGTTTTTTACCCTAAAAAGGTGATATAAACATGATATTTGTGTAAATTAGATATTTTTTTGGAATTGATGTCGTAAAGCACACTTAGTCATAATGCTTTTTACATGAATTAATGGATCCAACGACTTGATGATATTATATACTTTTTGATATCTCAAAGGTATTTTCATAAAGTAAAAAAATAACAACAACTCAACACACTAACTCTTTCGAAGATGCACAACACTTATCACACACGAGGAGTCTCTGTTCCGAGTATAGGCTTTTTTGTCTTTATCCTTGAAGTTATGCTTCCAGACTCAAGTCTATAGTAAGCTTCATCCAACACAGAGTTCCATGTGAGAAGCTCCGTCCTCTACGAAACCAGTGGCTCTACATTATTGCTGATAAATGAAGGCCATACACGTACAGAAGGTACGTTGAGTTAGGCATACATTTATAGTAACTCTAAGGATCGTCGACGATCGGTTAACGGACCGACGCTCGACGGTTTCTGAGCGACGATTAATCGATTGCTGGGGCGGTGAGAACGACTCGAACGCGGTGTATGTATACGCGGTGAGTTTCTCCGTCTCTAAGCGAGGGCGAACTTACAGGTGAGATGTAGCTATCTCATCTTGTGGTGTGTAAGGTTGATGTCGGACCCGTTGGTCCGGAGTCGCTCGGCGACCCCTTCTCGTCGGGCGAGAAGAACGTTTCGCGGTCATACGCTTTGACTAGACGCGTTTGATCGGCTGTATACGTTGCTGCTTTACCAGCAGAGGGTTGCATGTGATTGACACTTTATCAGTGTGTTGTGAGTTATCTTTAAAGTGCCCGTGCGAGTGTCGGCAACTTGCAGTCCTGGTAAGTCACATTTCGTTGGTACCACTGCGTCCCCAGTGGCGCGTGCTGTGAATGAATTTGTTTTAACTATCTGATGAGTTGCTTTGGATGTGGTAGGATCATGAGTAAGGTTTGGCATGATGCTTAACAGTTGATTGGTCGTATGATACCATTGTACAATAAAAGTTTATATTTGGCGACATTTTACTGTTAGAATTCGTTAGGTGATAGAGTCTAGTCGAAACGAACAAAGCTTTTCTTAACGTCCTGAATATGACTTTTGAACGACATGTGCAGCGAGGTCACGCTCCAGGTATTTGGCCTCCTTTCCCATGGGATCGGTTGGCCGTAAGTTTTAGTTGTCCTAGTGTCTGGTGCCGGCCCGCGCGTGGCCTTATCCTGACGCCTGGGTTGAGGACCGGGGTATCGTGAATCACGACGAATCTAGACCGATGAAAGTGTATTGCTACACTTTATCGGGATTGACGTCGATTCTCCATTTACGAAACCATTCGCCCAAACGATTGATCGCGTTTTGGAGCTTTTAAAGATATAGTTCGGTCTAAGCGACGAACATAGAGAGCAGTGTCATCGGCGAAAAGTGCCAGATTGACATCGTCGGGCTTTGGAATGTCGCTCGTGTAGAGCGCGAATAATAAAGGTGATAGGACCGATCCTTGAGGGACGCCCGCTTGAGCGGACGGTTCGTGGACGGGTGCTCTCGACTCGATATCGGAAAGAGCGATTTGACAAGTGGCTTGATGATGTGAACCAGCCTGTCCGGCACTTGAGAATGTACAGCTTGTAAATCAAACCGTTGTGCCAGACTTTGTCAAATGCCTTTGCGACATCGAAGAAGACGGCCCCTGTGATACGGGGTTTGGGTTGGAAGCCATTCAGAATGAATTCCGTCAGGCGATAAATTTGAGTCGGACACGAGTGCTTCGGACGAAAACCGAATTGCTCGTCTGGGATGAGGTTATTGAGAAGGTGTGGTCTTTCAACCGGAAGAGAATTATGCGTTCATATAGCTTGCCCAGGCAATTGAGCAAGCTAATTGGACGATAACTCGTGGGTAGGTTAGAGGGTTTGTTCGGCTTGGGAATACCGATGACGATGGCTTCTTTCCAGGCATCAGGAAAGTACAAGTTGATAGTAGAATATTGAAAATGTTGACCAATACACAGACAATAGGGCCTGGAAGTATTTTAGAGTTCTATTTGAGATACGGTCTGGGCCAGGTGCCGACCGGGTTTAAGACCCTAATAATATCGCAACCTCCTCCGGGGTCACTGGCTTTAAATTATCGCCCTCTGGTGGTAAGGCAGCCCTAAGTTTGACTAGACGGTCCACCTCCGATAGGTGGGCCGCGTCGGCGTGTCACGAGATGGCGCTACTTGCTCTTCTAGCGTATTGGCTAAGCATTCGGCCTTTTCGAAGTCATCGAAAGCTAACAAGCCCCGGTTGGCTTTGATAATGGCGGCATGGCGTCGCGGGATCCGACTTCATAGTCGTACCAACTGCCAATAGGCAGTGCGATGGCACTAAGTCTTCCGTCAGACCTAACCATGAGCCTTTGCGATGTAA
Organism: Lamproptera curius; assembly: GCA_029286875.1. NCBI lineage: Eukaryota > Metazoa > Arthropoda > Insecta > Lepidoptera > Papilionidae > Lamproptera > Lamproptera curius. The sequence continues at coordinate 1,636,661 of JAGSMT010000094.1, read as the reverse complement.
CTCTATCCTATCTCTGACCTCTAGCTGAAGTTTCCTAAAGCGAAATCGGTTTGACTCGGACGGATAGCGATAAAACGCCCGCTTGAGTGTATTTTTCTCTCTTATCAGACATCGAATACTGAACGGCAAGCCAAAGTTGCGGTCACCCGAAACCTTGACTGTCCTTTCGGAGTCTTCGATGGCTGATGAGATATGCGTTGTGATACTGTCGATGGCAATATACGCTTTGTCTACACTATCAATAACCTCCGGTAGGTTAGAACAACTTTGGGGGTCCATAGCCTTGAGTTTGCGTTCAAGACAATGCCAATTTGTTACGGTTTTGGTCGTAGGGACCGCACCGGCGCCTTGGCCCAATTTGAATAAGACCGGCAAGTGGTCAGAGTCTAACTCACAGAGTGCCTCTATCGATACGACATCGAGCGAGACGTCTCTAACTAATAGCAGGTCTATAGTGCTAGGAGCGCCTATGCCTGAGTCTGAGTATCTAGTTGGGGCCCGGGAGCTATTATATTTATGTTGAGTGGCTCCTCGAGTTCCAGCAATTTATTGCCATTTGTGTTTGGCGTAATGCAATTCCAGTCGGGATGTTTGCTATTTAAGTCGCCTGCGATAATGGTTGATGGACCTAAGCCGAGAAGCAACTCTAGGTCGGATCTAAGTAACTTCTTAGATGGGGACAGGTACACGGAAACAAGTACAAGCGGCCTATGGCCGGTGAGTGCGATCTGACATGCCGTCCCCTCTAAGTTAGTTAACGTAGGTGTTTCTAATGGTGCGATATGGAGTGACCTTTTGTAGTATATAAGTGTACCACCCAGCGGTCCTGACAACCTATCGTTTCTAATAATGTTATAGCCACTGATTCTAGGATTGGCTATTGACGGTTTCAAAAAGGTCTCTTGCACTAGAAATATGTCTATACTATAATCCTGCAAGTATTTGGCGATTTCGGATCGCTGCTTCTTAAGGCCGTTCGCGTTAAAGTACGATACGACTGCTAGCCATCTTAATTAGGTTTACCTACTTACTTGTGTCTGTTTCGGTTTTATGGGTTTTTGAATTTACTGAGCGCGTCTAAGATTTCGCCGTGAGCGAACAAGACTTTGAGTTTCTCCATGGGGCCGGTTGCTAGATGCATTCTATAGTCCAAATCGTATAATTTGGACATACTAACTGCTTGAGCGAATTCAAAGTATTTTGCGAATACTTCGTCGGGCGGCGGTCTAACGTAATTACCGGGCCCTTTGTGTGATGCGTTCAGCGAGACGGACTCGGGTAGAGACGCGGTACGGCGGGCGCGGCGCAGGTGCGATTTATTGCACGTAATTGTGGGGCCCACCTGGTCGGTTCCCTGTATTTATTGCCCCGGCGATCTGAGGGATGGCGGCGGCTTCTTAATTAGAATGGGCTTTGTCCAAGCACTAACTGCCGGCGCAGGTGCAGGAATAAAGCTTGGCTTTGTGGCCGCGGAATTCACGGAACGCGCGGCAGATGGCCGCGTTTGTCTTTTGGGTGCTCTAACGCAGCCCCTATAACTAGCCGGATGACCTACGTTTTCGCAATTTGCGCACGCGGGCGGCTCGATAGAGTCCTTTGGTCGTGGGCACTCCGGAGTGCTGTGCTGACCGGCGCACTTTACGCAACGCGCGCGAGCGTAGCAGTTACGCGTAGTGTGCCCGAAATGTTGGCAGTTATGACACTGCGCAACTAGTCCTGTCTTGCGGGAGCTTCGACCGCAGGCCGGTCAATTTACAGATTGATTTAATATTGAAATGGATTTTCCTCGGGGAAAGATCTAACTCGACCATAAGAAGGTCCATTTCAAATTTGAACCTAGGATGGTGCATAGGCGCACCTATGGACGGGGTAACCCTGTTTTTGAGGTCCGCGTTGATCCTCGTCTAAATCGAGTTCTTTGGGAACTCCTAACTACTGCTCTAAGGAGGCGGTCCTCCGGCAACGCGAAAGTATGAAAGGCGATATTGTTTTCGCGAAGGTGTTTAGTGAGGTCGCGAAAATCGTCCGAGGTCTCAACGTTGACCCGGATGCCTATGCGTGTATTAGCCGACCAATTTGGTGATTTTGGCTTCGATAGCCAAGTAAGAACACGGCTCCAGTGCCCCTTGTCGTGAATCACGACTGGGGTGGAGCCTGGCCTTACGTTCAGCCATGAAAACCTCGAGGTGTCAGGGTGGCTTGCGGCTCGCCGCTGGCTTTTCGCCGGTGTCGCGGTAGGGACGGGCGCGGTGAATTTACGCGACCTGCGGGTCGCTCTCTACTGCAGGGCGTTTCGCCCTTCTTACGAGAACGGACGGTAGTGAAACCGTCCGAGTCCCTATCGGCCTCGTTTTCAGCGTCCATAGCGGCGCTCATGGGAGCGGTCGCAGGTTCGATTTCCATTTCCGCGGGTTCGTCTTCAGCGTCTGACTGCGCTGACAGGTAATTGCACGGGGCAGGCGTTACGACCGGGCTCCGGTCCCGGGTAGGTGTCGCTGAGGGCGACGACGCGGTCAACTTTCTCGGTCCGGCTGGCGAACCGGCGTACGCGGCTTTGCCGTCGAATAAGCGTCGACGAAAACCGGCATGGAGTCTTGCCCAACCATCGGGGTCGTTCTCGCGGAAGTACGCGTCGATGTCGTCACGATATAGGGCGGGATCATAGTTTTCCATGATGTTTAGCTAACCTAGTCCTCCCCACCTGAGTGGGGAGGTGTGTGCCTAATAGAACAACAGGTGTATGCGCTTTAGGAGCGCTAGGTGTGTACCTAGCTGCCACCTAATGCAGCAAGCACGTTATTTTAACAGCTAAATGCCACGTGGCTTTGTGTGGTGTATGTATCAACTTACAGAAAGCCGGAACCTGCCTGCGAGCACCACCACACTACACTATATTAAACACTGACGCGGCGACACTGTCACGCCAACTAACTATGAAGCGCGTATGCGATATTGTCGAGTCATGCGGAGCGCATGGAGAGGTCCGTACCGCGCGGAAGCTCGGACGGACTGTGGAGTATAGGCTTATACGAAGCTGTCTCGCTATATATCAGATCACTCTTTAATACACCATCTCGGTCAGATAAACGTCAATATCGAGATTTCTTTTCTCTAAATACCTAGAAAGAGTTTAGAAAGAGTATTCTGACTATAGTATAATAAAGTAGGTTATTATAAAAAAACTATAGTCAATGTTTATACAGTATAGTGTATTACATACTAATTAAAACATATTATAGTATAAAGATTTGGTGAAAACAATCGTTAGCTTTATAGGCCAAATTAATGTATGTATGTTTTAATAACGCAGTACGCTAAAAAAAATTTAAAAAGCTTACTAGCAAATAAATATAGAAATTACCATACGGCGATAAAAATAGACAAAAAATTGTCTAGCTTCAATCTATTTACAAGGGCATTAGGAATGAAGAAGCGCTAATTAAACTTGTTCTTTAAAAAAGTGCTGTATTAAGACCAAAAGAAAGATAAATAAATTTTTATCTTAGAAATGAAATTAATATGCAAATTATTTTTGAACCACTTTCAATCCAAGACACTCATGGAATGTTTCATAAAAATATTTAATACGATTTCTGTGTTAAAACAATAAAGTTCAGTTGCCACGAAATAATTCTAAACGTTTATTTTGGTACCTATTGAAAATTTAATTTCATTACTTAAACTGACATTATTATTTAACACTGGTCCTTTTAAAAGTAGTTAGTCGTGAAGCGAACAATTATTTGTTTTTAACATTCTTTGTAACGCTTCAGGCGACTCTCAAAACAAAGTACAACGATGTAAGGTAAATATACTCACATTAACATAATGGTTATAAATTTAGGTCGACTGAAAACCCTGTGTTCAGGAAAACGAGATTAATGTTCTATGGCAATAAAGGTCTCATTCAAATCGCTAAATACATTAGAATACACAAGAGCTCTAAACCTATCCAAACAATTTGCTAAAGCCTTACGTTTCAAAGAAGCTTTTTTAGTGTTAGAGTCATTGGAATAGCATATATTAGCGGTAATTATATAATGTTTAAATATTTTAACTTCTCAGTTCTTTAAAAAATACATGTTAATTCGTTGACGTGATTCTTCACGTTATGAAACTATAAAAGCATTTTGAAAAATCCAATAATATTCTATTTACCATATTAATTGTTTTGATACTTAATAAAAGAAAAAAATTTAAAAAATTGACGGTAATGGTAGTCCTATTACCGTCAATTTTAAATATTTTATGTAGTTTTTGTCACAATAATTGCTCTTATAAGTTAAAATTTCTTTGTTACTATCGTATCTAGAAATATCGATGTAAACCTGTATTAAAACAAGAGCAGATAACAAAAACAATTATGTATGTTTAGTTCTTACTTTAAGTATTTATAGTGATATAGTAAGCTGGATAATGTGGGTATATGTGAAAACTTATACAATAACTATTTTTCGGATTAAGGAAATTTTACCAAATCTGATATCTAGAAGCAGTGTTTCCTATATGTATAGTGTATCCTATATTGTACGTCCTATTGTGTTATTCTATCGGCAAATGTAGTCTACGTAAATTTTGGGTCTTTAGACTTAATTAAGCGTAACTTTTATTTAAAAGAAACCCTTTCTATATTCTACAGTTAATTCTATAGTTAACGTAAGTAATTTATTTTTTCAAGTTCATTAAGTCATGTAATGTTTTAATTGTCGCAATGTAACGTGTGATTGAATTCTAATTTCCCCTTATTTGGCGAAAAGAATCCGCAATGATAATGGTAAAATATTTTTAAGCTTTTATTGTCTTGTATATATGTTGCTGTTTATTTGCTCTGAATATTTCATATTTTTCTTAAATTTGTTTTATAATGTTATCAATATAATTATTTTCCTTAATTGCTTTACACGCTTTTCTGTTATTTTAAGTGTCTATCATAAAACGCTATAATCTTGTGTCAGCAAACTTTGTAAAAGCATTTTTGTCGCCCACAAAAATATCTTACACGCTGTATATCTTAACTAGTGACGTTTAAATTTTTTAACACATTGTCAACTTAAACTATTTAAAAATATGTATCAAATTTAATTTATTACGCGCGTTTCATAGTTAAATCAGTTTAACTCGCAACTGCTGATTTACATGCAAATTGACTCGTCTTTCATAGCTCTTTTACGACTATTCGCGATTTCCTATCGTGAATTAATTATCAAGGCAATTATCGACTCGCAAACTGTTAATGAAATTATTACTAATCTAAAAAGTAAAAGTGAATCAACTTTCGACTAAAATGGTCCATCGTTTGGTAAATTGATCTTATAATCGGTACATGAAACTTTATTTATTAATAAAAAAATTATGTAAAGATCCCATTGCACAAATTAGAGTCAATTGAAACGTTTCTAGGAATGGTTAGGTAAGTAAACATTAAAAAGCAGATGTGCCAGAGTGAGAACAGATGAAAGTGAGACAGATGACGTACACAAAAGCAGCAAAGGTTCACAAAAATATTTATAAACTTAAATTAAGAAGAAGAAATATATGTTTATCTTTTTATTAAAGATAGTCATTATATCCCCTCGTTATTATGTATATACGTATCCTTTGTATCCACATAGAAATAATTACTAAGCTTTACATCAAAATATTGATTTTATAAAAAATATTTATACGAATATGTCTTTAAAGTGATACTACACTAATTGTTTTCATATTTTTATCACAGCAAAAACTTTGTCCGTCTATAGCAGATATTACACAAACATATTTAAATTCAATTCCTGTTCTATTCAATAGGGTGTATTAGGGAGGCCTATGTCCAGCAGTGGACTATCACAGGCTGATGATGATGATCCGAAGAAAGAATCATTTTATTTTTTAGATAATTGGATGCTCCACCCATATTGTTCTTATCAACCAGAAAATAACGATAAAACAGAATCGTTTTTCCGCGGGATTGGAACGCACGATCTCTGGTTTGTTAAGCGAAGGCTAAAACAAGGATCTATAGAAATTTTAATGAAAAAGGAACCTAGTGATTAGAGCTCAGCTAAAAATTAAAATCTCTGTATTCAAAATACACTAGTGCTTTTCAAAATTTATTTATTGTCAACTTTTTTACAATGAAAATCTCTGAACTGAGAAGAACGATGATGAAAACCCGGCGAAACCATTTGTTGACATCGTTAACCATAAAATAAAGACAAATTTGAAATATCAATTGAAAATTCAAATATTTTAATTCAATATAGACGTTAACACTCGCTATTTGATTCTCAAGGAAGCTAGCACTGGTTCGGATGCTAGAGGCACCTGAGAAGGACTCGAGTGAAAGCAACTCAGTTCTCTTTCTTGTGTCATCTCTTTACATAGTCAAATATAAATATTTATATATGTAACATGTAGTTAAATGATACGTCTAGCGTGAGCATTTTACTACCAAGTTGAGGTCATTTATAAATTAATTTATATTATAATAACCTCTAAGACACAAACGTTCTTTTCAACTTTTTAAATTTAGTTATAAGTAAATACTGAAAGATTACTGGGATTTTGTTGTAAAAGCGTATACAATGTCCCGTAAAAGATTTACTAATTGTTCTCAGTCTAGTTGCTGAAGATTTAAATTATGTTTTTATTAGTATTTACGTTTTATACATCACATTGCATATAAAAAATATTTTTCTGCAAATACTTTTAAAGATGTTTTCAGTAGTAACTTTAAATATATTTCTTATTGATTCGTTGGAGCTCAGGTTAAAGATTACTTGAATTGCTCGTTTTTAGAGGACAAAGATCGTATTAGTGTCCGCCGCACTTCCCCACTGTACAATGCCATAAGACATAAAAATATAGTTACACTTTAAGTACACGAAATAGGTTATATCTACGACAGATAATCGCCTGATTTTCTTGACACCTTATGCTGTGGAGCTAAGTTTATTCGCCAGTCTATTAGTGTGAGAGCCTAACTACAATCTCGCTTCTATTGTTATCCCAAAAACACGTTGATTGAATCAACAGCCTTTAACTCTTTCCCATCTATAACCACTTAACATTTAGTCTATTTTACATTAGGAAACATATATTATGTGTTTTTCTGGTTTAGGAGCAAATAATTAACACTGAACTAGTAAGCCACTCTAGAGAGTAGTATTTAGATAGTCATTCATTTAATAATGTCGTTTACCATCTGCTTGGACCTACATACCACTGCCGGTGGTAATTATAAAATAACTTCCTTTTGTATAGATCCGAAGTACAGATTTAAAATATTTTATTACAATTAAAATCTGGAAACCCTGTTTCAGCACTGACAACCAGACACATGACATCTCCGTCTACCCCGTGACCACTGTCGCAGGAAAGTGTTCGAAACGTTGGGAATAAAAAGGTAAAATAAACGCGATAAAATCCGTAAAAATCTATTTTCTTCAACATCATCATCATCAAAGGCCTTTGCGTCTTTACAGACGATTTAAGCATGTGTCTGAACAGAGGAACACCTCTTTTCGTGGCTATATAAGGCAATTCGGGAGCGACATTGATCAGTGGGTCTACTATGGACCCTCCCACTGTCGAGAGCGAGCCCTGGCGCCCGCGAGTACGCCCATGAGCGCAGGCTAATAACCGGTCACTGCCACTCCCCGTGTTTTTATCCACGCAGCCCAGCTGACGTGGGTGTAGTGTCCTCTACACAGACAGTGCGTTGCCTGGGACGCAATTAAGGAAGCACAGGATCGCCCAAAGCCTATACCAACCTCTCGGTCTTCCCAATAGAGCCCGCAGGAACGCCACAGCAGTACGTGCGGAGCTGGGTCGACTGCAGGAGTCTACCGCTTTTCGGGTTAAACCCTACTTGTGCCTGACGGTGACCCCAAGACCGGGTTTCTTTTCGGAGTTGGCTTCTCCTAGACAGATTGCAGATCAGTGCTAACGATGCCTCTATCACCGTTTAAATAAACACAATGATAATAATAAAATACACTGAAAAAAACTGTAACAAATATAAAGTAATGTGGAAATAATTTTTAAACAAATTAAATAATTTTTAAACAAACAAAGATTTTTAACGGCCATAAATTGAAATCAACTTAGTAAACCTTACTAAAATAATAGTAACATTACTTGTTATTCTAATGTAAAATCTTGATATAAAAGTATTATAAAATATGTTCTTCGTATACTTATTTTTCGATCTTTCTTGAGCTTTTCTTTATTTTTCTTCAACACCTTGTTAAATATTTTATTTATTTTTTCACTCGATCGTATTAAAGCCTGCACAGAATTATGAAATTGCTAATGGACCGAAAACTACGTACTTGTTTGACATAGAGAGTAAAATGAAAAAAAATATTTGCTTTTGTGACTTAGTTTTGAACTTCTATTCACGAAAAGTATTTTATTCAGCCTCGTTGCACGGTGATATAAAATGCAGCTGCATCCCTTTATTGTTTCGATACTTTCAAATGCGTATTTCAAAAGCGACTTTTCATATCTCAGAATGCAAATGTATAAGGGTATAGTTTATAGCAACTACTGTTGGGTATGAGGAGTTCATGAAGGGTTGGAATTATTACAACAAAGCATATTGTCATATTTTGTTGAACTAAAGCGTACGTAACTTTGCCATCATTTCCATTATAAATGTTGATGTTATTTTTTGATGCTGTTAGACGAAACTATAATTAAAATTTTTAGGGTGTATTGTTCAGCCTATTTACTGTTGTTAGTAATCTTTTGAGAGTTTAAAAGAAACTACAAAGCCGCCTCAAACACTCGAAAGGTAAAAACTTGAGTAGTAACAGTTTACAATTTAACGTTTAAATTAATTGCAAACAGTATTATTTTTCATATCAAATCAACTAATTTACGGATAATATATTTATTCCCGACGTTTCGGATTCTTTCAGCATCCATGAACTCGGGCAGACTAAGTTGGTATAATAGTATATATATACATGTACCTATATATAATAATCGCGTAAATAAAAGAAATAGTCAGTATTATTTTTCTTTAGGTCATAAAAAAAGTCAATTTATCAGAACTATATCGAGATATACCATAATTTATAAAGCTTGTTATAACTTTAACGTTACTAAATGTTGATCTTTTTTAAATACATATTGTGGATATATATATGTGTGTGTGTGTGTGTGTGTGTGTATATATATATATATATTATTTTAAGAACAAAGAAATAAAAAAAAGTTTACTCAAAACAATAAACTTTTAGTTAACATTACATAAAAATATGGATATAAGTGTTTCTTGAAAAAAAAAAAATAGCGTAACGTAAATTAACAGAACCAAATAAAATTGCAAACTAAGAAAAAGAAATTCTAATGGCAATCTTTTGAAAAAACGGAAGCTATAGATCCCGTTTACTTTCGTACCATCAATATGTTTTCTAATATTTGCTACGACTGACAGAAAACGAATTTGAACACTAATGTTATGTTTTTCTAAGTCATGCTGAATCTACATTTTGTTACCTCTTTTAAACGTTTAAACCAGTTCGCAATGAAACTACTGGCGTTTTATTACTCCATTATACAATGATTACATTAAAATTATCGTCGCAACCAATTGTCAATGCCTTTGGTATTATTTTTGGTGTACAATTTTGGTAGACCAACAAGACTCTGTAATTGACGACGGGGAAATCATTTACGAACAACAACGGGAACGGTACGAAAAAATATACAATGATGCTTAATAGTATACTATAATACGAATATCATGCTTCAAGTTATGGGGCGGCAGCTGTAGAAATAAATAGAAGAATTTTCACCATGTATTGTCATCATCATTATCAGCATGTCTCAGTCCACTGCTGGGCATAGTCATCCGCTAATGCACACCAACGCTTCCTATCTTCGGCTATTCTTACTCGGACCACACCAGCCATTTTGCAAATATCGTCACTACACCTTGGAACAGCGCAACGCAGGGCATCCCACAATACGTTTACTAAACCTCAGTATCTACATAAGAACTTTCCGACTCCAGCGATCGTCAGTTCTGTAGCTTATGTGACCGGCCCACTGCCATTTCAGCATAATAACCCGGTGAGCTATATCGGTGACTTTGATTCTTTGACGGATCACATAATTTCTAATTCGGTCAAAGCCTAATCCATGTCTCCAAGTGACAGGTAATAGGAAGCACTGTGGGTGATAGGTAAAAAAAAACTCGACGAAGCTTATAAAAAGCTGCCAAATCTTTCTGTTGGCCTCTCCCTCAAAGTTGTTCCTAACTATTTCCTACCACCTGTATGCGCTTAGGTTTTTTTAAATTCACTCTCAATAATCACCCTAAAATTTTTTACCTAATTTTATTTGATATATTCTTGCCTTACATGTGTTAAAAAATCATATAATAAACGTGTATGTGGTTAACTGTTTACTGCAAAGTAACAAAGTACCATTTTTTACCAGGGTTTTTTTAAATACGTAATTAGAAATGTCCCTTTTATCAAATATTGTTGCCTATAAGCTCATTAGCCGGCATTATCAGTTGAAATAGTGGTAGCATTAATGGTGTACCATGAATAACTCTCTAAGTGTATGTTCCGGAGTGAACACCCCCGGTGTAACTCTTAAGTGTTGTATTGTACTGTAACCCAAATTTCAGTATACGCGATAGTGACCGTAATGATATAAAAACCTATAAAATAGTAAAAAATAATATATACGAACACAGAGCTTCTGTATGCCTGTAATAGGTTTCGAATCGGTGATGAACTGTTAAGACCTCAACGTAGCCTTAATAGAATAAAGATTTTTTATTTAAATTTGAATAGATACCTTTACCTTACTGAACTTACTAAAAATGTATTCAAGTTTCTGGACACTTCAAAACTATGACTGAATTAAAGTTACAAATCAAACGATAAATACAAGATTATGTTTTAAAAGATTCCTAAAACTGAATCAATTGCTTGTTACGAAATTAAATTGCTTTATCTCTCGCTTCCGCGAAGATGTCATTAATCATAACAGTCGCGAATTTGAAATTTAGCATAACGACATCTGGCCAATAGTCGGTGAAATTATCGCTTTTGATTTACGCTTTAACTTTATTCGGAATAAATCCATATCGGAATGTGAAAAGCACTGCTAGCTTAGTTTCTGAACTTTCTAATAATTATGGATTAAAAGTAGTAAAACAATGACAATGACTATGACAATAATGATTAAACTCACGCCTGAAAGTGTCTTTCAATCTAAAATTACTTTTTTTTCAGGAAACCCATTTAAATTATTTGATATCTCTTATATACTTCTTTACCTTCCTTTATTTACATAATATGGAATTAAAATCGCCCGGTAATTTTAGCGTAAGAAGTTAAACTGTTTTTTTGCTTGTTTTGTTACTTTGTACTTTTGATACATTTTTTCACACAATTTAGATATAATTTTTTTTATCTTTTTTACTAGTTAATATACAAATGAACGTTAGGTAGTTATAAAACCACATTTACTTTCGGGTATAATCCGCAAGGTAGTCTCAAATACTTAAACAAATGAACAGAAAAATCTCATTACCAGCAGTAGTAACGAAAGCAATAATTTCTCCGCATAGATTGTCCTCCTTCATCTTGTACTTAATTGAAAGGCATAAGAAAAAATTTATGAAACTTTAAACTTCTAGTTTAAGAGTTTGGTAAACTTCGTAAATGCGAAACTGAAACCCTTAAACAGAACTTAGGACAACATCTACACTTAAACTAAATTAAACCTCCAATTTGACATGCAAATCCGCGAGCAGTTGCACACAATTCCCACGTTTCCGCGGTTTTCAATGCTTATGTTCAAGTCTGCAGAGGGGGCTTAAATAATGAAACTAAATAGACTGAAATTAAACCCTAAACTAAGTTTAATGATACATATAATCAAGTTTAGCAATTAGAAGACAACAAAGGATTTAGAAGTACTCGCATTATATGCAAAGAGTCTTGAAGAAAAACTTTAATTATTATATAAATAATAAAAATACTTGATAGTGTTCATTCATTAAATTCCACAACTAAATTGGATATTTAAATAAACTTGTACATAGAAGATTATGAAAATCATTGTATTTATTTTGTACTTATTTTTACCGGAAACTAAATCAACAATTAGGTAATTCAAATAACAGTACTTCAACGAAATTTAAAATCATCATCATCATCAGCCTGTGTTAGTCCATAGCTGGACATAGGCCTCCCTAGTGCATGGCTTCTCCATTAAGGGGTTTAATACCGTATTTAACCACGCTGGTTCAATGCGAGTTGGTCGGTGGACCGATTTTTTAAATGCCCATTCGAATTCAAATTCAAATATCTTTATTCTATATAGTGTTACACACACTCGCTTATTGAGTCAAGGACGCTACCACCGGTTATTCCGAACCGGTGGTAGCGTCGACCTAAGAAGAAACGGCGACAGAAACTCAGCGGGCCCTCTTTGTCATCTTTTAAAATAATCAATTATACATATAAATTTTCTTATGAGCTACATACAGTTCTATCATACGTATATTATATTTAAAAAAGCCTGGAGCGAGCATTTCATTACCAGGCCATGTTATCATATATAAATTCATATATGTTATAATAACCTTTTACACATAAACGTTCCTTTACTACTTTTTCAAATTTATTAACAGTTAAATTCTGTTTACAGAATTTGGTTGTAAAACCGTATACATTGTCCCATAAAAGATTTACTTATTCTTCGCAGTCTAGTTCCTGGAAGAATTAAATTATGTTTGTTTCTAATACTTATGTTATGTGCATCTCAATGTCCTCGAAAATCATTTCTATTTTTTTGCACATTCATTAGGTTTTCGAATATCTATTGAGAAGTAACGGTTAGTATTTGAATCTCTGTGAACAATTTTTTCAGGGATTCTTTGGGGCCCAGGTTATAAACCGCTCAAATAGCTCGTTTTTGAGGACAAAGATCGTATTAGTATCCGCTGCACTTCCCCACAGTAGAATGTCATAAACATTACACTGAGGAAACAGCTAAAGTATAGTAACCGGACCGTCCCCACGTCAGTTAATAGTCAGATTTTCTTGACAGCATATACTGCAGAGCTGAGTTTATTCGCGACCTATTAATATGAGGGCCCTACTGCAATCTGGTATCTATTGTTATTCCTAGAAACACGGTTAACTCAATAACGTCTATCTCTTCCTCATCTATCAAAACTTCACATTTACTCGGTCTTATTTGAGCTATATAATGGACTTTCTGAGGCTGATGATGATGATGATGATTTAATGTATAAACATTAAGCCAGATAACAGAATTTTTTTAATATTTTAGAATAGGCGCTAACATGTGCAACAAAGTTACTGTTATGGTTATATGTTATTTGACTATAAAGCTCATATAATCTCCGCCTGCTTTTATGGATTCCGACTGTTGCTCATTCACTAAACGCTGAAGAACCTTTAGATTTAGAAGTAAATATTGCTAAAAAGCACATATGGGTTTTCATCATAATATAAATAAGTAACTTTTTGTAATATATCACTTCTGAACTTCTCAATACGCTTTTTATACAAAGGAACAAACATTTTTGTTTCATGTGAACTTTTGTTACATAACATTTTAACTATTTGAAAGGAGGCAAATTGACCAGACCAATGGTCAGAAATTAACATTATAATTATTGATTTACTTAATGGTTGACAATTAGTATATATATTATCTATACATTTTGCAGAATTCTCAGTAATTCTTTTTGGTTCAATAAATAAATTTATAAGGTTATATGAACTTAACTACGATCTGAATCTAATTGTGGTGTTGCAATTGTCTAATAAGTTAATGTTAAAGTCACCAAAAATTATAATATACTTATTCAGATTGTTTTAACAATATTTCTTTTAGAACAATTTCAGAGGGTTCATATAACGCTGTGGGAGGTCCGTACGCGCATACAACAATGAAGTGCTCAAGCTCGGCACAGGCTATTTTAATAGTCCGTTCAACAGAGAGGCTCGAAATATCTTGACGATTTTTAAATTTTAAAGTACTATTATAGCTTATAGGTTTATCTCTACTGAACAGGCTAGCAACCTGGTGACATCCAAGATTTAACATTAAATGATATTCTTGTAGCCAGTGCTCAGTAATACATAATACAACAATTTTACAACTATTCAAGAAGAGTTCTTTACTGGCTATTCCCTGAATATTTTGATGTACCAGGTTCATACACTGTGTGCTTTTATTCGAAAAATTATATTTAACAACATTATTGTTTAATTATAATAAAGTATCATTTATTTTGCAAGAGATTTTCTCTGTTGTCTCAATATTTAATTTAAATTGTTGCTTGGAACGGATTCCAAATTAATAGATGTCACAATTTGTTCCAGTTCAATAGAAGCAGGAGTCAAGTTAGCCAAACATTTGGCTGAATTATTTAAAATACAATAATATAGCATACGAGCAAATTTTTTTCTATAAAAATTTGATAGGTGCATCCTACCATATGTCAAATGAAAATTGTTACAGTTAATTATATTATAAATGTCAATAATATCAATTTTGTTATGATTTTTGTGGGTTAATAGTTTATAATTATTATTGTATAATATTCATCACATGGATCATATTAATTTTCCATAATTGGTTGATCGGCCCAAAAGTTATTTCCCCGCGGGATTCCAACCCACGGCCTCCAGTTTATAAAACAAGGGCAAATTCCGCTATATTACTGGTGGCAGGTCCCCCTTTTACAAGGGACAGTCTGGGTTGGTATCAACGCAGAACAGTAGTGTGAAAACACTACTGTGTTTCCCCGTTTGTAGAGCACCGTAGTCAACGTATTTACTGGGGAAACGAGATTTAACACCTTATGTCTCAAGGTAGAAAGCGCGTTATTGATGCCACTAATATTGCCAATGTGTATGTGCTTTGGTGACCACTCCATATTAAGTGGCCTGACTATTCGACTGCCTGCGTAGGCAATAAATTTAGTTTCACTGATATATTAACACAAAACTAATATGTAGCTAATGCATAACAATACGCAAAACTAATATGCAGATATACATACGCAAAAAAAATGTGTTGTATAAGAGTATGTTCAGATACACTGCCATCAGCATGTCGAAGTCGGAAACGCACGAGATTTCACCCATCCCAACTGCGCACCAAGTCAATAATGATTGACACATTGGTGATATTTTTGGTGATGTTAAGTTTATTTAAACACAAAAGTCGATTAATCGTTACAGAATTCAGATTTTAGTGTGAATTAAATACATTTAAACTGTGCATTATTATTTATGTTCTCCTTACAAATTATTTGCGTTCATTTGGGACAAATTAAGAAACATCATTCATCATTACAGCCTTCTCCGTCCACTGCTGGACATAGGCCTTTTCAATGACCGCCAAGACGCCGATCCTGCTACTCGCGCCAATTTGAACCGGCTACTGCGCGGAGATCGCGTCCACCTGGTCGGAGGTCGACCAACGCTCGTCTTCCCAAACGCGCCTCCACTCCAGAACCTTATTGGCCCATCGGCCATCAGTTCTTCTTACTACATGGCCGGCCCTGCCACTTCAACGAGCTAATCCTATGCACTATGTCGGTGACCTTAGTTCTTTGCGGATAAAGTCGTTACGAATTTTATCCGACAAAGAAACTCAACATGGTGCGCTCCATAGCCCGTTGAGCTACAGCAAATTGTGGACCGTCCTAGGAGTTAGTGGCCACGTTTCGGCCCCGTAGGTCATCACGGGGAGTACGCATTGGTTGAAGACTTTCGTCTTCAAATTCTGCGGTATCGGCGACGTGAGAATATGGTTCAAGCTTCCTAACTGCCAGCCCAACTGAATCCTCCTATCGGCTTCCTCTCAGAAGTTGTTCTTCCCAACTGCAATACGTGCCTAAGGTAGATATATTCATCGACAACTTCGAGGGTAACACCTTCGACATTAACTGGCCTCGGGAGAATGTTCGTTGAACATGACTTTCGTCTTGTCCAAAGTTCATCCTGAGGCCAATGCGTCAGGAGGATTCATTTAAACTGTGCAACATCTCTGCAAGTCCTCCAAGGTCTCAGCCAATATAACGATATCGTCAGCCAAAGCGGAGTGTGAAAAGGTGCTGGCCGTTGATTCTTATGCCACATCCAGTCAGACTAGGGTCTTGAGCATCCTCCAAAGCATTGTTGAACAGTTTCGGGAAAGAACATCCCCTGTCGCACTCCTCGATGCATTTGGATTGGTCTGGTTCGCCCCGGAATCAGGACAGACATAGACGCGCCACTATAGAGACCTCTCAACACCTCGACGTATCGATAATCGACCTGACACCGTTGAAGGCATCCAGAACAGCCCAGGTTTTACAGAGTCAAAAGCTTTCTCAGTCCACAAAGGCAAGCAAAGTGGCTGATTGTACTCATAGGTCTTTTGCACAACTTGCCTTATAGGTGAATATGTGGTCTATGTGCTAAATCTCTACGAAACAGCCTGCTCCGGTGGCTGGAATCCATCAAGCTTATTGGTGAGGCGATTCGTCACCACTCTCGAGAACAAGCTTGTATATGTGACAAAGCGAAGGTTGGTCGGTAATTTTTGAGAGTATTGTCTCCTTTCTTGAAAACAACACTAACTGTTTCAGGCCATGCCTGTAGAATGCCTCTTTGAAGGACGGATCAATACCTTTTAAAAGCCCTTAGAACAGGTCCCCCTGCCAGAGCAGTTCGGTCTGATTCCATCCTTTCGAGCCTCCCTCCCAAAGCTGCCTGAGGCCCGACCCTCATCAAAGCTGACGTTAGGAAGCTCACCAGAATGATTTCAGTCAGACTAGCACGGGATCGTTGACCGGTAAAGGTTGAGGAGCCTGTGGACGCGTACAATTTGCGATAAGTCTCTATCTCCGACAAGATCTCGGCTATGAAACAGACAGGCCAGAGCTTCCTGTGCTTCGACAGATGGCTTCTTCGAGCTTTCCCAAAAACCTTCGACCCTCTATTCTGCTCAATCGCTCTAGTTATTCTTGCGTATTTGAGGCAGCGGGTCTCGGCGTATAAGTTTGCGGATCCGCTTTGAAAAATTTTCACATCTGTCAAGTGGTCTCCTTTTGCCGCCGACGTTCCTCCATAGTTGGCGTCTCATCGGATTTGGCTTCTCGCAGTACGCACTCCTACAAACCTTTACCCATCCGTATGCAGTCCACCACGGCATCGAGGCCTCGTCAACTGCCATTGTGGTTTCCGATATGTTGGGGCATCAATCGGTTTTAATTCCAGTTGGATTTTTGAGCCCATGACGGTTTTGCCGGAGTTAGGTCAGAGTAGACCTCACCAAGTGGACCCGCTCTCGCTGGAAATCTAAGTTCAGGTGCCTCTCACCAGTCGGTGATCACTTCCGGTTTGAACCGATTGATCACAGAAACATCCCCTGAATATGTGTTTCCAGTCCGTCATGATGAAGTCTATCTCGTTCCTTGTCCAATATCAGGACTCTGCCATGTCAATTCCCGGAGCCTCTTCTTAAATTGAACTCATTAAGAGGCCCTTCCTTCTCGAGAAGTTTACCAGCATCTGTCCCTGTAATTTCGACTACCGCACCGTGGGGTCCTAAACACTATTCAATGCCCTGTCGTACTCCCACTTTGGCATTGAAATCCCCCATACCATATAGTGGCCTTGTGGGTGTTGGTGTGGCCCGCGAGACATCGTCTAAGTAGCCTCCACTTCGTCGTCAGGGCGTGCCGAAGTGGGCGCGTAACCTGTATCACTTTGAGGAAGACTCTTGGTGAGTTTAAGAACAATGTACGCTACCCTACTCGACACGCTCAGCTACGACAATGTTGTCAAGAGGTTTATTGACGAGAATCACGCCGCCTTTAAGACGATGGTCGCCCTCTCGGAATGAAAAGGTGACCCGATGGCAAGGTTATGGTGTCCTCTCCGGTCTTGGACTTCACACAACCCTAAAACGTACACCGGATCTTACCCAATTCTACCTCCAGCTCAGCCAGGTGTTCGCCAAGTCTCAGCGTTCGTCCATTGTACGTAGCCAGGTTAAGCTTTGGTGGTAGTGATTCGTAACCCGAGGATTCTTCCCACCTCTTGTGCCACCGTTACCTTGGCCGCTACCGTGACCAGGAATAGTGGAACTACCGGGAACTGGGGCCGTTTTCCTTTTGGCGTTCATCGAAGAAAATGCTCATAATTGCCACGCTGAGCAGGCGGGTTGGCAATTGACTAATTACCTGCTACTGGATCTATCTTACCCTCAGGTAGAGCAGATCCGCCAAATCAAAATGGGCGGTGGAGGATCGTCACATCCTACGCCTGGCCTAAATTAGAAACATTAAATTTTATGAGTTAATCCTCATTTTATTATAGTTGTATGTTGTATAATTATATACAAGTTTGCTTGGTAAAGTTCATTAGTTGCCAACACTAATGTTGTTAGAGCTTTCAATAGTACTTGATTGAAAGCTTATTGAGGACATGGCGTAAGCACAATTAAATCATCGTATATTATTCTCCCCCTTTTTGCAGGGGAGCTTGTTCGATGTCATGGCAAAATTTCACGAATGCGGGATCTAATCACGGCGATGGATAATTCGTGTTTAGGTTAACTTAAAAAGCATTAAGGTCCCGAAAGAACTGCTTTTAAACAAAAAGCATGTTGCTCGTTTTTTTTAAATTACGTAGAGTATTTTATATTTTTAGCTTGCTACCCAGACCACAGATTTCCGAATCCCTGACCAAGAAGGAGCGGTCGGCAAACCCTAAAAAACCAACCAAGTCTTCGGTGATTTCAGCGCGTCGTGGTCCTCGGGTGGCTCCTCCCGGCATGTGATGGGCAACCAGACCGTATCTTTAGGTGACGAGCCCTGCCTCTTGAACCCTGGGCGGCAGACACACTCTTGCCAGCTGCCCAGGAGCTCAGAGCCAGGGGGAAAGGTTGCGTACGCCACTATTTGGCGCCCAGGCTTTCTTTTGTGAATAGCTCCAGCGCTGTTGGCCTCATTGTTCCTTATAACGACTTCCTTCCGGGTCATCACGTCCTCACAACATGCAAAAACGGCGCTCCCGTGTCTCATGACACTTCGCAACTTTAAGCGTTGCTTAATCCATGCTAGGCAATACTCCAGCGCGTGCTCGGCCGTCTCCTAGGTGTCAACCTACCGTTTGCCCGCCGGCATTTAAAGAAATCCAAAACATTAAAGAATTTTCTTTGAACAAATCTGCCGAGGGTCATAACTGGTGATGATCTTGGTTATGGTTAATGACAATCAAAACCCATCATCTTCTAAACCTGTGATGACCAAGACCGAAAAAGAGGCCAAGTTCGGTCGAATGAAGTTTGCTGACAGTTTCGATGGCCTGCGTAGGGCGTCCATCATGAGTTCTACAGAACGGTCAATAGGAATATTACCTGCAAGTTTAATTGAAAGGCAGCAATCCAGCAGAAAACCCCGGTTTGTGAAAAGAACAAAATTGGCTTTTGCACCACTATAACGCCCCAGCTCACACATCGTTGCTTGCGCGCGACTTTTTGGCCAAAAACAACACACTAATGATGACGCAGCCATCGTATTCCCAATATCTGTCTCCCTGTGACTTTTTCTTGTTCCCTAAACTGGAGAGGCTCTTGTAAGGACGACGTTATGCTACGCTTGACAAGATAAAGACGACATCGAAGGAGGAGCTGTACAAGATAAAAAAATGATTTCTTAAGTGCTTTGAAGATTGGATAAACCGTTGGCACACGTGTATCTCATGGGGATTAATTTGAAGGGGACAAAATAGATTTTTTGAAAAAACACAAAATTCGCGATACTTTTTGAACACACTTCGTAAGATGTCTTAATCAACAACTAAAGGTGGCAGATCTCTCTGGCTGTGTTGCAGTTTATAGGGCACAGTCAGTGTAATTACTGGGTAAACAAGACGTAACATCCTATTTCTCGGATCGGTGAACAGATTTGTAGAACCTTCTCTTATCGCTGTATGCAACTAATAAAAAATATTTTTCCTACCTGGTAAGTTACAAAGTTATATCAAAATTTTTAAGCATGTCAAATATTTATTTTTAACTGCGAAATGTTGTAAATTACTATTATGGAACTGTAAACCGAGAAAAGCGCACTGGTAAGTAAAGACTATTTCTTTTAGAATTTATTTCATAGCCCAACTTCTATCCGCATTTTAAATGTGTTTTCCAAGCACGCTCTACATTGTTCTTTACGCTTATAGTTTATTACAATTTATTTTAATAAACAACTAAGTGAAGAAAAACGTATATTATGTTTTTAGTTATTTAGTTAAGTATTCAGATGATTACTTATATCTTGTACCTAGATTTTTATCAAATATATAATTTGTTATATAACGACAAGAACGACTATAGAAGTAAATGTATTGAGGCCACAGTTAATCGTCAGTTAAAATACATCATCTTCAGCTTGTGATAGTGCACTGCTGGAATAGGCCGCCCTTAATGCATCCATTAGGGGGATTTTGACCGTATCCCACCTCGCTGGTTCAATGCGGGTTGGTGGGTGGACCGACTTTTTACATGCCCATCCGACGTATGGATAATCTTACTTTTCAGACCATTGGGTGATCGGCCCAAATTGCCTTAACCAACTAGGAAACAACAACGAAAATTTGTTGAGTCCCCGCAGGATTCGACCCACGACCACCGGTTTCTAAAGCACAAGCCCATACCACTAGTCTACGGAGGCAGTTGTTAAAATATATATATATTACGAAAATCGTCCGTTGCTTTGTGGTATCTGTTTATTGGGCAGAGAGAACTTGCAGGGGCAGGGATATAATATATACGACTACGCGCTTAGTGTAGCGGTTATTGACCCTGACTGTTAGGCAAAAGGGTGTGGGTTCGATTTTTGAGGGAAAAATATTGTGTGATTAACATAGTGTTCTTCTCTCATTTGGGTGTTTGTATTTATATTATTTTCATTTATTTACATAAGAAAAGAAAGTATATGTATTTATTAGTCACCCGGTTTCTATAGTACAATTTTTGCTTAGTTTGGGACTAGATCATGTTTTGACTATTATTTTTTCATAGCTTCGGACCTTTATATTGTATAACAGCTAAATGAACCTAAGCTAATTAACCTGAATGTAATATTGAGGGTAATTTTATTTTAAATTTTTACCCTTGTATTCTTGAATTTACCCGAATTAAATGAGTATCCACGGTAAAGACGCTTTGGGCAAATAATTACCCCATGAAACGTTAGCGAAAATGTATATCCTTAACGATGTCGTTTGCATAAAAATATATTATTATATCTTATAACAAAAAGAAATGAAGTAAGAAGTTAAAATTAAGGAATATTTATTGTATCTTTTTCACTTCAACACCAGCCAATTTGCACCTTGTTTTTTTTTAAAAGTTAGTTTTGTGACCATCGTAAAATTGACATGGTTGTGCGTATATTTGGCATAAAGCAATAAAATGTGCAAATACATCTATATCCCAGGTTGGAGGATATCATATCTATTCTAGTTCTTGTGCAAAACATTCTGTTGCACAGAATAGAGAGATAATTAAAGAGTCGTACAACCGTTCGCGCTCTCATTTTCAAAGGCAGCATCTTTCATTTTACCACATACCAAAAACTGAAATCTATAAAATCTTACCTAAAAAATCTCTTCGTTAAGGGAAACGGTGTTCATACATCAAAAAATTTTTAGTTATTTCTGTTAAGTTATTTGGAATTAAATGAAAGTTAGTAAATATTTTTATTGGAGTACGTTTCTTTTATTGAATTAATAGTTATCTTGGTTAAAAATCGGTGTTCTTAAAAGAGGGTGTTTTGATAAAAACCTTACATGTAGTCTGATTAAGTTGTTTCGACTTAGTATATATTTGAAGAAACTTGACAAATGTCTTTTCTTAATATACAAATATTAGTCTTTTCTATTCTATGTAAATCAACAATCAAGTAAAAAACAATCAACTCCATAGCTATTGTAAAATTTCTTATTAACTCTAACTGTGTTCGTAAACGTGGTAACATGAGCTAATATAAAAACTAACCACTCTCTAATTTTTTTAAATAACCATTAAAAAAAACTGAAACAATGTAAGAAGATTTTATCGTTTATCACGTAACACATTCATTTTCTTATAACACAAGTTTTATAACTATAAAATATTTGTAACGCGAGAAAATTTTTTTAGACTGATGTTCATTAAAATGATTAGCAAGACATTTAAATTCTAGTACATAACAAGAGTCAATCGCCTAATTGTGACATTGTACAAGTGAAATTTTAACAAAAAAATATGACCAACTTTTAACAGCGTATAACTATTTTGCGCAGTATGTGCAGGTAACAACGTGCTCCCCGTACGTATTTGCGTCGCGTTTTCAGACACGGCATTTTAAAGCTCTGAAAACTTAAGGTATTCATTTCAACAAAATGTCGTCTATCACACGTTATATGTACATAGAATGAAGAGGTTTTTATGTACTAAATTTTCATGTAAATTTAAACTATATTCTCTTAAACAAGCTTTGAATGTGCCTGATTGCAATTTTTAAAAATGTTTACATGCTAATTGTGCGCTATTCTTGAAACATAGTATATGCTACTGCTGACTTTATTGTAGAAAAGTTCTAGTAGTACAATTATGTAAAACCTACTTTACAGATTTGGCAGCGTTCGTAATTTAATGGCACGAGGTAGTGACTTTTGGGCACGGAATTTTTTTGTGTTCTCAAATAAATATAAATTACAAATAATATTAAAAAGAATGAAAAAATATAAGCTTTGAATTGAATACCCTTCTTTTCGGAAGTCGGTTGATTACAATGGGCTCCTCTAGTATGTTTGATTTATTTTAAATTAATACAACCATAATAACGTAATTTTTGCGCGTTAATAATTTGTGACTTAAATAATATCGTGGTGCTTATACCTTAGCTTTTGTTCAGTGTAATTTCAACAAAAATCCTTAATAGAAATTATCTAAATATAAAGATATAAGGCAAGTTGAAATGTAATGAATGAGAATTAGTGTTAATTAGTAGTGATCAATTTAAAATGTATGATTAAACTATAACGACGTAATGCTTCCTTAACAGATCCTTTACTTATTCCGGCACTCCATTTCCATAAAAGTCCTTGGGGTAATCATCTTCGCTGCACCACCATTTCGAGAAAGGTAGCCAAGCGCTTACAAAATTTTAAACACCAATCAGTCCATATTGTAATATCTACTTGAAGTGACAAATTGGAACAAATTAAGGTAGAAAATATTCTAAAAGAGTTAGGTAAAGATTACAAATTTTACTCACAAAAAATGAATAAAAAGTCAGGTTTTAAAAAAGTTTTTAGATCTATTGACCTTTTTTTAAAAATTAAGACCTAAAATTCATATTCTAATATGTTTGTTCAACATAGAAGGTCACATTCATTGCACGGTTCCTTAGGTAATCTTATTTTAAGATCCAAGTTGTTACTTGTATCACACCATTCATAAATATAAGTGTCTGAGTATTCATATCTATGTATTATGTATTTATTTAATAAAAAACAAAAAAGTATGCCTATGTATTGATTACTCATCGGGTTTCGATAATATAGACTTTGCTTAGTTTTTGGCTAGATGATGTTATGTAATTCGTCCAGAAATATTACATATTATAAATATTGTTCAGAATATCGTGCGTATGTGATGTACGAAATGTAAAAGCAAATCCAACAAAACCGTTTCAAATGCCAGCCACCTTAATGAGGGAAGTAATTACCGAATAACATCTTAAACTGAAAGCATATTTAACTAGTTGTTGATGCAGAATATTATGCGACATCGAATGATTTCCATTTTGGCAATGCCGGAGGAAATTGAACGACTAAATATTTTTTTATTCATTTTACGACGATCGACAGATAAAATTAAAATTAAAAAATTAAATTTTGTCATTTTCACAAAAATATTTAGACTATTTACATTTAGAATAAAATTTAAAAATATGCTACGTATTGAACTATAATTTTACATGAACAACTTTCAAATTTAGAGGAGATTCATGATAAAACATCTACCTCCGTTGACGTCCAAATAATTTGCCACCCTTACTTACATTACGCTTATCGCACTTACGCAGTTGCAAACACACCCTTGGCGGCTTTATTCGGTAACTTTAATCGTTACGATACGATGGTATACTAAATTTGGGTGTTCTACACCCATTATCTTTTGTAGGGTATAAATGAAAACTTTTGGTGAGTATAATTAGTTTTTTCTTAATTTACAATCTCTAACAAAATACAAAAACAAGCTTCAAGAACAATTTAAACTTATAACATTCAATGATTAACGATGATTACTTAACTTAGTCTGCAAAAAACGTTCAAGTGAAATAAACTCATTTAATTTGCCATAAATTCGAGTCATAGCTAAATTTGGATTTTACGTGGAGTCCGTTAAGAGATCTGTGGTACACGGAGTATTCGCTACATGGAAAACACGTGGTTCCGTTAAGCTACGAGCAGCTATTACGAACTCAAATTTAACACCTTATTCTCAGTGCAGCATGGCAAACTG
The DNA here is from genome assembly GCA_029286875.1 of Lamproptera curius. NCBI lineage: Eukaryota > Metazoa > Arthropoda > Insecta > Lepidoptera > Papilionidae > Lamproptera > Lamproptera curius. The sequence goes on along the minus strand of JAGSMT010000094.1, from coordinate 1,612,094 downwards.
TATTAGTAACGTCTGGTCGGCTGACACTCCATCAGTGACTGTCGTCTGTATGCATAAAATATATATATATATATATGTAATAATGTATCAACAGCCTCTCACAAGAATATTTATATTTATTTCTAGGGAATTAGGTGTAGTGTTATCACCTGCCAGGTGATAAAATTATATAGTTAGCGTTTTACCCAACTTATTTTATACTTAACAGGCGCTACATGAAATAACATATTATTATTATTAATCAGTAAACAGTTAATATGTATGTGTACTGCAAGTTGGGTACTAGTAGCTATACGACGCCAAAATTCTAAGTATCTCTCAGAAATCGTGTGTATAACATAATCATATGTGGTACATGGTAGTCACCACCATTCATAAATTTACTTGTTTTATTATGGCAATAAAGAACTTACTTAAAAGATACTTATACTCACACCACAATTGCAAGTCATAATATTTTCATCATATGAAACAGTTTTCAACACATTTTCAGATTGTTAAACATTGTATCATTATATTAGCAATGCGCTTTAGCTTACAGTTTTGTAACTTAATACTAAATCTAAATACATGTAGATGAGCGCCTGTCGTACAACTTTGGCAGTTTATAACTTGTTAATTCGGGAGAACAATGGCATTGACGTGTAAGGGAGGCAAGTTTAGTATTTCACCTTACGTAACATGTGCGAATAGACTTGCCGTCAATCATTTATGGATTTTTCTCAATATAGAGATATATGGGTATAAGTAAACAGACAGTTGTTGCATGCAGAACATCTATTTCCATTCCTTAAATCTAATCAGTTACTGAATCATAATATTAACTTTTTTAATTCAGTTCTACAACATCTTATCTATAAAATACCTTTTTTAACATCATTAAATATATTTAAAACGCCACCTATGCCGCTTTTAAAAATTTTTGGTCAACTTTATTAATTTTTACCCATTATTGCAAAAATTTATTTTAACACAAGAAATAATAATTTAGAAAAGAAATGTAGGATCATTTATATAAGCCTTTTAAATGGAAGCGTGGAATGGAACCACAAAACCATTACATAAACTTCACTATATTTTCTTAAATAATAGTGAACTACTGCTCAGAAAACGATACGAGATACGTTTACCTATTCATGGTCAAGAAAAACACACGCAATAGAAAAAGTAGCTAACCCCAGAAGGTCTAGAAAATTATGACCTGATGATAATTCTTTTATTTTTTGCATGCATTGCAGATGATTAAAAGATCGTTAAACCAACAGTTGATATTGATATTACATTAAAATTGCTATTATAAAACCATGAACACATACAAAGCGCTAACACAATAGATTTTTTTGAGTTTTATCATTCCGGCACCATTCGAGTTTATTGAATGTCACGCAGCCAGCACAGCCTTTTGTTTTCCCCTTTCGAGGTATAATACGCGTCACAAAATCCGGTACACCTGAAATATGTGTTGGTCCATTGTTGCGACGAGAAGTTTTTAAAATAAATCTTTCGTAAGCAAAGAATTATTGCGTTAGTCTGAACGTGCTTTGTCTAAAAGCAGGTAGTGGTCGAAACGTTAGATATTACAATGCCTTAAAACAATATATTATAAATAGAAAATACATAATTGTGATAGTGTAATAAAAATCACAACCATTCTATGATATAGACTTTGACTTCACTGCGTTTACCGGAAACGGTTTAAATGCCTTTACTATATTGCAAAATATAAATGAATCCTCTCGACCCATTGGCTTTAGGATGAACTTGGACAAGAATGAAGTAAATTTTAACGAACATATCCTTACTTTCGAATTTGTCAATGTATCCTTGGGCACATATTGCAGTTGGGAAGACACAGCTTCAAGAGGGAAGACACATTCTCACAGGATAGTAAATCACATTCTCACATCATCGATACTGCAGAGTATGAAGACGTGAGTCTTCTACCAAAGCGTAATCCCCGTGATGACCTACGAGCCCGAAACATGGCCATGATGGTCTGACTGTAGGATTTGTCTACAAGTTTGCCGTAGCCCAACGGGCTATGGTGCGCGACAAACTAGAGTTCTTCTCGGAGAAAATTTGCAAGAAGATATCTTGTAAAATCAGAGGTGTCTGTGGCATAAGGTTCTGAAGTGGAGGCCGCGTTTATGAAGACGGAGCGTTTGTAGACCCCCGACCAGGTAGGATGCTGATCTCCGTACTGGTTCAAGCTGGCAGCGAGTAGCAAGGGATCAGCCGTTTTGGCGTTCATTGAAAAAAGCCTATGTCCACCAGTGGACGGATGAGAAAATAATTTTGATATCCTAATTAAACAAAAATTTAAATGCTATTCTAATTCACTTTATACATACGACTTCTTCTATTTGTCTACAAAACATATTTATAACGTCAAGAAGGTTTAGAACAAAGAATCTAATTTCCCTACAAAAGAATCTAACATAACTCATGAGCTTTTTCGGACACCGGATCTGTAACAAACTATCAAGACTAGGATTGAATTGGGGTAAAGCTATTTATCAGACTGCTTAAATTCTTTATCCTATTCTTTAACAACGTGAGACTTTGTTTGTATGGATGATAGTAAATAAGAAAACTCGACAAAAACTAAAAGGTTTCCATAGATTATCATAAAATTATACGATAATACGGCTCTTACGATGGAATAACATTAAGCTAGAGTAATATGTAATTAAATATGTGTCATAAATCTTGAAATACGACATCACTTAGTAAATTAAATTTGTTACATTTTTTGATAATCAAATAATTTCATTAGAATTAGCGATGGTAGTACAGTGAGTTTTCATTTTCAAATGAAAATTGAAATTATTTCATGCGTTCGTTTATTTGAGCTCTTTTAAACACAGCTGTAAAAAAATATAGCTGAAATACTGAACACATTACAAAGTTTTGGTTATTGAGTTAAAATAGAACACTGATATGTTTTATTTACGGATTTTAAAGCTAATTTTTTAGACATTTCCAAAGTATCCGGTGTGGGGTGGACGAAATTAGCCAAAAATGTGGTAGCGAGCATTAGGGGAGGCCTATGTCCAGTAGTGTAAATACACAGCTCCATGATGATAATAATGATGATTCAATAAAACAGACGATCTATTTTATTTTTGTTTTATGGAACGAATATAATATAGCGAAAGAGAAAACTAATGTCCCAAAATAAAAGGTATTGTTATTTTGTTAGTATGATTAAGAATAAAATTTAATTTTACTACATTTTTATTACCTGAAATTTCAGAGTACTACTAGAGTTACTGAAGGTATTAATATAAATAAATGTGCTAGCCCGCTTAATATGAAAAAAATCAGGAATTCGTTGATTTACATATAAATTGCAACTCATCTTTGTTAGCTCTTCTACAAATATCAGCAATTTTTCAACGTGAATAAATTTTGTAGTCAATTACAAAGAGGCATATTGAAACAGTTTCTACTGTACTCAGTTATTATAAAACGAAAGAGTTTATAAATAAATGTATGATATTTTTGCAACAAAACGTAAAATACGTCTTTTTAGATGTATAACAAGCAAAACGATTTATAAAAACTTTTAAACTCGATTTTAATTAATATTGGGGTCAGCGTCTGAAATGCTGCAGCAAGATTTTAATACCAAAACATTCTATTCAAACAGTCCTGCGGCTTTTTTGAAGAACCTTCATTAAAGTATTATTATAACATTACTTATAAAATTTGTTTCCACGGATGTTGTTCTTTTGTTTATTTAAGGGGAAGAAAGCAAAAGAATGATAGTTTACTTGATGGTAAGTGACCTCCGCCGTCTATTTAGAAAGGAGTTTACTTGCTTTGTTTTATTCTTGTGTCTCTTCGAATGCTACTAGATTATTGAATAAAAGGACTTTTTACTTTTTTCTAGTTTACCCTGTGACCACAGCCGCTGGAAAGTGTATGAAACGTAAGGGATTTAAATATGTAAAATATTCAGCGAAAAAATCCGTAAAATGTCCTTTTTCAATAATTTTTAGTATTCGCGTAAACATAAAAAAATAATTTTACCACTTTATTGGTTAATTTCTCTCAAATGACAAATGTTTTTAAATTGTAACTAAAAATTTTACTGCGCTCCACATACAAGTTCGGATAACAGAATTTTAAATTTTAAAATAAATCGAAACTTAAAAAAAATATATTTATAATGGACATTGAAATATACATTTTCCGATGCGATTACAAAGATTTGCGCTATGCAAGATCGCACCTGTTGGCGGCTCGATTATCATATAACACATTTGCGCGTTTAATTGTGCAATTTTATTTGCCTTTTTTTATAATTTACTCTCATCAAAAAATAATAAATATGATTGTCAATAAAATCATCAATGTTGTCAAAGTCATCAAATGCCTCCTAACCCTATATTTTTTAGAAGTCTTTGTAATTTATTTATAATAGACAATTTTATTTCGATAGGCCTTCCGATCACGACGTCGCTTAACTTTTCCATCCAACAGATCGACTGGGGGTATCAGCAGTGTAGTCAAAGGTTCCATTTGTCAATATGTACCAAACGAAAAAGTTACAATATCAGCACATATCGTTAGATATTGATATGTATATAAATATCTTTACTAGGTGCAAACTGCGGTGTCAAAAATCATAACGTCATGCAATTAAATTGCAAAGGCTGGCTTAACCTTAAGAGATATAACTAAACTATGTTCATCTGAATTAGGCAAATTCAAAGCTCTTTTAAGATAATACAGAATAAATTTACATAAAAAGTTATAAATGAAAAAGTTCTTAATTTTTTGAAAATAAAAGATATTATGAACGACATTTTGATTTAATGAATATCTTAGAAAATATCAGAGATTTTAAACGCGATGGAGAAATCGCGGGACTGATTCGTGCTAAGAGCAAGTTATTACCCGCTTGTATTGCGCAAATTATATACACTGTATTAAGTCAGGTTATAATTTCGCTATGTTATTTCTATAAAAATATACGTCTAAGAAGAAATAATATTGGAAAAGTTCAAACTATTGATAATCAGGGCATTCTTATTAATTACTATATACATTGACAAGTTGACATGTTTACCATAATGTAAAAACAAACCTGTGGGAATGGATATGATACATAATACCTAAAAAACAATATTCATTCAATCGGACATAGTGAAAACTTATCTGCCGCACGTGATTGAATATAAATAATATTGGGTGTCTATTTAATTCAACTATGTAAAACGAGTTGGATAACGTTTCCTGTAATACCAATTCATAATATATTCTTAACAAAATATGTTAAGATACCTTATGTAAAACCTTATGTATTTTATATAAGCATTTGTCGTTTGTCCTTTATGTAAGTGCTCCCACCTAAAGTTTCTTTAATTGTAAAAATTAGACCCGTAAAATGGTTGTTAAGGACAAGTCGTGCGGACTGCTTACGATTAACACTATGCTTAAGCTGCATCTGTTCAAAAATAAGAAACTACTTTACAATGTACATTTAAAATAGCCTTAATCTACTGTCATTCAATTTAAAAACAAATCAGGCAGCAATTTTACAAATAAGTTATGATATTAACCCAACATAAACGTTGAAGGAAAATTTCCAAGCACCTTGCGCTACGTTAAGTATCGCGAGAATTTTGTTAATCTTTGCACCTGTTTGAAACTGCTCACATACACCACCGAGGCACTTTGTTTATCTTAAAAGTGGCATTGATAATTGTTTTCGTAAAAAAATGTAAAAATTAAATAATTTTAGGTTAATATATATGTAACTGATTTTGGATTCAGTTTCGTAATTTTAGGCACTTATGGTGTAGCAATGGCGTCCATTATGAAATGTCCAACTCTATTATTACAGCAAAGACTGAATTAAAATATTATGTATATAGCACATTGGCACCGATATATACGCTAGATAATATGAAAAGAGCCTACACTATTTTGTCATTGACTCGTACGGCAAGTTATAAGGATATGAGTTATTACTTTAGGCATGTCGATTGGGCAATTTACATAAAAATAAAACAATAAAAATAAGATTATATTCTAAATAAAAGGAGGAACATAAATTGTGATTTGACCTATACATATGCATATAAAAAGACTTCAGCGCAAAAAAAAAATTGTCCGAGGTAAGTTTTTACTAAGGTTTGTTGTAAGCGAAAGCTAGCTTCCAAGCGAATTGTTATCCAGAAAGTACAATAGGATTTGAGGATATTCCCCCAAGAATTTGCCAGATGGTGCCCTCTTACATTTTAAAACCTGCTTCGACTGATTGATGACGCAAAGGCAGCGCGTCTGTTAGTATGATTTTTATTAAAATGGCTCTTTATCTCAATTTCTTAATGGATTAAGATTGAAGAATAAGTGTATGAAATATACGGTATTTTTTCTGAAGTTGGACATTGAGAAAATGAAATAGGTAAGATGTACAACGTTTTCTGGTTAAGGTGGGCACATTTTTACAACACTTTATTAATAATGCTAATCATATGATCCTATTTTCATTAAAATATTTTATGAAAAGTTCAGTCCACTAAACTGATCATTAACACTGTTTATACTAATTAAGTCGCTATAAGAAACGTACAAATATTTCAATAAAAACGTATAGGGATCAACTCCAAGCATATGGCATAAAGCTTCATGGCACCGCCATAGTAACTAAGTAAAAAAAAAATCTTTTTTGCTTTATATTGTCTGCGCAGGCAGACGAGCAGTCGGGCCACTTGATGAATGGTGATCACCGACGCCCATAGACATTGACAATACTGGTATCAAAAAGACAAAGTCGCGTTTATTCAGTAAATACGCTGGCTAGTGCCCTTCAAATCGGAACACAATAGTATTTTCATACCACTGCTTTGTGGTAGAAATAGGCACCACGGTGGTACCCACCCAGACGGTCCCCTGTAAAAATGGGGACTTACCATCGGTAAAATAACTAACTGTTTATATTTTAAAATATTTTGCGTCGCTTCGTTACTCATACAAAGAACGTTAGAGACTTGACGAGTACAGGAAAATGTTAGCACAGAAACCCGAGTTAAATCATAAAAATGTACACCTGTGTTTTAACAATGTGTTTTGTTAATCTTAATATTGTAAGATCTTAAAAAATATATATGCTAAACTCAAGGTTTACAAAACTTTCTAAATATGGACGTGACGTGATTTTATTGAACGTGATTTTATTCGGTTGGGATATGGATAAAGATCCACATTTCAATCGTATAAAATCACGACTAATTAATATAAAAGGAGATTACGTGTCTGTTACTGTTATTAATATAATCATGGCCACTTAATCTCTTTTTGTCTTTAACATACTTTTATTAGAATATTGTCAAACGAAAAACAAATATTATACAAAAAAAAATATCAATATAGCCGAACGTTAAAGAAAAGAACGGTTCTCCTCTTCGTTCCTCGTTTGCATCGTTGTATTTATATTCAAACAGATGCTTTTTAGTTTAGTTCTGAACATTTGTGGAAGAGATTCCGTAAATAAAGATGTAGAATGCAATTATTTTCCTTCGAAAAACTCGGATCTTTATTCAGATTAACTGTAATTGAAATCACTCACTGTAAATGAATGATCGTATTATACGAGCGATATTTTCATATCCATTAATATGGAGCTTTATTGTTAGTTTAAAAATCTACACAAGTGCAGGAAAGCTCTCTCTATGAGTGAAAAAAAAAAGTTCCTTTTTTTCCCATATTTTTCAATTGCCCCCTATGACCTGCTTCCTTCATCCTATCAAATATTACTTTCTGTTCCCATTTTTCAATCATGTTACTTCACATTAGTATGATTCCCATAATTGTTGTCCATAACTACTCGTATCTTACGAATGTGATCCATTATGTTAATTAATCACATTATAATTGTTTGTTCTATTACCATGCTAACCAGCACTGTATATAATTAGTATCACTATTTTCATTTTAGATAATCCAGATGTGAGTTAATCTTCATTTATCTAATTCTGTGGATCAACTCAAAACATTTAATTGTTTTAGTTTTCACTTTCACTTATTATCTATTTACAATAGCATGATTCGTACAGCAAATCTAATCCTATAACACGCTTGGAATTATGAAAGTCGATAATGTAAAAACATCAAACCAAATGATTGAATTTGATTGTTTAGCGTTAAAAGTCAAAATGAATAATGTCATTGTATTATTTAGAGATGTATTGGTACTAAAGCTAATTGTTAGGGTATGATCAATGCAAACTTTTCCCAAAAATAAAATCTCACTATATCTATGAATTATATTTAATTGTTGCATTGTGTTCTTGAAGTTAAATAATAAGTTAGTATGTAATTTTAATAACATTTTATCATATTGTTTATTGTTTGAAAAAACCAAATGTATAATGTAGAGGTTTTAACAAGAAAACGTATCCCTTTAAGCCGAAACGGAATTTCACCCTATTAATAGTTAAAAGAGCAGTGGCATAAACTGTGTACCGTGAATAAGTTTCAAAGTGTATGTTCCGGCGTTAACACCCTTGGTGTTACTCTTAAGTGTTGTATTGTGTTGTAACACGAGTTCCAACGTACGCCCCGGGTATTATCAAAGTTTCGTCGGTGTATTGCTCTTTTGCCGCGTGGAATGAATTTCTCTTATTATAGCAAGTCTTCCCCTTTAAACTTTCAATGTGCAAAACGCTTATAGACTATTAAAATAACCGTCAAATTTTTGGAGTCTGTAAGCGGGCTGTATGGCTTCTAAAATTGCAACATGTGACCCATTATACTAAAAATGTACGTCGACCGTCGTATGTAACGCAATTTTTAATAAATATGATTAAAAATTGATGTACCTTATATGATAATTAAAAATATTAAAAAATGTGTGCTTGTACTTGCGTACACTCGTAAGCAGTGAAACTTCTTTATGACGTTATTTTTCATAAAATAATTTACTATATGCAACTTTACAGAAATTGGTTAAATAAAGTTTAATTAGATAAAATTTAATAAAAGGTTTTTTTTATCACAGACATAAATACAAATTCTACAATTATTTCATTTTAGCTTATTACTACAAAGATTATTATTGAATTTCATTAATTGTAAAAGAATTATTACTATCATTGATGTCGTTATTATATATTTGTGTTATTAATGGCTTATGTTAACCGAAATACGAAACATATTGTTTACATTCCACAAAATTTAGTAATCGAGCAAAAACTCCATCAATTGTAGTGTCGGATCTCGTTGGCGACGTTTGAGGAAGATGGCGCATAACGGAAAAATGTGACGTGTAAGGCGTAATGTTACACTAATTTTTTTTTGAACCCCGATAAAGAAAGCTACACTTTAATTATTCGTATTTTTTAACAATGCTAACATTTCGTATAAATCACTTTTACGTTTACTGTAATTTGATAACGCATGAAGTTAATCCATTAATTATGAAAAATTAAGTATTTCGCTATTACAATTTTCGTATTTTTAATTTTAAAAACACTGCCATCTAGTTACGAAATGTAACAACAATATGAACCATACACTTGAGTATTTAAAATAGTTACTACAAAATTTACATAGATGGCCCTAAATCTTAATTTTATACAATAAAGATGGCGCGTAACGAAAAAATGTTACACAATTTTTTCTTCCAACCCCGATAAAGAAGTTTCACTTAAAAAATACACGTTCTTGAATACTATTCCCATGTAAATATCTTTTCATCTTTAAAAAACTTTAATATCAAAACAACCTCTTTTCTGCATTATCTTTTCTGAAGTATCAGATACGAGGGCCGGGTATGTATGTAGGCCAATTTAAATGGAAACCGCTATGAACGACGCATGGTTCAACGCATTCAGTTAAAGTGATCAGAGACGGAACTGCCATGTTAGTATAAGAATATTTTATTCTGTATGCCTGATGAACACTGTACTTTTATTTAATATTTATAGTTTACTTTGTTCCTAAAAATTCTCAATTAGAAAGAATTGTAAATAATCAACATTTGATTCATATTTTACATTGTGCTGAATTATCTCTAAAAATGGTAAGAGAAGTAGAACTACTCCTTTAGCACAGTCAGAGCTATTTTATTTATTGTTAATTATCATATCTCCAATTTATTTCATCCAACATTTCTACTCTCCTAAAGGTAAAATAACATATTTTGCAAAAAAATTGGCATTAGCAATAATTGGAACTACTCTAATTCAGTGTGCATCGTGAACGCCAATTTATTACATCAGAACAGCCACAGAGCAGCCATGTGGTAATTATACTTAAGTTGTTTACGATCCTTCTAGAGGCAGAAGCGTCTCTACTGTTACAAAAGTTTGTTGTCGCTAATAAAGTTAATTTTAAAATTTCAGCATTTAAGCAGGAACTAACGCAGATTTAAAGATAAAAAATGTCTGTATAGATAAATAATAAGATAATATGATAGAATTGTTACATGCATTTATATTCATAGATATATGATGAATATGTAAACTAGTCTTTATATTAATATCAATGCTTTATAAAAAAAAAATAAAGTGTCAACTGTTCGCAATTAAAATCATTTGTAAAATAAAATGACCATATACAGTTAAAATAACGGTTGGTAGATTTTTCTTTTTCATTCATTAAGACTAAAACTGCGGCAGGCTTAAAATTAAAAAGAAATTTGAATTTATCGTAAATATTCATAAAGTAGCAGATGGCATCACAGCATCTCTTTTCAATTATTCTGCAAATTTAAACTGCAAGAAAACTAAAAAGAGTTGGTAGTTTCAAATATTTCCATTTTTTAGATATCGTCTTTTTAACTTGAAACTGCAGCAGTTATTACTACATATTATAGTATAATATTAATAATAATTTTTTTTGAATAACATATTTTGAATATCATTTTCTTTATGAATAACAATTGCAATAGTGCTAGTAATTTTATAATGAGCAATATTAAAAATTTCGTTAGCAATATTAATGAAATTTTATCAACCAGGCTGATGGAATTTTTATTAATAGTGCTTATTAAATATTTTTCTATACATATTATATGACTTTTTTAATTAAGAGAATTAAAAGAAAAGGCCTCAGTTAATATTAATTTAAAATATATGTAACGAATAAACAAGTAAAGAAACAAAACATATTGATTTTTAAAATATCAAAGACTTTTACAAACTATTATTTATTTCAAGTCTAATTTATGTATCGTACTCCTGCTATGCACACATCTAAGCAAATCCTTAATTGTACGATACGTACTTTGATCCTTTCACCCTGTTTTAAAGCATATATTATAATAGAAACGGCGAGAATACCGCATCTGGAATTAATAACATTTCGTGGGAGCACGCAATAGATCTGACGCCTGCTGCAGTCGTCATTAGCATAAAATCGATATGGATGTAGAATCAGAGGGCGAGGAGCCAACTTGTAAGTCACCTTCAAATGTATCGTGGCTCAGAACATATTATATATTACATTTGTTTCTCACTCGAAATCACACATGGCTGAATAATCGTGTAAAGGAATATGCAAATTGCATTTTCTATTTAATTTAGAAGGTTGCTAGCCTTTATACTTGAACTTAACCTTTACCTCTCTCGTAAGTCATTTGAAAAGATTATCCATTACTTTTTTGAAAAAAATTAATCGAGGGTTTTGAATTTTAAATGTAAAATAAATTTGTTAGTTTAGATATGCACTAAGATAAAAACTATAAAAAGGTAAGAAACCTTCTGTTGCTATAATATCCAATGTGAGGTAAAAGGATTAGATTTTATTTGCATATGGAATATCCAGAACCTGAGCTCGATGAATCTCTCTTCCTGTACGTTATTCTCCTCTAATTCATATTTAATTTAACGTAAAGTAGAGTTTATACAGTCAAAGATTAAGGCCCTTGAAAACTGATTATACCTAAAGTGAGTATAAAATTTACAGACATATTACCGTCATCACTTAATCGACGGTAGAAAATGGTGACATACAAAAAGTTTATAACTGAATATTATGTATAGTTGCGAATAAATTTTTGATAATTTTATTTCGTAAGTGTTTCTAAAAAGTTAACGTTATATTTGATTTGTTGACAGTATATAACAGCGGTGAACCATTTTTGGTTTATTTTTTTACAGACATACGAGGTCTTATAATTTCTACTTCGATGAATAAACCAAATTTTATTTGTTCAAAAATAAGTTAATTTAAAACGATACAAGTAATAAATCCAATTAATGTACGCGCAGGGAAGAAATATACAAGAAAATTATGAAAGTTTTACTACAGTTTTAGTATATATTTTATTTACTTTAAAAGAAAAATTCAAAAGAATTATAATTATAATAAAGAATTATAACAAAGATATAGAAAATATTTCAGGAATTGGAAATTTACGAACTTCCCAAGTAGTTTCAAAATCCCTGTTCCTCATGTGAAATGTTCTGAAATCCGTAAATAATAGAAGCTTCTTATACATTGCATTGACAACTGAAACAAGTGCACTTTAGAAAGAAGGTTTATTTTAGATCATAACTATTAAATGTCCAAATAAATGTTCTTTTACAAATGTATCGTTAAAATAAAATACAAGTCTTAGAGTTTTTTATGTTATAGATATCATACAAAATTCAACCACATATAGTTTTTTCTTTGATTTTGAAACAATTGGTCTTTAAACTATTGTATTACTCATTACTACTAATTGTATGACTTAGGTAACTACGCATTTTGTCTCAAAATTGTATCACTCATTACTACTAATTGTATGACTTAGGGTCACTACTCATTTTGTCTCAAAACAACTTCTTTTCGTGTTTAAATTATTATTAGATTTAACAACTTTTACATGTTTAGTTTGAAAAATTATTAGTTTTTATATTATTCAAACACGTAATATAATGAACTTTATTTAAAAAAGCGATATACTCTATTTTTTATATTTTGTGCTTGACTAAATACAGAGAGTTAATATACCAGCTTCATGTAAAAATATTTAATATAAAAAAAAATCAGTTTAATCCCTAAAAAAGTTTTATTATATTTTAGTTTCTTAAATTGTAATTGAAAGTCTTAAATATAATACAATGATTATTTGAAAAAACTTTGCTGTAAATAATAATAAAAAATATTAGGTTCACCTTTCAAATGAAAAACCAACAGCGCTTACAAATCATCACTTACAGCTGACACGCGTTTTTCGAAGCACCTAATTGCTTGAAAGCTTTTTCATTGCTTTTACAACGAATCCTATTTATATTCTTTGTATGCACTGTAAGCTACTATTGACCGACTGCCAAGAAGTATTCAAGAAAAGTATACAACATACATACACACTGAAGTGTATATTTTCAAACATACTTATACATTTGAACCCCACTTGCTTTGCTCTTAGCTCTTTGGTTTTGATGATTCTTTATTTTGTAAAGTAGTGGTTGTTTTATGGTCCTAGGTTTTTAAAATAAATTTGTTATTAGTATTTGCTGCCTCCGTAGGCTAGTGGTATATGCGTGTGCTTTAGAAACCGGAGGTCGTGGGTTTGAATCCTGCGGAGACTCAACAACTTTTCATTGTTATGGCCTAGTTGGTTAGGGCAATTTGGACTGATCACCCGAAAAGTAAGATGATCCATGCGTCGGATGGGCATGTAAAAAGTCGGTCCACCCACCAACCAGCATAGGACCAGCGTGGTGGGATACGGTCCAAACCAAATGGATAGGGGTGTATTAGGGGAGGCCTATGTCCATCAGTGGACTAAACAGGTTGATGATGTACGATGTATGTATGTACCCAGTTGTCTGAAAACTAAGACGATCCATGCGTCGGATGGGCATGTAAAAAGTCGGTCCACTAACCATACGCATTGGACCAGCGTGGTGAGATACGGTCCAGAACCCCCTAATGGATAGGGGTGTATTAGGGGAGGCCTATGTCCAGAAGTGGACTATCACAGGCTGATAATGAATAAAAATACGTTTTCATAAATTACCCTTGAATTGAGCTAGTGCGATTCAAAAGTCATAAGAAGCGTTTTCAAACGCTACTTAAACCTTAAGAGATTCATTAAAACAAAGCAATAATTGTACCTCTGGAATTTAATTAGCGGTGGGTTACTATATCCATACATATTAAAAATAACTCAGTAACAATTTAATGGAAAAATTGTTTAAATTACAATTTGATGATTTTGAAGCTTGCTTTAGGTCGTGTACTGAAACTTTACGAGTCCATTTGGGCTAACCATATGGAAATAAATAAATTAATAAAAGCGTTTTATAAAAAAAGTGACAACAAAGGTATTAAATAAAATTTGTAGCCTAAAACATATCAGAAATTAGAAACACAGCGGCAGTCTAGGGGGAATGTCGTGAATAAAGCATGTTATTATTCGCTCATACCATAAATGATTTTTTTTGTAAAATTTAGTTCACGGAATCCCTACCGCCGGATGAGAGGAGTAGCATTTATAGGTGAAACTCACTGATCCATGTGGTATGGCCGGTACATTTTTTTATGGCATACGCAGGCAGACGAACAGTCAGGCCACCTGATGGGATGTGGTCACCGACACCCATAGGCAATACCAGTGGTATCTCCAACGCGCTGCCTTCCGTGAGACATAGGGTGTTAAGTCTCGTTTACCCAGTAAATACGCGGCTACGGTGCCCTTCAAACGGAACACAGCGGTGTTTTCACTCTATTGCTTCGCGGCAGAAATAGGCACCGCGGTAGTACCCACCCAGACGGTCTCCTGTAAAAAGGGCACCTACCACCGGTACATTTTCATGTCATTGCCCTAGGGCTATGGGTACGTTTTCTTCGGTGACACCGGCCTGAGCTTTACTTCAAAAGCCTTTCCTAGGTACTTCTTTGCATCAGCTACATAGTAACACATGGTATTTATAAACACCAGGCCATAAATCTAGCCAGCAGGCATTCCGCCACGCTGGAGATGTTCCGGCTTGGCTGGCCAACAACCCTCTGGGTATTACTAAAATGCTACACTTATTGGCTACACGCCCATGCAAGCGCTTCGTATCGATCTACCAGCGATGACATGAGCTGGTATAAGGAAGCGCTGCCGAACCAACGGCCGAACATTGACAGATAGAACCAAGATAGATCCAAATATTATTTTATGTAATAGTGCACTATTTTTATTAGATATTATCTAGGTTTGTAATTGAAAAGATATTAGGTCGAACTACAAAACAAAATTAGATAAAAAATAACAAATCCCTATCGAGCACGCGCCAACACTTCTATAAAAGAAATCAAGTATTCGACTATTGTTGTGTTTAAGGGATAACGAAAATAACAAAACGAAGCGTTTATTACAAAGCTTGCTTTATTACAAAGCGTACATGTTGTTACATTTTTACCACGTTTGCTACAATGATATCCAGAATGAAACCACTTACCAATTTAATTACGAGAAGGGTCCAGCGTGCGTGGCCCATTCCAATTGTATTTTATAATTGATTACTGTGGTGGATTCAACATTGGTATTTTATCTCCACATTTGCGCATCTTAATGATTATAAACAAGGGGTACACTTTACCCTACAAACTTTAATTCTATGCGCTTTAATAAAAATTGCCTATGAAAATGAAATTGCTATTATAATAATCGAATTGTAAATTATACTTAATTATGTAGGTATCGTCGGAGGACCCAAAAACTCAAAATTATTGATATAAATTTAAATTAAAATAAAATATGAAAAATTACAATTTAACTTATGTAAAGCTAAGCTAGTCTGACTCCTTTCGATGGAGAAATGGAATGACCGAGCTACATTGAAATTATCGTAATGTATGATCAACACGATGGAAATTTCCAGTAAAGTGCAGCGTCGGATGGCAGGGCCTCTTTGGTTCGTCGAAACCGTTCCGTTGATGAAGCATATTTGCCCTCGTGTCGACTCGTTTGACGCAGCTATTTGTACGTGTAACGTGTTTCAATGAATAGATGACGCTGCATAGTTGCAATTTGCTAAGGGCTGTACTTAACCCTCCCGGCAGCAACTACTTCTGAGACTTGAGATGAGGAAGTATTGCTGTCCTTAATTGGTCCAGGTTTTGCAGGCTGCGAATAGACGTCCTCTCGGGCTGGCACCTCAGAGGGCTCTTTAGAGCATCGGAACATCCCACAATGTCTTGTGTTGAGATCAGGATGATGAGTAGCTTATGGACAATAGATACAATGGTAATCGTCGTATGGTATAGGAAATTGACGAGATTTGTTCGACTTGTAGAGCCGGTTGTATCAGAAATGATGTTGAGTTTCCGCAACCTCTGAGATCAATTGATTTCAGGTGAACATGGAAAAGATGCTAACTGCTCGTTGTGTCATCTGGTACCCCGATCTTCAAAGGCGTTCCTTAACTTGTTCGTTTGTTGGTGATGGTAAATTCCAGTATGTGGTAACAGTTAGCCGGGATGGTAGGTGGTACCGATGACGTTGTTGTAGTCCTCCGTGAGCATTGCAACGTTCTTCGTCAATTGGGGAATGATTGACGTAATGCTTCAATCGAGGTTCCTCGGCGATCCTTGATGGGTTCGTGGTCATCCGCAGCTTCCCAAAAGATTGGTTAATTATGGCTGGTAATCCGCTTATCCAAGTTGATGGTCCATCTTTCTCCCGGGTCCAGTTACCTCTTGGGCATTCAGCCTCCATGTAAACCATCCCTGTTTGTTTATCAATGGATAAGGAGGGAGGGCCTGCCAATTTATTGGGGGCGACGGACGGTTTATAAATCAAGTGCCGGAAAATATGGTATTTTAAAATTATAATATTCTGTCCCCGAAAAATAATACCCGAAATTTTTTGTATTTCTTGTTCTAATCTAACTATTTTGCTTTTTATATATGATTCTAATTTCTTAACCATGAACCTAAAACCTCAATACTTATAATAGAATGATTTGCTTGATGCACAAAAACCTAAAATATTCTCTATTCTTTTAACTCCTAATATATCATCTACATTTTCTGTAATTATACTTAGCTGTTGAGCAAATCTCATTATTTTATAAAGACTTGAATCCCGTTGAGCTTGGGTATTTGGATGGCTGCAAGGTTACATTAATTTTGGATTGATTTTCTACTAATTTGTTTTAAATTTTTCAAATATGAGCCATCCATTCGGTGTTTAACTTGCGGTGCATTTTACTTGATTGAATTTTTATTTATTATTCTGAAAATTTTGATAGCATTGTCTTCTCTGCTCTAATAATCCCAGGTTGCCCGTGATAGTCTTAATTTGAGCCTAAACCATCAATGGGACCTCTTTTGTTCGCATTGGTTCTAATGTTTTAAATAGTATAAACTTTTTTAATTTGACGATAAATATTCTTTTATTCATATAGCGCGTATGATTATGCAACTGACTTTTTGAAATCCGATAATTAATTTGCAACATATGGCTTTATCGGTATATCTTTAAGCAATATACTTAAAAAAGCATGGTAGTGAGTAATTAGCCTGGTTTCCCTGGTCGAAAAAATTCCGGGCCATCCCCGGACTCTCAAGCTTTCCCTTGATTGAGTCAGGGCCGTTATCAATGAGCAATCAGGAGTAGCACCCTGCAACAATTGGGCATTTAGGGACTCGTTTTTAATCGTTTTCCCTCGTGGCCACTTTTTTGGATGTATAAATAGGGGTAGATTCAAGAACTTTATCCTGACTATTCCGGGCCTAATTTTTGACGGTTTGCCAAAAGGTTGTGATAAAAGACGCGCTGATCAGGTTGGTATTCGATTTTGGTTCCGGTCTTATTTAAATTTTCTATGATATTTGCGATTATGAACATGACTCTTTAGTATTGTATAAATTTTCCTTACTATCTCGGTGATTTGCTGTTTTTTGCATTAAATGCTTGAACATATCAATATCAAAAGGATCGCGGGATCAAAATTATTATTATATCGACGGTCTCACTTGGTAAACAGGTGGATCGAACTATTTGCTAAGATTCCATGGGACTAATTAGAAATTCTTGATCTTTGGAGTTAATTTTAGGATACAAGATGTTCCAGCATGAGGTGAAACCTCTTATCCCTTACCGTTTGGACTAGTGGAAATTTTATGATGGTTTATTTTTGCAGGTTACGATTCCTAAACAACTGGTTCGTAAATTCCAAATTCCGTTATCTGATACTATTTTGGCGTAACCGTGATGCTACAAAATTTAAGTAAGGCTTCAGGGTGCTGATTGCTGTACCGTCGCAATGTGGTGTTGAGCATCAGAAAAATCGACAATAATTAAATATTTCTCGTTTTGAATTGAAACAAATCCATTGAACAATTTCGAATGGTTTCTAGCCAGAACATTTGAACTGTTGTCTAATATTGTCATATTTTGTTGACCCACACCTACAACTAATTAAATTTTGTGATATTCCTTCATCAGGCAAATATCGACGGGATAACGGGATGACATTTGTTTATTCCCGGGTGGTTGGTTTTCCCTCATTAATGTTTATTATTTCTTGTTCCTAGGGTATTCTTTTTATATTTTCCCTTAATTTGATAACACTTTCCTTGAGTTTTTAAACTTATTTTGAATAATAAATTTGATATCTAAAATGCAGGGTGGGTTTCAAGGTTTTTTACTTTTGGATTACATATTCTTTAATTACATTCACTACATCTGATTTAGTTGGACTTGGACACCTTAGGATGTCCTGTATGCGTATCGAAGGGTTTAGAACCTCGGTCGCTTTTTTGATGTCATAAACAACTTAATACCCTTCTGCCTATAAAATTTTTTAATGGTTCGGCAACGATTGGGACTTCAAAATTGGATTTTCTAAACTGGTATGAGCCGGGCTGGGGCCAATTTTCCCCAGGAGGTGGGCATTCTGACGGTTTGCAACAACTAACATTTTCTTCGTTATTAATTTGGATCAGAAAGGGCGTCTGCATTACAATTACTACTTTTTTATATACTACAGAAATCTTTCCGGAGTTTTAAGTTTCAACAGGTTAAAACGAGGTTAAACCCTTGGGTTCAAACCCCTGGAGTGGTTTATGGTCCGTTACGATTTTAAATTTTCGTCCAAAAAATGGTAAATTTTAATCGCCCAGCGAAGCAAAGTTCCTTTTCGATGTACTATAGTTAGTTTCCTATCGTTTAATGCGACGCGTAGCCGGGAAATCCGCACCTAGAGCCCCGGTTCTGGCCTTTCTGCGTTAGTGCGTCGTTTAAGGATGAAATCTTTAGAAAAATCTGGGTATTGAAAATTGGGTCATTAATTAGGGGCTTGCATTTTTCAAAACAACTTTATACTCCGTTAATTACGATTTTCCTTTCTTTAAACTTGCGTTAAGGGTTTGGTAACGTTTGGGAAATCGGAATAAATTTTCTGTAATAACCTACTAAACCGAAACTGATTTATTTCTTTGGGTGTATGGTAGCGGATCTTTGTTGCGAAATCTTTCGGGTTGGGATCCATCTTTAAATTATATGCCCAAGATAGGCTGCGTTTCGTTCAGACTTTCCATTTTATCTTAAAGTTAGAATCTCTTGCTTTTGGAACACCTTCTCGGTTAACCTGTTCCTGAAAAAGTACTAAAACTACAATATCATCTAAATAAACTAGACAAATAGTGTTTTGTGGTCTTTGGAACATTTCCATTACGCGGAAAATGGACGGGAGTTTTTAATCCCTTGGGGCCGTAAAAATTCTGTGACCATTCTCGACATTGAATCGTCTTGGGTATGTCGTCGGTTCATCTCAACCAAAAACCCGTAGCCAGGTCCAAAGTCGAAAAATACTGACATTACCAAGTTTTTGGGCGTCGTTTATTTGGTATCGGATTTATCGTCATGTTTTCTCGTTTGGTTGCTCTTGACACGCCATTTAGTTTTGGATGCGTCGGTTTTTGGAACCACCCATAGGTGGGCTCACGCGGTTCGATGGTCGGATATCCCTTATTCAGCATCCCCTTTATCGGTCAACTTCTCTATGTATATACGGGTCCGATAACTTTTTGTGCCGGTATCTCATCAGTTGTCTTAATGCTATGTTAATTTTGATGAAGGTTAACTTTTCACCATCGATATAGAAACATCAGCATAATTTGCCATAACCGCTCTTTGGCGCTCCTCTACTTTGATCCGTCGTAAATGGGACTCGGCCGCCGACAGGTCGCGGGTTTAAAACATTGAACGTTGTAGGACTCGGCTTGAATTGGTTGGTCTGGGGAAAATATTAAATCTTGCGTCGGGTTTAATTTCTAAAAATCCGCGATTATTGCATACGGTGGTTAGACCTTCCTTATAATACAATTAGAAATAGTTTGTTCGTTAATTAAACATTCACCGTCATTAAAATTTATCAATTCTAACTTTTTTAGATGGTTTTGGGGATAATTTTTGTCCAATTCCTTGTAGTTTTCATGTAAATGTTGATCGAGTTAATTGTGCCTTTGTCCTTTAATCGATTTAGCTTAAATTTTCTTAAATCCAACCCGATAAGGCCTCGAAATAATTAAAAATTTATAAATATATAATTTATGTCGTCCTTTCTTGAACTCTGGGAAACAAGGAATATTAATAATAATTATTCTTATGGCTGAACATTGTTTCTTCAGACGGTCAAAATTAAGCGGCAAATTTGAATGAAATTTTCGATAGCACCAGGGCAGATAAATGATTGGTTTGGCCTGTATCTATAATGTTTTAACGTGGATCCAAAATTTGAATTTGGAAGCTGTCTCTGGTTTGCAAATTCAATTCTATTTTAAGTTGTTCAATTTGTACGATTCCGAAAATTCTGCTCCTCTCCCGAACAAGGGCTGAGGTTCCTAGGATTACCTGAAGGGCCTCGTCAATCCGTATAACCGGGCTCGATAAATTACTCGGGTTCACAATCATAAAATCCTTCCGTGGGATAAACATTAAGGATCACAAAAATAACCTGGGGTCTACATTAATCGGTAATAGAAATCACTATAATTTATCAACTTCATTAATATTCATTTCTTTCGTTTTAAAATAGTTGAAAGGCAGGGGTTCCATATTTGTGCCAATCATGCCGGTAAGTTGTTACCGCAGGCCTTTCTCGGTAACTAACTCCACCACTCTAGGCAAGGGCCCGATTTTTGATTATACCTAGGGGCAATTTGATTTATTTTGCAGCGCATTATATTAGGCGGTGGCCCGGAACATTTGTTCCGTGCGCGTGGCCCTTTTTATTGGTCTAGATGGCGGGCTGGAAGTTGGCTTTTCACGTCTGTTGAGGGCTGCCAATTGGGTAAGGTGTTCGACAACAAATTGAATGGTTTAAACGGGGTGATTTGGAACTATTGGCACGTTTGGGTAATTGAAAACCTTGTCTTCTTTTCCGGAATTGAATCTTACGGTTTTGTAATAATAAATTCAATTCCTCCACGAACTCTAAGGCTTTTCAGCCTATCTGGACCATCTCTGATGAGGCAAAGGGCTCTTTTAAACCTCCCAAAATCCCATTTTTTTTTAAAAGTATTTATTCAATAGTGGTATCAACCTCTCATGAGCTGACTTTCATAATGGTCTGAATAAATTTAAACTTTATCTAAAATTCTTGGGCAACTATTCTAAGCCAACATAAGGTCGTTATATAAGCGGGTCTCATCTCTCTGGTCCGAAAAATTATTAATTAATATTCTTTATTTCCCAACTTTCAATCCATTTGGGTTAATTATCCCACTGACCCGGAATTTTATTAATATACCGTTTCCAGGCATACCCAGCTGCTCGTTGCCGGGTTGCATAAATATTCCGCTATTTTGGTCACATAAGGTGGATAAATCAGGTAAATATGCGAGTTCCCTCAAAAATCATCCAGGCGTAGGGCTTTAAAAATTGCTCTCTTCCCTCTCGAAAATGATTTAATATCGGTCTAACGAGGAATCTACGTCTTATCTAAATCTACATAATATCTCTATAGCTATCCAAGTTGAGCCTACGAGCAATTTGTGCACGTGCAGGCCCTTTAGGGTAGATGTACTTAGGATCAAAAATCTTGGAAACTAAAAGGACACTTATAAGGATATTGAGAGCAACACACAAGGATAATCTTGAAGTGTACTCACATGGATTTCATTCTGGTTCTTCGGGATCGATTTTCGGATTTTTCCTCCAGCACGGGACTCCAGGTTCCAGGATACCGGGCGCGTTGAGTATCTATTCTAGATCCTAAGCTACCTAGGTATCCTACCGACTGCGCCAATTATGGTAGTCGCCGTCGGAGGACCAAAAACTCAAAATTATTGGATATAAATTTAATTAAAATAAAATATGAAAATTACAATTTAACTTATGCTAAAAGCTAAGCCTAGTCTGACTCCTTTCGATGCGAGAAATGGAATGACCAGAGCTACATTGAAATATCGTAATGTAGTAATTCAACACGATGGAAATTTCCAGTAAAGTGCAGTGTCAGATGGCAGCGGCCTCTTGAGTTCGTCGAAACCGTTCCCGTTGATGAAGCAATTTGCACTCGTGTCGACTCGTTTGACGCGCATATTTGTACCGTGTGAATCGATGTTGCAATGAATAGATGACGCTGCATAGTTGCAATTTGCTGGGGCTTGTACATATAACACCTTTTTCTAAATTAAAAAAATCTGGAAGAATAATAATAAAGTAGTTAGTACTAATAGCTAAATTAAAACACAATTGCAGACTGTTTAGTACACGGTAATTTATTCGGTAAAATTTGAAAACTTTCAAGAGAATGTTTCGTCCTTTAATTAATAATAAAACGTCAATTTGCTAATGACGGCTTACTGCCGATCTATAAATGTCTGAGTTGTCAAAGTAATTACGATAGCCTTTTAAGTAAAGTATTCAAAGGCGCTGCCAAACAAGTGACAAATTAATATCCTTCGGGGGTGAAGCAGACGAGATTTCTATTTTAAAAGAATTTAATATTACGGAGACAAAGATTCATTTGAAGTTGGAAAACCAACTAGGACAAAATTCAACAACTAAGCCACTGAAAGCTTTGGCATTTTGAGGGTCTTAAGCTCATGTTTTCAGAACGTTATTATCTTTCTTTGACATCTATGTGTTTATTGGTTTTAAAAAGTAATTGGAAAACTTCTTAAATGGTCTTTATTATGAGACGTCTTGTTATGTTCTATTACATTTTTTAAATAATCACGGTACTCCCAATAAATAATCTTACTTCTTTGCTTGGTAAATATTTAGAAGATGGTTTTAATGTATGTATTCTTTTAAAAGTCCGGGTTTTTAAGTTTACATTATTTTTGATTATATTTTGGTCAAAACACTATTTTGGTAAACAGCAAATCAGAAGATGATCACGTGATGTTTTTTATATTAAAGAAGGAAGAGGAACACGATGAAGATCCGCTTGTCGTCGGGGTTTCACCTTGACTGTTACGTCACAAGGTTCGATTCCGACCATGGATAAAATATTATTGATTCTGTGTGTTTGTATTTATATTGTATATAATCTCTATTTATTTACGAAAGAAAAGTAAATCTATGTATTTATCAGTCACATCTAGATTCCACAGTGCAAGCTTTGCGTAGTTTAGGACTAAATTATATTGCGTTATTCGTCCGGACGCGTAATATTTTCACAAAAAAATATGATTGACTTTGCAATCAAGCAGTGTTTTACATAAATTTTATGTCCTTAGCGACGTAACACGTGTCTTAGCTTGCCTTTTCGGCTTATAACTTTTAAATTCATATTTTATATACACAAACACCCAGACACAAAGGAAAGCACTAAGTTCATCACACAATATTTTCCCGTCGTGGGAATGGAACCCACACTCTTCGGCGCAACAGTCAGCGTCACAAACCACTATGCCAAGTGAGGCGTGTATATTGTTGTTTATATATGTTAGGCTACTCACTTTTGTATTAAACAGTTATTGATCGTCAACTTTGTTTTGTCGTGTATTATTTTTAATAAAGTTATAGTTACCTAATCAAATATAGTAAATGTGTACATAAAGATTAGGTTTTAAATAACAAACCAGTTACAAGTTCGTTTAAATATTTTTTTAAATTATCATAGCCTAAACTGCTAACGTATAATATTGCATAGACAATAGTTACATGTAAAACATTACAATAAATACAATTTCAAAATAAAATTCAAACATGTAGCGTATGTAGCATACATAAGACGAGCCGGTAACGCTCGCAGCTGCCAAAAATGAGGGTAATGCAATATGGCACGGGCCGTTTATTTTATTTTTATTGCCACAAATCCCCGAAAGCCCCTACGAGTGTCGCCTGGCGTTTTGTTCGAACCCGAAATGGCACATTTGCGCCGCGTTCCGCTTATTCGTCTGGTGCAATATCCAGTCGTGTTTTTGATTTTTTTGCCAAGTGTTAAGCTTAAATGCCGCGCAAGTAATTACTTCACGTATTTTCTATGCGCTTACATCGTAAGTTAATAAAGTATTTGAAATAAGTAACTCCAAATTAAGTTATTAATAGTGATAAATTACCACACCTAACAATTATTGAATAAAAGGAGTTTTAACTAATTTTATCGCGTTTAATTAACATTTTAAATTCCCAACGTTTTGAACACTTTCCAGCGGCCGTGGTCACAGGGTAGACTAAGATGTCTTGCGTCTTGTTGCCAGTCCTGAAGCGAGATTGTTAGATCTATATATCATCATAAATCATAAACAGAATTTATTATAAACCTAGGTATTTAGAGGCAGATGGAATGTTTAGCGGGAATTGTGTCAATAGTTTGTTAAGAAAACCGCGGCCGTTATTACAACAACGAAATTAATAGGAAGTATAACACCTTTAGAAAAAGAAAAATATTACGCCGAATAACATTGACCCATGCATATCTCATCTCATCATCAGCCTTTTTTTTAGTCCACCGCTGGACATAGGCCTCCCCTAATAGTATACTAATAGGTCGTGGGTTAGAACTCTGCGGGGCTCAACAAATTTTTATTGTTGTTTCCTAGTTGGTTAGGACAATTTGGGCCGATCACCCGATTGTCTGAAAAGTAAGATGATCCACGCGTCGGATGGGCATGTATAAAGTCAGTCCACCCACCAACCCGCATTGGACCAGCGTGGTGGGATACGGTCCACGTACGTTGGTGAAAACATGATTATTTATTTGTATTTTCTTTACTTTTTTGTTAATGAATTTATATTTGTTAATGAATCCAAAATAATAATTATTAAAGATAAACTGAATATTTCGAAACTTAATATGTTTCAGGAAAGGATCAACAATTATTAAATATTTTTAGTTAATTTCATAACTTTTGAAAAAGCTAAAATAAGTAAATTTATATGTTAATGCGGGTTTTTTTATCCCATGGCAAAAAACCTTGGCGAGTCAATAAGATTTTTTTTATTGTTAGAGCAAACATGCTTTATATCATATTTTTATGCTTTATATTAGGTACATATAAAATATGTTTTGATCAAGTAATGATGGTTACCCTGAAACTAAACTGACGGGGTGGTTGTAATATTCGATGTAATAGCCCCTTGCCTTTTCGTATGTCTGAGAGGGGTAAATCGTTTGATACATTGAAGGGTTAGGGGACAAAGAGAATTTCTGAACAGCCTTGTGCTGTTTTAAACACACACATCCATTAATGTCCCGTAGAGTAAGTCAATGCAAAGACTTACAATCCTCATCTATGTAAATAAATTAGAGTGTCTGTTTGTAACATATAATTACAGTTTTAAAATTATTACATGATATATAAAACAGAACAACATTATTAAACTTTTCTTTGTCTGCCTGTTTGCTCTCGCTTATCACTGGAATGGTTGGTCCGATATTGGCAGGTCACTAGAACATAGCTGGGAGTAACGCGAGTAAGGAGTAAGCAGTTTTATAAAAAAGTTATTATTTTTTACGTATTGATTCATTAAAACACTCTGACAGTACATTAGGGGAGGCGTATGTCCAGCCGTGGACTAACACAGGCTGATGATGATTATGATGTATCACTATGTTTGGTATAAATTTAAAAAATAGACAATTTTTTTTTTATATTTTTTTGTACAATGGAATATTGTTACATTAATATATTGGATATATATTTAAAATAATTGAAAATTAAAGTAAACGTGATAATATCTGTATATGAAGTTCTTTCATTTAACATAAATAAAATAATTAACAATTGTAATGTAAAAATTTCTAGATCTTTCCTCAAAAAAAAGATAATTTAATTTATTATAAGTCAAGTATTCGGTGTGTATTTATGCATGAAAACCAAAATAAAAATTTTATTCAAAGATTTGCACCTGGCATAACTGTTTTGCATTAATTATCTGGAAATCTGTAAAAATATGTCTGTTTGTGTTATTCTGACCGAGAACTTTTGATTAGGTCATCCAATGTTTTAACTAGAAGTCTATTTTTACTACGAAATTGAAAATAAGCTTTTCAAAATTTACTAAAACACTATAATAAAAGTATTGCATATATGTTATTAATGTAAAATTTTAAAAATTTATATTGGGATAAAGAAATAACCAACGGTGTCACATTTTTGGGTAGAATGCTGATTGTACGGATATTTATTTATTTATAAAACCCTATTCATATATTTTCTTGCTTGCATAAGTTTTATGGCATCGTTTTGAAGGAACCCTTGCGTTAAACGAATGGGTTGTCGAGGGGAGAAATTTTAAGGTATTTTTTTTACTTTCATCTTGAATTTGATTCTTTGGGGCTTGACTACAGTGATTTGCATTTTGAAAGAAATCGTTAAATCATAAATCTCTAAATGGAAATAAGAAAGAGGAGAGAAAATAGATGCAAACAATATAACTTCATAGATTGTCCTAAGCATAAAAAAACTATTCAGTCTACACCTAATTTTGCTTCGACTTATTTCAGTCTCAAAATATGAAGACTAAGTGTATTTTTGTACGCGTAACGATGCTGTACTTTATATGTATTTATTTTATATGGTATGACTAATTTTGGCATATTTTATTTTCATGTTTTAATGTAAAGCCCTAACTTCGCACTGGTGCAGTGCTAATACCCGGTACCGTTGCATCGCTAATACTTCATACTTTGAAAATATTCTTTCAAATGATACGCTGTAGCGTATGTATGAACGCCATATTAATCTATCACCCTGGAAAGTGTTTGTAACGTCGAGGGTAATTAAAAACTATAGTAAAAATCAGAAGCCATGAAATCCGTTAAACTGTACAATAAATTGAGAAAACAATGTTAATTGTAGCAGATAAAATTGAAAGTTCTGATTTTATGAAATATGCGCCTGCAGAAAGTAGAACTCGAATAAACATGAACGTCATTTTTCAAACATTTCCCGGCAGGCGTTTGATACTAAATATATTTTAGTAAGTATCAATATTTCGATAAAAATGTTTAACTTCTCTCGTAGTTCTATTTAAATTATTTTTGTATACACCTAAAGACATTCTTTTTAATTAAATGTGTTGTTAATAAAATGTTCTCACGTGGCTTTTTTTCAATTCATCATAGATTTAAAGTTTTTCGATTAATACAGTTTCATATACCAGTAAACAAATTTTTATGTCGATCACATTCATACACATATGGTCAGAGTCACATCTTAAGGTATAATTGTATTTAACATTTGTGTTAGGTGTTCAAATATTAAAAAAATCCGACGTTCCACAACAATTGTTCAAGGTGTTCTTTACAACATCCTCATCCGATGCATGGATTATTTTACTTTTACGAAAAATTAGGCCAAATGCAATGGGAATTAAATTTATGCGAAATTCTTTTGAACTCAGAGGCTGTTATTGTGTTGTTTACTTTATTCATTCACAAAGGTGCAAAACGATATTAAAAATAAATAAATCAAAAGGGATTACGAAATAAATGTAATTATTCCATAATCATATTTACTTAATATTTAATGTAATTTTTTTGACCTTCGCAGCATATCATAAAAGGACTTGTTATTAATTGGTTAATAGATCTACAGTGGTCTACCTCTCTATAAATTCTTTTATGGATACTGAAAGATACAAACCTCATTCAACATACATTATATTAAATTTAATTTAATATATATGATAAAAGATGTTTGGTAACATTTAATACGTATCGATTCATCATTTTCCTTTATACTATCCTTATAACTCTACTTTATTAAGATTAAATCGAGAAGTAATGTCCATATGATAAAGACAGTGATGTTCCAAAAGTAATAATATTTTCGTGAAAAAAAACGTGTTTCTGTCGCAAAAAACTGGATAATTTTAAGCAAATACGGCAATGAGAAAGTTCTGTGAATTACACTAGAAAAGCGTGTGTACTCTCATATCCAATTTATGTGTAAGCGTCCTTAACTGCGTTAAATTCCCGCTCCTTAGGAAGAACTCAAGTATACTTGTGGCATATTTATACTTTTTGAATAGGGAAACCAAAACCATATTTGCTTCTCGCGATAAAGTCACTGTTTTGCGCGACAATCTCCATTGTGTCGTAAGGTTTTATTAAATATTTAATAAGCTTATATATTCAAGACAAAATTTTCTAAAGACTTTTTTGCGTATACAGGTTTTGTTCAAATAAAGTTTTTATATTATAATATATTGAAACGAAATTTTGATAATGTGTAGTATTAAATGAATGATTATGAATAAAAAATCACTAGTTCTTACTTATTAATAGATTTTATTTTGAATATTATAGGGTAAATAGACGTGAAATAAAAAAATACTATTTGTTTACTTTTTTTTTCAAGTTAAGTTAAAAAAAATAATCATGTATCAACGATAGATATCTCTCCTTATTAAATTAATAATACTCTTGTAATTGGGAAATCATTGGCTTTAATTATAAAATTTGAATAGAGTTTAAAATTACCGTCACAAAATTGGCAATCACGCTTTCCGAAGTCTTAAATGAACAATAAATATATTTCGTTAAGAATGACATATTTTACCTGAACTCTTCGTAAAATAAAGAAAACCAATATGTTTGTGCACACAACATCATGTAAATAGTTTTATCGAAAGTAATGCGTTACACCTAATATTTAAAACTGCTACTTTTGAATAAAAACATAATTTAACGTATCGTCAAATAACCAAACATAATATGATATATAAAACTGTTAGATTTGTAAAAAAGGTATAGGGTATGGTCCCGTCGTATGAGTCCCATCAAAATGCGACTAGAGATTCGACTGTGTTGTTGTTGTCATGTTAAGAACAGACATTCCATTTTCATTTATTTTTATAGGTGAATTTTTAAATTACTTATTAATTGATACCACATTCATAAAATTAAATGTTTAAAATATTTGCACAAATTTGGTGTAATGCAAATAATGTACTCGTAACTAATCATAGTTATAATAAATTTCGTTTTAATGCTTAAGCAAGACTAAAGCCGTAAATTAAAAAACATCATCATCATCATCAACCTGTGATAATCTACTGGACGTAGGCTTCCCTAATACATCCCTTTCCATTAGGGCGTTTTGGACCATATCCCACTACGCTGGCCCAATGCGGGTTGGTGGGTGGACTAACTTTTTACATGCCCATCTTACTGTGTAAAAATTTGGGCAACAAGACAACAATGAAAATTTTCAAGTCCCCGCAGGATTTGAACCCACGAACTTCGGTTACTAAAGCACACGCCCATACCACTAGGCTTAGGAGGCATTTTAAAATACATCAAATAACATTTTATATTTGTAAATATATATATAACTTAAATATAACTTACGGCAAAACGTAGTTGATCTGTGTATTATTTAGAGTTTCGAGTTATTATATTTATCAAACTTTTTAGTTTTGTTTAGACAATTAAACATAATTACTTCTTATATTTTTGCGATTTTATCCAAAGCTACACATATTAACATTATTATCAAACATCCGATTTAACCACTTGGCAGCGGTCGTGATAAACGTAAATAACCCCGATAAAATCCTTTATATCCTTATTTAATAATATTTCTTCCCTCAATGAATGGACGAATCTGACTTGGCCAGCCAAGGGCATTATCTCAAATGAAGACATTATGTTGTCGTGAGCGCGCGCGCCGTGGACTTTTTGCCTCCCCGTTGTCCCGAGCCGAGAGGTGAAGGTCAGTCTCGGTGGATCGGTAATTGCAGTGTTATTTGTTGAGCGAATTGATATCGTTGAAATTGCAATGCATTTGCAGCACAAAGTGTAGTTTAAAGATTGAACAGAACATTCGAGCCTCGCTATTCACTTTAAATGTCACTAAATTTTGGATTATAATAAAAGTAAATCATTACAAAAATATATTTTAAGTAAAGTTTAAAACAGATTTTTTATGAAAATAATTAAAAGTACTGGTACAGTACACAATTAAGAAATCTGTTGTCGTAATAAATATGAATTTTGGAAGTCGTTTGAGAATTGACGAGGTGAGTTTTATCACTTTCTTGATCGTTTAAGATTAAACAAGTAAACTTCTCTAATGCGTGATATCCTAAAAACCTAAGCCCACGTCATGTTCCAATAAATAAATTACCATATTTCAATATTGTTTCTTTATTGCTGTTTATGAACGAATGTATAGTTATACACGACATTTTTTCGATGACGATAAATCAAAAACCCGTTTTCTTCGACCCAGTGACATCAGTCTCATGACTTAATTGGCTTAAAACAGAAGAAATTATGACTGCAAAAGTAGTGACTGAAAGCTAATTATTTTATTATTTCATATTTCTATTTATATATATATATATATATATATATATATATATATATGTAATGCTTACGCATGAGAAACTCTGTTTTATTTTAAAGACAATATTATCAACATAATTAATTCCAACTATGGCATTAGCATTAAATAATTAAAACCACGCAAGCAGATTACAGAAATCTTTTTAATATATATATTTCACATGTCACGTTGTTTGTCCCACGATGAACGCCTAAACTGCTTAACCAATTTTAATAATACTTGTGCACCGTATGTAGTTAGGTAAAACTTGGTCAGCATAGTTGTTTAAATTTCTATTTAAAGTCGCAATATTGTTTCATTGCGAATTATATTTCTAGTATTATTTGATAACCGCCTTCGTGGTCTAGCGGTATTGGCCCTTTCTTTATCAACCGGAGGTCGTAGGTTGGAATCCCGCGGGGAAACAACTACGCGTTATCGTTGTTTTCTGTATGGTTAGAACTATTTAGGTCGATAACCCAATTGTTTGAAATGCAAGGTGATCTTTGCATCGGATGGGCATATAAACGGTCGGTCCACCCACCAACCCGCATTGGACCAGCGTGGTGGGATATGATCTTAAAACACCCTAATGGAGAAGGCGTGCATTAGGGGAGGCCTATGTCCAGCAGTGGACATCGACAATCACCATCACAACCGAGATCACTATGTTATTTTTACAAATGACATTTATATAATAAAACATGGTAGTCCTTATATCTGACGTTCTCTTTCCGTTTTTCTAAAATCCTTTAAAATATTTAATTCAATGTAAAACACATAGACGAACATAGTCGGAGGTACGTGTGGCAGCGTCTGTTAGTTCAATATAAGTGAAAAAAGAATTTGCAATTGTCTATGAAATTATTAGGATTCAGTTTTAATGGACAATTCGCAGTTACGACCTTATTAGGGTCAGACCATATTATCTTCCGTTAATATTTATTCACACTGCAAGTTTTGTAACTCAACAAGTCACAATGGAAATATGTAAATGAATTCTCTTATTAAAAGGTAGTAAGTTTTTAATTTTTCTTACTCTAAAAGGACTTATTAAAAATAATGATGTTATTGGTAAAATCCCTACCTTTCCACTACAAAAATATTACTTCAAAGCATCTTTAATTTTTAAATAAATTGTAAATTCGAAATTTCTTTATTTTATTACATGTCTAGAAACTCTAACACCATCTCAATTATTGTCTCTTTAATTTTAAAACGTACAATTTTTCATTAAAAATATTATTTAGTTGCCTGGGTCTTACATAGGCAGAGAACAATCAGACTTTATAAAAATTAAGTCTATGGCGTAATTGTAATTTAAGCCATTATTGCTTAATTGCATGTGTGAAATATGTACAAAATAAATATCAAAAGATTATTTTTGAGTAAAAAATCTGTCAAATGGTGGTTGTTTAATTTTATTTCTATTAATAAATAGAATAACCATGTTATTTTGTAAAACTTGTATGTATAATTCGATCTTATGTTAACTCAAAAAATACGCGTTTTGGAGTACAAGAAATTTTAACGGATTTTTCGCGTTCATTAAAATATTAACTAAACTGGAAAACTTTCGCCGTCGTCATAGGGCAGACTGAGGTGTCATGCTCCTTGTTGCCATAGTTTAAATTGGATGGCTTATCTTAATTAAAATTTTGAATTTTCACTCTTTACTCTGACGTATGCAAAAGTAACTAATTTGATCATTATTGCCGGAAGTGGTAGTTAAACCTACAGTTAAGTTTAACTTTATCTTTGACATAAACAAGTCTACGCTTTTTCTATGTATAGGTGTTAGGAGGTATTTTTATTAAAGCATTATCATGTACCAGCGTCATGTATCAATATTGCACAACGCCATACTAGTAATCATTACACGCATATAGAAAAAGATAGGTAATTGCTTCATAGCGGGGATTGCTCCCGAGGCTCTGTTATCAACGTAATAATAGGTGTAGGTCCTAAGGCGTAGAGCATGAGATCGGTAATGTTCACTTACATGCCGATAAACACAGAAAGTAAGATTTTAGTTCAAACTTCAAATCTTTTGTAATTCCAATAAGAAGGAAATATGTTTTGAGGTTATATTGTACTTGCATAGTGTGGGACAAATTACACTACTTTAACATATTTTTGTATACTATATTTTCTTTATGTGATTGTGTTGAGTAGGAATAATAATTATTTATCC
Source organism: Lamproptera curius (assembly GCA_029286875.1). Classification (NCBI taxonomy): domain Eukaryota; kingdom Metazoa; phylum Arthropoda; class Insecta; order Lepidoptera; family Papilionidae; genus Lamproptera; species Lamproptera curius. The sequence continues at coordinate 1,579,219 of JAGSMT010000094.1, read as the reverse complement.
GCCAAGCGCAAATATATTAGTCTCTAACACAGAATAGTTAATTTATTTCCAGTCAATCAATAAAACAATTAATCTTTTTGTGAGACTTTCCACTAAACATTATATTATAAGGGCTTTAGTCAAGCCAGAATTAATGTCCGTGGCGACTAGTTTTTCGTCTGACGAAGATCCTGACTAAAACTAAAGCACATTCAATTTGTTTTTGTATATTTTTATAAACTGCCTCCGTAGCCTAGTGGTATGGGCGTGTGCTTTAGAAACCGGAGGTCGTGGGTTCGAATCCTGCGGAGACTCAACAAATTTTCATTGTTGTTTCCTAGTTGGTTAGGGCAATTTGGGCTGATCACCCAATTGTCTGAAAAGTAAGATGATCCATGCGTCGGATGGGCATGTAAAAAGTCGGTCCACCCACTAACCCGCATTGGACCAGCGTGGTGAGATACGGTACAAAAACCCCTTAATGGATAGGGGTGAATTAGGGAAGGCCTATGTCCAGCAGTGGACTAAAAACAGGCTTGATGATGTATGATGTGTATTTTTATAAAATTATTTAAATGCACTTGTTGACTTATAATCTCGCTTTTAATAAAATAATAATTTTATAATAAATTTCAAATTAATTAACTTACCGCCAAAGATTGTTTCTTCTCATGTTTGGTTTAAATTTTTGCCAGTTTAGCGGAAATGGACATGAAAATAAAATTAAATAATAATATCCAACTACCGCTGCGTCTACGAAATGTATGGCATTCAGAGGTAATGATTCGCAGTTATGACCTAATTTCGGTCAGTTATCTTCCGTTAATAGTCCATATTTATTTATACAGCAGGTTTATAGGTAACTCATCAAAATACAATGTGGAATATGTAAATGAATTCTCTTGTGAAAATTTCGTAAATGTTTGCGATTTCATATTCTAAATAAAATGCTAAGCAAATTTCCCACCTTTGCTTAAAATATTACGTTAAGAGCATACGATGATTCTCTAAAATTATCTTTTAGCTTCCATAATATTTTCTTATTGTGTACGCGAATACATCACATTATTGAATAAAAGTACTTTTTGCGGATTTTTTTCACGTTTATTTTCTTATTTAAATTCCCGACGTTTCGAACATTTTCCAGCGGCCGTGGTCACTGACTGAGATGTTATGCGTCTTGTTACTAGTGCTGAAGCGGGATTAGAAGATGTTTGGGTTTTACGACCTGCTTGGGACCCGTTATTAATAAATTAAAATTAAAACCCAAGCATAATACCACTGCCGGTTGTAATGATAATAATAAGTTCATTTTGGATAGGTTGGAGTACAGACTAAAAATAATTAATTACATTTAAGATCTGGCAATCCTTCAGTACTGGCAACTTCACATGTGTAAAATAAACGCGATGAAATCTCTAGAAAATCCTTCTAGTTTCCAATTAATTGAAAATTAAAAAATTGTTTATTAAGCTATTGCTCCTTTGAATGTCCAAACCAACACAAGACCGACTACGTGGTCTAGCGGTATTGACACTTGCTTTATAAACCGAAGATCGTGGGTTTGAATCCCGCGGGGAAACAAATTTGTGTTATCGTTGTTTTCTTGTTAGTAAGGATTATTCTCTAATTCTCTGAAAATTAAGATGATCATTTGCGTCGGAGGGGCATGTAAAATTCGGTCCAACCACCAACCCGCTTTAAACCAGCGTGGTGGGATACGGTCCTTAACCCCCCTAATGGAGAAGACGTGCATAAGGGGGACGTTTTTTTTTTTGCTTACACAGACAGACAAGCAATTGGGCCACCTCATGTGAAGTGGGCACCGACGCCCATAGACATCGGCAATCCTAGTGGTATCACGCTGCCTCCCGTGAGACAAAGGGTGTTAAGTCTTATTTACCCAGTAAATACGCTGCTAGCTACGGTGTTTTCAAACTACTGCTTTGTGACAGAAATTGGTGCACCAACCCAGACAGTCCACTGTAATAAGGGGACCAACCACCAGTAAAATGTGTCCAGCAGTGGATTAACACAGGCCGATGATGATGATGAACTATCTTATTAGTTTTTGTTATTACCGCCAGTCTAATATCAAAAGGCATGGCACAAAAAATAAAAAGAATTAAACGATATTATGTAGCGGCAAATATGTAGGAAACGCAACTATTTGCCAGCTTCAGTGTGCAATAAGCCGTTCTTTTCGTCTTTTTTTATGCTCGGAACATTTCCGCTTCTTGAAGTGAGAGCGGAAAACATAAATTTTGTACGTATTATAAATAATAACGCAGCACAACCAATAGAATAAGATAGGTAATGATTTATAGCTTTCGCGGTTATATGCGTGAAAACCCTTTAGCATTTTGGCGCCATAATTTAACAAAAATAAACACGTTAGGCCAAGCGTGACAATACGATAGCGACGGGGCTCATAGTGGCGGATTGTTTATTCAATGAACGGGACACTGCCTGTCGCATCTATATTTCACGAATATTTTGAGACAACTACCTTCCTAGCATGCGTTTATATAATATTTTCCACGCTTCTGTATATGTTTTGTACTATTTTAAATTTTAAAATTATTAGCTGACTCTTGAAACTATCTACATCACGTGATACGATCAAGTTCATACCCATAAAATTACAAATTATGAAAGAAGGTAACTGAATGTCTTCCTTTTGCCTTCGATTATCTTTCACATCAGTGTGTCTCAGTTCGAGTTTCACATCAGTGTGTCTCAGTTCGAGTTTCACATCAGTGTGTGTGCAGTTCAAGATTAGGTGTTCAGTCCCCGATAAAAAGCTCGAAAAGAGGTGCGTTACTGTTCACGACATTTTTTTATTTTCACACGAGCAGAGGGGCCAACTTATGAAAAGTGGGCACCACCTCCCATGGACATTGGCAATACCAGTGGCATTACCCACGCGCTGCCTACCATGAGACATAGGATGTTAAGTCTCGTTTACCCAGTAAATACGCTAGCTACGGTGCCCCGTCAAAGCGGACCACAGTAGTGTTTTTACACTACTGATTTGCGACAGAAATAGTCGCTGCGGTGGTACCGCCCTAGGCAGTCCCCCTTAAGAAGAAACATCTGCCACCTACAAAATCATCCAAAACATTCTAAACTTGTTACTTAATATTACATGGCCTAATACATCCGGGGAAAAGGAAATCACAAAAGCCTGTTTTCACCGCAGCCGCAGCCACAGTATGATGGCTCGGGGCTAATGTAACATCCAATGTGATGAAACGTATCTAGTTTACTGCTCTACAGACTACCTAAATCATCTACACATTCGTTAGTTACAATCTTTCTACCGAGCCTTTGTCACGCACAACAAATAAGACTTAAGCGCTGAACGTGGCTTATAAGCGAACTTCAGCTAATGAAATATCGGTATTCGTTCCGGTGTTCGATCTTTTAATACAATTGATTGCGGACTGTGATTGCCGTTTTTACTTTAAAGAAGTAGCAAAGACTGTTTTGATTTAATAGGCATAACATCAGATGATAGTGAGTGTATTTGCAGCGTTTTGTGTAACATTTATTATAAGTCGATTGTTTAAATCAGACATTAGAAAAGTTTTGTCATTCCTGTATGTATGTAAAGTCTCATATACCGCGTTTTAATACACGATTGCTCATTTAATTTTTAATGTTTTTAGCATAGTATTTACCATACTATGTACTGCTACTATTCATTAGAAGGATAATGTGTGAAATGAACAACCGTTAAACTTGAGATACAGGCCCCTTAGAGAAAATCTATATATATGCGAAAGATTCGTCGTTCTCAACCCTTTGTATATCTTGTGCATAAAAATAACGCGTATGGTAACAGGTTTTTGAACACATTTTGAAATTAAATATTCTGAGTATTATATTAAAAATTTGTGTATATTATCCTAAAATCACGACAACAGTTGTAAAATTATGCATATCTTTTTTTTGATATGAACTCGGAACCAAAGTCACTTTTATAACCTTCTTAACATAATAGGAATAATCAACTGAAAGTAAATTAAAGAATGGTAAAATAATTCTCTCTATGACATATTCAAACGTATCAAAACGTATAAACATCAAAAGAAACGTTTACACTGCAACGAGAACGCAGTTATGGATTTTTTTTAATGCTACAAAGCAGTAGTCTGAAACGTTAACTATGGCCTGCAAGCGAGGCAAACATCGGTGTTTGAATCTTGTTGGTATCCCCTTTGCAACCAAGCCGTAACTTTTTTGCTTATACTATTTTTACGCCACTTTGGTTGAACAGGCTCTTTGGATTTCCCTGTAACAGTGCTTTTATTAAAAACGGTTGATGAATAAAGAAATATTAATAAAAATTATGTCAATAATCATTTTTTTAAGCAAATTATTGGAAAATATAGTTAAAGTTAAAAATTATAATAATATTTTTATAAAGCCCCTGATGAGTGAATCAATGGGCAGAAAAATAAAGGTAATCTTTATCAATTAAGATTACTTCAGACAAAATAATTCGTCAAAATCTTTATAGTAATCGAATCTATTATTTAAATACAGTTTAATTTTTGGGTTGAGAAAATCAAATACCAGTAACTTTATATCAAAAATGTTCTTCAGTTAATACTGTACGAATAAGAAGCCGATTCCAAAATTATTAAAAAAAAATGAGGAAAATATTATAAGAAATTTTTCCCGGGCACAAAAAAAGAAAAAATATAAAAAATTTTTGGCAAATTATGGACAAAAATTATTATTTTATTAATAAATCATGAAATGGGTATATTTTCTACTATTCTAAAGAAAGATACGTAGTACGGAAAATAGAAGCGAACTAATTAAATTTGATTAAAATCCGTAAAGCCACAATTCATTCAACCGCAAGGACTGATGGCGCTCTGCGCCCGGAACTTGGAAGAGATTAATCTCTACCAAACCACCACTGTATACATACATGGGAACATTTTTTTTTGATAATATTGTAGAATAATTTTTACATCTGAAAATGAAATAACTTGGATTTTTTTATCCTATACTTAATTATTTATACACTATTAGAAAAAAAATAAATAAGTTTTTCTAACTATAGTTTTGCAGATAATGGCAATCGATGATATTCGTAAAAAATCAGAAAAGAGGCAGAAAGTTTAACAAAAAACAAACTTTGAAAGCTTTCCCGTGAAACTGTTTAATAGTTATTCTAAAAACAAAAATCGTGTCTAATAGAAGCTCAACACTCTAATTAGCATATCAGTAAATTTAATTTCACAAACAAGGTGTGCAATTCTTCTTAGCTCTACAACAGATTGTCGTAGCCTCTAGATTTGTACATGCATTGTAGGGGCTCAATTAATTTACGGTACAAATAACTTTTGCCTTTCAAACGTCTTCCGTCCTTATTTTTCAGATCATTAAAAAAAGTTTTGTCTAAAATAGACTAGCCTTGACAAAAAGATTGAGAACTGTACCGAATAGTTTTTAGATATTATAAACAAGTGAAATTTTATCAAAAAAGTATGACCAACTTCAAACAAACTTGAAATGGTGACAACACCGTATTTTATGCCTCTGACATCATTTCAGGTATTTATTTAGTCAAAATGACATATTTATCAAGTTTGATGTTCATAGACTGAAGACTTTTTTAATGTAATAGCTTTTATGTGAACCTAAATTGCATTATCTTAAATAAATTTTGAGGACGGCTGATTGCAATTTTTAAAAATAATAATGCTTATTTTGTTTTATTTTTAAAACATACATGCTTTCGCGTACTTTTTTGTTAACCAATTTAAGTAGTACAATTACGTTTGCAATTTATTATTAACGCCGAAATTTTCTTAATTTCTTAAATATCTATTAAATTACTTATCATGACAGCTAATATCTATCACTTAAAAAAGAATGAATAAGATTGGAGCACTAGGAGCAAAATAACCAGGAAACAAATATAAAAAATAAAATTTCATTCGGCTTTTTTATTTTCAATAACTTTAATTGAGCATGGTTAGCTTCTGTGTTGGCGATTCAACTTTAATTTTCTTAGATAACATATGTTTTACCTCTTTTGCGTATAAATATTAACTGCTACGTTAAAAACACAATATTTATTCCACTAACTATCTACAATTTCTTTTAAGCAATATATTTTCACTATAGTGCCTTTTTCTGCCGCAAACAGTATTGTGAAAACAGAACAGTTCTCTGGTTTAAAAGACACCGTAGCCAGCGTAATCAATTGATGAATAAGACGTTATTTCCAATGTTTAACGGTAGGCTTCAAGTTCATGAATCTGCTGGTATTGCGAATGTCTATGAGCGTCGGTGACCACTTGCCATCAGGTAGTCTGACTGCTCGTCTACCTACGTCTACCTCCTTCAAATTTTTTCTGCGACTGTTATAACGTGACAAAGACGAGTAATGTTGTCAGTTTATGTACTATTCAACAGTGAATTTTACTTATTTACAACAGTTTTATTAGTCTTAAAATAATTAAATTGGTTAACTAAACAATTAATTACCAGAATAAGATCCTACAAAAATTTCTGCTAATGGCTATATACATATATCTATATAAAATAGCTACATAAAATTAAGGTTAAATTAGGAAGCTACTTTGTAAGATAAATATGTATTAAGTTAATATATATGCATAATCTGTTTATTTTTTGAGATAGCATTGTGCACAAATATACGCAAAAACACACTACCTCTTTCCTTGCTTAAATGTGACGGTTAACCGAAAGATATCAGGCGCTTGAATGATGTTTTACATTTCCATGCGATGCATCGATTATCCTACTTTAAAGATAATAGGGATCTAGTTGGATCAGCCCGTTTGCATCAGCGGCACGGCGGGGCCGCACCGCTGATGCAGTGTGGAGGGACATTCGGCATGGTGTCGTTGATCTCTCCTTCTTCTGCGACCGAAACGGTGCTAACGGCTGAGAGTCTTGTCCCTGAGCGGGTTTTTGATTTCCTGGCTTCCATGGTCCCTGAGTAACAGACTCGGGAGGGTCTGTTACCTGTGTATAGGGGCCGAGACAAAGGGCGCGTTAGTTCCGACGCGCCCAGTAGCAAGCAGATGGCCGTAAGGCTGAGTTGTAGCTGCTACGGCGGAAAGTGCTGGTGGGCTCGCAGAAGACTGCCAAGCGGTCCTGTGACCCCTTTTTTAACCAGGGAAATCCTCGTGGATACCCCTACGGGGAAGGGATTCAGGTTATGTGAGACTCTTACTCACTAAAACCCCTGGGAACTCCATCCCGGTTCGTTATTTGATGTAGTGTGGGATCACATTATTTCACCAGCACCACATCACGAGTGTTTGCATTTGCGAACTCACCACAAGTCTTTTAGACCCTTAAACAACTTAGAGGCGTGCTGGGGGCACCCATCCGTCACGAGGACCCGTCCGTTCGGGCAGTGGAAGTCCCCGTATCCACTACCCCGGGCCCTCATCAAGGGGGCAGGCGGCGGTCATGCGCCAGGCGCCTACGCCCCACTCTCCGGCGGCGCATCGGTTGCGAGGTAGGGTCGTCCTCCTCACTCGCTCCGCCGCTTCTTTCTGAGGCATTACTGCTCCACAGAAAGTCTTCAACGCCTTCCATGCTCTTTTTCTCCCGACAATGGCTTTCACCAGTGAAAGGTTGGTGCCTAAGACCGCGGTGAGGTCGGATCGTGGCTTATCCCAAGCTAGGCATTCTGCGAGTGTGTAATCAGCAATGTCCACATTGGAGGCACATCATTGATGGCTCTCTCCTCGCTACCATATACAGATACCGTCCGAAGCAGCCGTGCCCCAAAGCATCTGTGTAAGATGGTAGGTCAGTACGCCATGCTTACGCTCGACCCACTTCTTAAGGACGGGGCGAACAGTCTGGAGCGCCATTGCATAAACAACTGGGCGCGTATCTCCCCCGCCAATCTATAATCTCATTCGGAGCCGGTTGAATCTCCTTGTCTGGATCTCGACTCTCCACCAATACACAACGGAGAGAACCTTCGCGTCGAGGTCCCAGGGAGGAGTTCCGGCTAGAATACAGGACACCTCAAACGAAATCGTCCTGTATCCTCTAGCTGCACGAATGGCAATGGCCCTCTGAGGCTTTCTTAGGAGGGCCCTGTTGCACTCATTCAATGAGTCCGCCCAAATGGGTGCTCCATAGAGAGCCATTGAGCGAACTACGCCTATAAAGAGCCGTCTAACCCTCCCGTTCGGCCCGTTAAGATTTGGGAGTAAACATCCCAGCGCTCCTGCAGTGCCCATCAATTTCGGGGTGAGCTGGCGGAAATGCTGCTCGAAGTTCCACCGGCTATCAAGGACGACACCTAGGTAACGCAACGTCGACTTAATAGGTATGGAAACTCCCCCACGGTCAGCTGTGCCCCAGCTGGTGGTGATTTACGAGGCCCGTGGAAGCATATAGCCTGCGATTTAGTCAGCTCTACTTCCAGACCGAGGCGACGAATGCGCGCTACTACATGTGCAACACTCGCTGTGGCTAGTATGCCAGCCCGGCGGAAGTCTGGGGCACGCGCAGTGACCAGAGTATCGTCGGCGTAACAAGTTATGTTGACCCCTGTGAGATTCGTACCGCGCAACACCCAATCATAACCGATGTTCCACAGGAGTGGGCCTAGGACCGACCCCTGTGGTACACCGCACGTCATGGCCCATGCCCTCTGACCTTCCTGCGTCGGAAACACCACGACTCTATCGGAAAGATAGTCGTGGATGACGCGACACAAGTATTGGGGTATCTTATGATACCTTAGCGCCGCCTTTATTGTCTCCCAGGGAGGGCGTTAAAGGCATTCTTGATGTCCAACGATACCGCCAACATCACTTCACCCAAGGATACTGCCTCCTCGGACAGAGCCTTGATTCTGGAAATCGCATCAATGGTTGAGCGGCGATTTCGAAAGCCATATTGATTCGGACTTAGATCAGGGCCGACTCCTTCCAGGTGCTTAATAAGGCGGGCAGCGATTATACGCTCTAGTAATTTCCCCAACTCATCAAGGAGAACAATCGGACGGTAGGCAGAGGGAGAGTCAGGTGTTCGACCCTCCTTCTGCAGAAGGACAAGCCTTCCTTTTTTCCACCTCCGCGGAAAGATGCCCTGCTCGAGGCAACCGGAATACAACCTTCGGACACGTGGCTCAAGCTCTTGAAGAGCAATGCCCCAGACTTTTCCGGGAACGCCATCCGGTCCAGGAGCCACATTTCGACTTCATTCGCTCCACTGCTACCCTGAACTCTGCTTAAAAGACTTCCGGAACTTCAGCAGGAACTGGATCAGTGGGTGCGTCGGGTGGCACCATAGGTGGCGGCTGACGTGTCTCTCTGTGGGGAAAGAGGCCTGTGACAATCTCCCTGACGAAACTAGGTTGGAGACATTGACTTAATGGAGGGGCCCAGGGGCGGAGTTTTCGCCTCACCATCCTGTACGGCCGACCCCATGGGTCATTATTAAGGGACTCTAACATTTCATCATGCGCCTGAGCTTTAGCCGCGGCAATGGCCGACATGAGAGTCACAGCGCGATCTCTGTAGGTGGTGTGCAGGGCATTTTCCTCCTCAGGAAGCCGAGATGTCAGCGGTCTCCGTTGATATCTTGTGTACCGGCATCATGCAATCATTACCTCCTCGCGGAGTTAAGAGATTTCCGCAGACCACCAGTACACTTGTCGCTTAGGTAGAACAGATCCTGCTCTTGGCATTGCGGCATCGCATGCATGCGTAATCGCTTCGCAAAGCCATTCCACTTCAGCCTCAACATCGACAGGGCCTTCCGGTTGAGGCAGCCAAGCTTGCGGCATGCTTCCTTCAGAAGCTCCCGGTTTAAGCGTTTTAACGCCCATCGCGATCCGCTTCCTTGTGGAAGACGACTTGGATCGGTTGGATTGAGAGAGGACGTGCAAAAACAAATCGGATATACCGATGATCAGACAAGGTTTCACGTCCTCACGACCTTCCAATTCACGACACAGCGTGCCGGAGGGATCGGCGAACGTTAAGTCGACAATCGACGCTCCCTGTGCTCGCATGCAAGGTGCACTGCACCACGGTTGAGCAAGGTCAGTCCAGTGGAAACTGCCCACTCTTCCAAAAGCTCACCCCGTGGACAAGTTGCCGGAGATCCCCACAACGTACACTTTGCATTAAAATCCAGCGACCAACAGAGGACCCGAAGACATCCTCCAATTAGTCTCCTCACTTCCTCCAGAGACGTTTCAAAATCAGCAAGGGACATAGTGAGAGAAATAAACCGCCACCACCGTTATACCCCCAAGAAGGGCAGAAACGTATCCACAGCCTTTTTGCACGCTTTCGAGGCGAGGGGAGCCGGCATCTGTCTGAGTTACTATTGCTACCCGGCCGCTACTGTCACCCGCCCAGTTGTCGCGGGCTGGGACAGAATAGGGCTCCGCTACTATAGCCACATGAATCAACCACTGCGCCATGGTCTGGACAAGAAGATCCTGAGCTCTGGCGCAGTGGTTGATGTTCGCTGCAGCATTAATCTAGCGCCATACTGGGTCCATCCTCATCCCGAGTTATGACATTGTTGTGCCAGATTGTCGGACTGCCTTAGATGGAGGATTCGGGCCTCCACTGGTCTGCCTCTGCTTCTGCGAACTGTAGTGCAGGATTTAGTGCCAACTCGATGATTCGCCGGCTCTTGGCGGCATCACATATGACGCAGTGCGGTTCCTCAGCAGTACACTCTCTTGCTGTATGACCGGGTTGGCTGCAGCGGTAACAAAGTTTAGCACGGTCTACGCTGGCTGTGCACTGCGCTTGGACGTGCCAAGTCTCGAAGCAACGGTAACACTGCATAGGCCAGGATCAAGCAGTGTGACCTTTGCCGCGACCCAACCCACCATAAGTGGTCTCTTTTCTGCCACTTTTTAGCAGCAGCAACTGGACACCTCAGCCATACTGTACCGAGGCTGGATGCGTTTGCCAAATTTCACCGACCCTGACGACCCCAATACAGCAGCCTCCATCGTCCGATATTGCTGATGCCACATCCTCCTTGAAACAGAGTCAGTCGAGGTCCGAAATGCGCATGTCAACGCATTTCGTTGGTCGAGGCCCAGCTGTGATGCATGCATAGGAGCCACGGATGAGGCAGGAGCAGCCTGAGCCTTTGATTTCCTAGCCCTTCTTCCATTCTGACCCCTTTTCGACTTAGAAGCCACAGTATTTCCGACCACTTCCGCAAAACTTGTTTGAAGCGGAGCCGTTTGTGGCTCCGTCTGCCTCCTATCTGCTACAAGAGGTGGCCGCGCTCGTTTCGCAGGGAGAAGCCTGTCCTCGATGCCTGCAATTCGTGCATCAACGATATTTATTATCCTCTCTGTGAACGGGCGCATTATCGACTCTATTTGAGTTACCATCTCAGAGCTAGACATAGTAGCCCCGGTATCACCTGTGCGTTGTGGCGCTGATGATCGCTTCTCTTTATTCCCAGTTGAGTGTGGCAGGATTGGGAAGCTAGAACAACCTCCATACTTATCAGCTTGACGCACCGGCCAATATGCCGGTGGTGACCGTTCTCTGAAAGTCTCAACCCTGTTCCGCTGTCGCAACTAAGTGCGAAGCTCTTGCAGTTCAGACTGGATTAGATCCACCTTCTTTTGAAGTCGTAGTGTCTCTGAGTCCGTGGATCGGGCTACGACCTTTTCAAAGTGCTCGCGAATTATGGCGCTGGCTTCCTTTAGGCACTTAACAAAAGGTCCTTTCAGGTTGCGAGACTTCTTTGCCACCATTTCAATAGCGGAGCAGCTCTTCTCAATATCCACTGCCCAGTCTACTTCCTCCTCGTTCGGGTTCGGGTGTAGATCCGCCGGTTAGAGCAGCTCACCTAATTCTAAAAGAACTAGCGATTTCCTCTGCTTCTTCTTCCGCCTCCATTTGCATGCGCTCACGCTCAGTGGCGTTGATTTTTATTTGGACTTGGAAAGACCAAGGTGATTCCCAGTGGTCAATGGACGACCACGTCCGCGCTTAGCCACCCCTTTCAGTGTTTCCGTCATCGGCGTCATCTCTGGGGCAGAGTCACCCGAGTTGGAGCTGCCGGATGACTTTTTTCTTTTTTTCGTCTTCTTGTAAGAAGTCGGGATTGGGAGGAGCTCCGACAAGCTTATATCACTGCATTAGCTAACTTTGTCCGTCTCGGTGCCGGTGTTCGCACCGGATGCGAAGCGAGATGGGCGCTCCCGCGGTTTGTTTCGCGTAACAGGGGTCAAAGACCCCGAGGCAGAGGGTGCCCCCACCAGATACATAGGGGCTGACTGGCTCGGTTTCACCAAGCCAGCAAGGATTCTCCGACTGTTGACCAGCCGGTACCTCCTGGTGACCATCGATGTTTTGCCTATCTGCCATTGTGTTGTTGTGCAGCATTTAATTCCTCCCAGATCCAAACAGCCCGCCAAACGCTACCAAAACGAAAGCTGTATATGGAACTGTTTTGATGCAGCGAAATATGACCGCCGAACATCAAAGCTGGATGAACTATTCCCGGCAGCGTTAGGAAGAAAAACCATCGCTTCACCTGTCTTGTGCCAGAACCCGCCAACCTGTCTCACACTCGCTCCATCCCTGGATGTTTTGCATAACAAAGAACACGGAGGGTAGCAACCCTCGCCAGATTGTCGGCGAATATACATTGCCATCTCGTACTCGCAGGAAGCTTCCGCGCTTCTCGGGTTCCTCTTAGTCTGACCACTCACTTCAAACCTGTCCGGCATGGTTGAACCTATCCGGCATAGCCCTGAAGATCATTGTGGTACGCAAGCCCCTCCACCACGACAAGGTGGGAACCCCACGGGGGTTCCTGTGACCCCATCTCTAAGGCGCCAAGTTGGAACAACGTGGTGGTTTTAGTCGGTGCGAGTCTGACATAAGCCGTCATTACCCCCGCGAGGACGGGTATGCGTAGACTTTTCCCCGCGGTAAAAAAAAGCCCTCATTGGCCGAACCAACTAGATGAGTTATCAAGTACCAGCAGGATTCTAAACCAGGCTTTCCGTTTCTAAAGCGTAACAACAAAACTATGGTGGCTGATAAAAGAGGACATTATTTGAAATACAGTTCATGACACATATATTTAATGTAAAATTTTTATAATTTGCCAATTATAATCTAGTTATTATATAAATTTCTTAGTAATTATAATATAACAACAGTGACTTACCTATTGTTTGCCTAAATTATATTCTGATTTAAAATAAACCCAACCTAAAGAAGCGGGGTTATATTTCGTGTGTTCTTATTGATGAATTGTCACCGAGATGATCATCACTGAGTAGCAGTGACTGATAACAGCACCATGCTTATGATTTTACTTCGTTGATATGGGTTTTTTTGTTTATATTAAATTCGAGTTTCTTTTACGTCTTTAGTCTACACTATAATATATTCTATTCAAATAGGGGATTTTGAAACATTCTCGATTACTCCAACTTGTGATTGGCACCTCATCCCTGAATTAATTATGACGTCTTGCGCTGTTTTTATGGTAATATTAAGTTATAATTATAATTTCGGCCCGCATATTAAACGAAGAAGCCGTTCCCTCGGACGGAATTGTTCATTACGAACTTCAAAGAGGGCGGGAAGGAAACCGAGATCATTAATTAACGGGCCCCGTAAAGAATTCGCGCTTTGAAAATTTCTTTTACACAGTTTGATGACGTCAATAAATAACCGTTTGCTTTTGAAAGGTTTTTGGTAAAATAAACAATCGCTCCTCAATAAGGAAGAAGTACCTTAATTTTTTTTTCAAATTTAAATAACGTCAAAATCATATATTTTAAGTGTTGAAGCAATAACGGAAAGTGATTATTTTGTGTTGATTAAGCACAGAAGACGGCAATCCTAATTAACGTTGCATGATCATTATGTTTTGAGATGCATTTCTTACCGTACTACATACGATCTGCGTCTTAAACATTTTAAAATAATATCGCTGAGCAATCATCGCAGAATAATTAATATCATGTTCCTAAAAAAACTAATTTCTGGAAGCTTAGATTGTAACCATTTACTTAAGAAAATCAGCTTTAGCATTCCTTACCAACTACCGCGGCATCCTATCACTAAAATTTTCCATATTACCGCAAGTAGAACAAACCTCCTTAAATATTCCCTCTTATCAAAGATTTGTAGCGAATATAACCAAATATGTGCATTAATGGACAGCATCGACATTTTTTACGACACGTGTCCTGTTTTAAAAAACAAACTATTGTTCAAGTTTTTTTGTTCATAATTGATCAGAGATTGTAATAATTAACTCTTGTTTCGTTTTTTCTCTTAAAGTTGTTCTTTTTTTATGTCGTATTTTTAACAATTAAGCTAAGGTAAAGATTATTGTTCGTTGTTTTGAAAAATTATTGTAACATGTCATAATGTGTAATAAGAGATCGCTGTACATCCCTGTAACTGGCTTACATACCTGTACCTAATTTGTTATTCGTTAATTGTAATGTTGAATGTTTAGTGTGTATTGCTGTTGGTGTGTCTAAATAAATAAATAAATAATAGTACCAAAATGTGTTTGTTATTTAATAGACTTATGGTTAAAGCATTATACATATATTTTTATATTGTTGATTTATTTTATTGGTTTACTCATTTGTGGTAGATTTTTTGATTATTATAATTAAAATGCTTAAGGTCTTCATTAATAAGTTAGTTTAATTACACTTAAACAATGTATTAATGTTGCACATAGTCGTCATACCAAAGTTATGTTCATATATGTAGATATTATTAGCATTTATGTATATTTGTATTGTATATAGTAAAAGGGTGGGGGTTGTCACATTAAAATGTTATTGTTTATTTTATTTATACAATAATTCTTTCTTACAAGTTAATGGGGTTAACGGTCTGAAGAAACTCAAAAGTTATCTTAATATGTAAGAAAAATAATGAACTGCTTTCACGCTGATGAAATTATCGTAATATAAATTTTTCTGCTTATGTTTGCGGTATTGGCCAATACAATTTCATTGTCATTATTTTGAACGAATTGTTCTATTATAAAGAAATACTGAAATTTCTAAAAGACATCAAATAGTAGGTAAAAATAAATATACAACAATTGACGGAACAATTTTCCAACTGCAATTGATGGTGTACAAAGCCCAAGACGTATATATCAAGTGCTGGGTCACTAATAAACAGTACATAGAATTGGTTAAATAAAATAATTACCTGTAATACCTTTAACTTATATAGATAAAACATACCAGTGTTATCTATGTACTTGATATATATACATATATATATGAAGGAAAAAACGGTAAAAAGATGCTGAGTCCCCGCAGAATTCGTACCCACGGCCTCCACTAGCACAACTTTATCCCACTTGAGTCTATCTACAATATAGTCTGTCTCCGTTTTTATATACCTATATTCACATTAGTAAAGGTATTATGTTTTTATCTTTGTATGTACTAAACAGCTATTTTGTATTACGACAAGACCCAACAAATTCTCAGCGACCATTATATCAACCAAGAGCAGCCTTATTATATTCAATAAATATTTGGTGTATCTTAGTAGGGTACAAAAACAATAATACTCTGGTGCTTATCCCCATGCCATACAGCAGCAGGTGGTCATACTATGAGAACTTTATGATATCCCACTTAAGTTCCTTGTTGATGGCATTCGTATCGATCTGGAAATTCGGCTTCAGTTACATATTTTAGATTATACTTTGCTGTAAGCATAATTTTAACCGTAAATAAGATGGATATATAGTATGATATTATAAAAATATAATTGTTACAAAGGGTCGTATTTTAGATATCTACTTACGTAAAGAAATTCATTACATTTATACATATTCGCTAAATATTTATTTATATAACACAGGCTGAAATACTTTAAAGAAGTAACACTCAAGAAGTACTTGAAAGAACAAAAACATTTGAAGAAATAAATACTTTAAAGAATAAATTTTTATGTAAAAAGACGTACATTTAGTGTAAAAAAGCGTTTAAAAAACTGTTCTACGACTGAATCTATAAGAGTCATACACAAAATGGTGCAAAAAAGTGTTATGGCCATGTATTATCGAAAAGAGTAAAATGATGAATATTTAAAAGGTTTTAAATCGAAAAGCTTCTATATTACCATACATTTTTATCATATTTTGTGAAATATTACATAATATAGATAATAATATTAAGAATGTCAAAAAATATATTTATTATTTGCAAAGAATAAATCAATTAAACTCATGGTTACAAGTTTTAGGGTCTCTTCTGTGTACACTAAAATAGGACACAAATAAATGATTTATTGGATCTCATCAAATTTATATTATCACTGTTGGTAACTCTAAATACCTGTCATTCTGGCGTATGATATTTTGTTGTTACAATTGCAGTGCGTGTAAATATATTTTTTAAAATTCAAAACACATAGTTAAGTAAAAGATCAAGGGCTCTTTCCCGTTCCTAGTATACAAATGTAAGTATACCATTTAAAAATGTATATTTATTATCTTTTTATAAGCATTTAGTTCAAGTTAATGAAAAGCATGTTGCTTGATTTTTAACCTCAAAATTAACTACTTTGGGTAAGAGTTTTTTATAATACATCTTTTTTGTGGACATGTTTCTTGTGATTACGTTGTCCACTGAAAAGATTAGATCCACAGGAAAGAGGTTAAAAAAACACCTTATTTTGTCTAAGTAAAGTTAACTAGAGCTAAAAATAGAGTCATGATTTGGCAACATATACATTTATAATATACAATAAAGTCTCCATTTTTAAGTACACTCCATATTAATATTTTTTTTATATCTATCGATTTTATTCGGCGGGTTCAACGCTTGAGTTGTGTCTGGTTGATATTCTTGCTCATTTATTTGTAATTATAATGTTTTGTATCTTCCTACGGTTAATTTTAGCAGTAATACATGCTTTTTATATTAGTTAATATGCCTTGAACAAGCAGGTCTATAACTCAACTTCCAGAAGAAGAAAAAAAGACAACGCCTTGAACAAAAGAAATTAAGCATGAGACGCTCTCGTACAAAGCTGAGCGGAGCAGAAATTAAAGAGAGAAGAAAACAAAATAAGGAAAGGAAAACAATATAAGAAGAAGAAAGCGGATAGTTGAATTAAGACTATAAAAGACTACACTCCTAGGTAACAAAGAAACATTAGGAAGGTTTGAAGAGAAAAGACGAAAATGGGGCGTGAAAAAGAAAAACAGCAAAAAGATGCGGCTACTGATTTGATTAGTGACACTCCATCTTCAAATTCATCATATTTGGCAACATCTCGTCTTAGTGTAGGTAAAGTAATGAGAGCTCCCAACATGCGACGACTTAAGGCTTAAAACAATTATTTAAGAAAGAAAATTACGAACATGGATTGAGCATTAGTGAAATTTCGAATACAAATATCAAGATTGAAAAAAGAAACTAAAAAACCAATCACCTGCTAAAGCAACCTGTAGCAGGAAAAATATTGGAAATAGTAAAGAAATAAGAAAAGCAATACACACTTCTTTAACCGAAGATGAGAACAGTAGACTAACAGCTGGGAAAAAGGACACCATTACACGGCATAAAAAAAAAAACAAATACGTTTACTAAATGATTCTTTGTTAAACTTACACAAACAATTTGTTAGGAAGACAGGGATGAAAATTTCTTATGAAACGTTTCGCAGAAATAGACCATTTTGGGTTCTATTTCCGAAAGTTAGTTCTAGAAATACCTGCCTTTGTGCTATGCACACTAATTTTGATTATATTGTTCAAGCGCTCCGTACTAGCCAAATAATCGCATACAAATCAGCTAGTGATGTGATTAGACATTTATGTTGTAATGAATCTTTAAAAGTTGTGTGTTTAGAGAGAAAGTGTACCAATTGCATTAGTAAAACTATTCTTACAGCAGATTTCAATGACAATGATACAATTTCTTATGAGAAATGGCTTACTAAGAATGTTTTAATTGTGATAAAAGGTCAAACCAAAACAGTAAAACAGACAGTGAAAGAAAAAGTATTTACTACCAAAGGAGGGCTTGTACAGACATTTAAATCTACATTACCTAATTTCATGATACATGTGGTAAACATGATTCACCAAATGAAGTCGATACAAAATATAAAACAGCAATTATTGCCTACACATTGACTTTTCTGAAAATTATATTTGCAAATACGGCCATGAAATACAGGTTGCGCATTTTGGTGGGTCCAAGGCCCAATAGTCCTCACACACACTCTTACGGAAAATCTCAGACATGTCCCTGTTTTGATTAGTGTTCATTTGCAAACTTTGGCTCAAAAAATCAAAGAATTATCCCCAAATTTGAATCACCTGTATATTCTAAGTGATGGTCCTTTAACTCAGTATAGGAATAAATTGATGCTCCATCTTATAGCAACTTATTTAAGTAAAGTGTTTGAAATAGATAAACTCACTTGGAATTACAGTGAGAAGGGACATGGTAAAGGTGCCCCAGATGGAGTGGGCGGCTGTATTAAGAGAATCGCAGATGATTTTATAGCAAAAGGTAACGATATTTATAATTCAGATTGTCTTATGTCGTGCTTACATGAAAATTGCAAAGGCATTCAGGTTTATAAAATTAATGAGGCATCTATTTTTGACGTTGAAAATGTTTTAGATTTGAGCATCACTCGACCTTTTAAGGGTACGCTTGGGATACACCAAGTGACATGGAGTATTAATTACCCTTTAGTCCTTCAAGTCAGGCGCTTGAGTTGTTGGATTTGTAAAGCTAATATACATTGCTCTCATTATGGTATTGGTCAAATTAAAGTGCAAATGCAGACATTAAATTCGTTTTGTGCCTCGCCAGTTCTAGGTTCTAGATCAAACACTCCTGAAATGGAATATTTATCTATACCTAATTCTCCTGAGATATCATCACTTGCCGACGCATCAACAGTAACAATCTCACCTAGCTTCTCTGAAAGACTTACACCAGACGCTGATATTAAATATTGGCAACCACTTTAACCTAATAAACAGGCAATGCGTAGATTATTTTCTAAGAGTGATTGTTCGATAAGCTAAAATATATAATTCATCAAAAAAGCGATGGACATCTATTCCTTTAAAATATTCGGACGATTCTAATAGTTCTCTGGAAATATTTATAAATCACTAAAGTAATTATATTTCATTACACTATCTAAATTTGATTAGCTATCTAAGTGTTTTATAAAACACCTTGACTTTGGAATATAATCATTTACTCGTAAAATTCATTAATATGTCCGCAGAAAGCAATTTCCTTCGTGTCAGACATTCTTTTTTTTTTTATTTTCCACTCAATTTGATTAGGTTCTCATTTCGTTTGCGTTTCATAATTAGTTCATAACAGTGACTACACATGTTTGAATATTGTATCTGATTTTATTTTAATTTACGCTGAATCACATATTTTCATCTATCTTGTGGAATAAGTTGTCTCTTCTATGGTCCTTAAAATTATTATAATGGTGATTATGCCAAAAATAAGACATATTGATTTTTATGACATTGATTCAAAGACTGATAATTAATAAATAAGTAATAAATACTTTATTTCGCATTGATTCTGAGACTTGTTTTTCGCTGACCATTTTTGTTTACCTTTTGGGTATGACCCATAATCATATATATTTTTATATCTTATGTATTTTCTAATAAACTAAACGAACACATCTCTTTATTAACCAGTATCCGTGCCGCGTACGTAATAATTTTATTGAACGAAATTACTTAAATCTTTGTGAAATAAAAATAAACATCAGAAATATCACTTTTCAATTCCCAAATCTTAATTTAATTCAGTCTCCGCATATCTCTTACCGAATTATTTCATTCGTGAGTTCCGTTAAAATTGCGATCTGAAACAAAATTCTCTGAAGGCACGCTATAAATTTCGCAATTGTCGGAATTTATAATCCCGTACCCGTCTTAATCTCCGAAACAGAGTTGCACCGAGTCGTCTAAACAAATTAAGGAGATTACGAAAATTTAATTTGCCGCTTGTACGGAATGGCAGGACAAATTAGTAGGCTTACATACTTTGGCAAGCGTAGTTGAATCATTTATTATGATCAAAACGGCTATCTATCATTCTTTAGTGTGTAAACAAAGAATCATTGGTGCATTGAATTATTTTACCTTGTTAATTAAACAATTAATATGTGATACTACACATTAATAAAAACTAAAGTAATATATGATATACGACATTGTTAGATGTTTAGAAATAATGTAAATTTAGCAAATCAAATTGTATTTCAAGATCATACAACTTTTGTAAAGCGACTCGAGGAACACAAAGGGTTTCGACTCGGAACAAATTAGAGGTTAAATGGGGGTTTGGACCCCGATCATGAAAGTTGGTAATGGATTAAATTCTGGTCACGGACTGTGCTTATACGTACGTTCTTGCAATAAATTTTAAGTTTGAAGTATTACTTAAATAATAAAATTTGCTATATGCTATATTTTATTACTTAACAAAAAGCCATGATGCCATTATGATGATGATGATTGTTACAAACTTTTGAAATTATGATATTAGTACGGTTAACTTTTATGTAAAATAAAAATTTTAATACATTTACGTCTCCGGAGGCAAAAATTTTATTCTCCGCAATAACAATAAATAATAAAAATGATGTACTACAAAACCAGTTCTTAGCCTGTTTTAGAACTAATCCATATTATTTTATTAAGTTCATCATCATCAGCCTTTGATAGTCCACTGCTGGACATAGGCCTCCCCTAATACACCCCTATCCATTAGGGGTTTTTGGACCGTATCCACCACGCTGGTCCAATGCGGGTTGGTGGGTGGACCGACTTTTACATGCCCATCCGAGCATGGATCATCTACTTTTCAGACAAATGGGTGATCAGCCCAATTGCCCTAACCAACTAGGAAACAACAATGAAAATTTGTTGAGTCCCGCAGGATTCGAACCCACGACCCCAGGATTCTAAAGCACACGGCTATACCACTAGGCTAGGAGGCAGTTAAAATAATATTTTTTTTTTTTACTTGCAAGCCTTTTTATAGACGGTGGAAACGGAGGGTTTTTTTATAAGGAGTAAAAATTTTTATCGGCTATTAATTATACACTGATGTTAAAAATATTAATGAGTATAATGCAGAACTAACACAAGACTGAATTATTATTATCAATATTTAAGGTAACTTTCAGTTTAAGTACGACTCTTAATCATGATTTGTGCGTATTTTTTGTCATTACAATGAATATCACATTTTTAGGAAACAGATTATTATTTTGTTGATGGAGGTTATATATTTCCAGCGGACGTTAAGGACTTTGTTGTAACAAAGTGCCTTTGCACAGTTACTAGTCATTTCACTATGTACAGCTAAGCAAAATATATCTTCATATACATAAGTATAAACATAGTTACCACCGTCGGACCCTCCTTGGACCCTCGCTGCCGTTGTAAACATGTCATTAATAATTGCTGTTAGCCCTTTCAATGTTTTATTCATATTGGGATGTAAAGCTGAACTAGTGTAATGAATAGGGGCACCATCACACAAACTCCCTGATTGCTTAACACTGTACAACACAAAGGGTATGTCTAAACAAATTACAAGACGTAATTATGTTTGTGTCTTTAGCGACACCCCCAAGAAAGGACAATCAGATCTTGCGTGAATCTATAACGTTCTGAATTTCAAAGTTGTTATAAATAAATTGAGCCAAACTCGAATGATATTTTATTTTATTGCAACACTTCCAGGACTGGAACGACATGTCAAATAAGCAAGAAAAATTCGTTGGGGCATATTCAGAGCTCGTTTAAAATAATTCAATGTAAATTCAAAATAAAAGTAATTGTATTAAAAAATCTTAATTTTATGTGCATGAATACATACACGGCATTTTGATCAAATGGATACATTAAAAGAAATTATAGATGTAAAACGCAACAGCAGAAATTACAGATTAGTTTCTTGCAGGAAAGAGGTCGTTCTTACTATTTGGTTAAATTTCAATTGTTTTTACTCTTTCAAATCAACATAACATTTGTCCACGATCTTTATGCCCAAAATTAAACCCTTAACATCGGAAATCATAATAGTAATTACAACTACAATATTTTTTATAAATATAAAATTTAACTACTCTAAATATTAGGTACCTTCGGAGTCAATTTCTCTTAAGTTTTTACTTTTTAAGTGCCATGGAAACAAAAATGTGCATTAAAATATGTTATCAATTGCTACTATGTTTCAACGAGAATGCAGAAAATTATAATCTTAATTTCATAAAGTAAATTACATTGTTTTTATACTTTCTGTTTATTTTCGTCTTTTCCTGAGAAAATACCGCAGATTTCTTTGTTAAGCAGTTGATATAGCTTAGTAATAGGTCTGCAATAAATTCAATACGTACGTAATTGTTTTAATTTTTTATCAGCTTATTTTAAATAACTTGTAATAGTATGTAAAATTAAAAAATAAAATGTCAAATTTTATTTTCTATTTTCATAAATATTGAAATTATTAATATATATAATATTATAATATATATTAATACATAAATTAATATGAGCCATATAATCTGTACATTTTTTTGTCCAATAATGTGTAGAAATCAGGTGAATAAGATAAATAATTACAAACTGACATATTTTTTTTTATTATTTTGAGTCACCCCTGTTTAGCGGTGCTCTAATAAAGTTACGTAAACATGATCGCAGATGAACACAAAATATTAATAACGAGGAGTCAATTTACGAGTATGCTAGTATCTTGATTTCAGTGCTATATTAAATCAGTTTACTGTTAACAGCGACTACCCTTTTGTTTTATTCATGTCGTGTCGCTGACAGAACTTGGCTAATGAAATGAAATTGTAGGGCTTCATGTAAACAGTGGAATTATCTTGTTTCATTTTACGTCCATGTCGATCATATTTCGTTATTAGGGTTGGATATGAACACAATGCGATGTAAAAATTATTCAGGAAGTCACTATGTTTTGGGGTAAACAGTTTTTGTGATAGTGTTGAAAAAATATACCCGGATATCTAAAAATATGTTTACGGAATCTTCAATACCTTTTTAATGGAAACTACGATTTTTATTGAAAATGAAAGGTTTTAAATTGCAATTAATTATGCAATTTTTATTTTAAAAAGAACACACGTGGTAATCGTATAAATGAACTTAGTAAATCTACAAACACGTGTTTTTTCACTTTTAACAGTATTATTAATTTTAAATGTAAACTGATGAAAACTATTTATTATTTTTATCTTGTTAAGCTACAAAAAACGTTAATTTTCCAGTTTATTTAGGTTACGACATCGCCCAAAAAGATATTTACAATAATTAGCACTTAAGAAGATAAAAATAAATTTAAATATATATATTTTATTTGTATAAGTTTTATTTTATACTAAAAAAAGTTTTAAGCACTAAACAGGCACTTGGCGATGCTATTCAGATTTAAATTGAATATAAACACCTTGAAAGCGGTTTCATGTGATTGTAAGGTGCAGGAGTGCTTCGCTTCAATTTTCATAAAATCATTTTGCAGAAGCAAAGCAATCTCCCTGTTGCGAGTTCTGACACGTATTTAGGTATTTCGTTGTTACCGGTCAGGGCTTACTTTGGAAGTGATGGCTTAATCATAATTATTATGTGGCTATCGTTACCGCTTCTAAAATATGAAAAATAAATAATCTCAAAGTGCATGAGTTTTAGGATTTTCCAGTGCTCATACTTTCCAGTGGCTTTTGATTTACGATACAAATATAATAATGTACCCAAAGTACCGAGTAATTAACCAGTTGTACATTATTTGACCTTGGTGTTTGACTTAGCAACAGCAAATATTTTTTCCAAAAACTAGAACAACTCTCATGGCCAACATTCTACTCAAATTGACTACATACTTTTAAAAAGAAACATAGGCTTTTACTCCTGTATTTTATTTTAAAAGTTACATCTGTGACAAAGTGCCCCAAACCCTTAGCTAGAACGAAATTTTTATTTAATTGATTATAATCTAGGTTACACTATTTCCAAGCGGTAATGAAAAAACAACGATAAGTTAAGCATTAAAATGATTATCTAAATTAAAGATTTTTGTTTTTTTTTTAACTTTTTAATTTTTGTCATTTTGATCATTAGTTTTTTAATGTTTCAAATTCAAAATGATGGAATAATAACTCAAAACTAAATTTATAAACTGAACAAAAATTCCATAATATTTTATTACAACAACACTTTTACTTACGTTCCTCTAAATTAATCCATGAGTTTATTGATTAATAATGCTGTTAAATAAATTTAACATTTCATGAAGGGAGAAAAATCATGAATTAGTTAAAAAATTTAAATCTCCGGTAAAAACAATAAATTCGACAAAATCTTAAATAATACTTTCTATTATATGGAGTGTTAGCAGATTTTTTTTAAACGAGTTCAAACATTCTTGTAAATCAACAAAGTTTAAACGTGTATAAAAACGATAAACTTCAATATCGGTTAGCAGCAGGAACTTAAGTATCATGACATAACGACTATGACTGATCTCAATCTCCAATCTGTACGTATACCATTGAAATAATCCTGATTCCAATATAAGTTTACGATAGTCAAAGAAAAGTAAAAAAACATGGCATTTAAAAGCCTATAACATGGATTTAAATGGTTTAAATGCTATAACTTGGGATTTTCAACTCTACCGTACTTTACGCCTTGGAAACTAGAAAAGGGTGTGAAACGCTGACGAAGATGAACCCTACGTTCTCATGAAGGACCTCTGATACGTCCAAAACTAGTCGGCATTAATACTGATCTCACATGAGTTCAGCCACCAAACTCTACAGAAAATATTTTTATATAATTGTTTAATTCCTAACGAAAAGTTTACATATATATATCATCAGCCTCTGATAATCCACAGCTGGATATAGGCCTCCCTAATGCACCCCTATCCATTAGGGGGCTTTGGACCGTATCCCACTGAGCTGGTCCAAGGCGGTACAAAAAGTTTAGCCCACACCAAAATGTAAATGCATTTTGGTGTGGGCTAAACTTTTTTTTAGAGGAAATATTTAAAGACCCACATGGCGCAGGTCGGACTCTCATCACTCTAATTACCCTGCTTTCTGTAACTAATTACCACAATATCTTCGTCAAAAGGGTTACTTACGGTCTTTGCCAAAAGTTTTTTGGGTTTATACTGAACTGGGAGTACGTGGAACGCATCATAATACAACTTATTAGGTTAAACGTGCTTAAAAAGTTATTTCCTTGTTCAGGTAACTTTGTTTGTAAGTGTTGAAAAGTTATTTTTGAGTCAAGCGCCATGTGGGAAATACGACCAGTCCTAAATGTTAGAATCTACGATAATTAAACGAATAAGGTAACGGGTTGGGCTCAGAGCACACATATACCATGGTTTTATTTGAAAGTCACAAAATGTTCTTCAGAATATTTTTACTACACAATTCTGCCCATAATATTTTTTACCTTTACCATTGTTATACGCTTTACATATCCGCTTTGCTAAAATAATTATTTTATAGCATTTTCCTTATGATTATTTACATATACGCCACAAAAACTCCTTATGATTGTTTAAAATTAAATACCACAGTATATTTATTACTTTTTACTTACTAACGAGGCGAATAGTACGTTCACCTGGTGGCAAGGTAAGGTGATACCTGTACAAACCTCCAGTGAATGAAAGTGTGAACTTGAGGCATGACATGTCATGTCAGAAATGAGCACCACGCAGTTACTACCCCAGATCGTCCCTCGAAAAAAGGGACCTATCTACTCCAAAATTAATATTTGTATACTATAACTTATAATTAAAGTAAGAGGTATAATTATAGGAACTGAAGTATATTTATGTAATGATCAAATTTTCAGTACTATTTATTGAAATAAAAAGCAAGTTAAGAATATTGTTCTCTTACCTTAACATAGGGTGAAGATGATATAAAAATTACGGTTATCAGAGACAACATGAATCTCTTTTATAAAAAAGTGGCAACTAAGCTAAAAATAATAAATTATTCTAAAATTTGCTTTTAATTATTGAGTAGAAACACTAAATAGATTTAACCCGTTTAATTCACGTAATAAATTATATTTTTACTTCCGATGTTCCGAACACTTTCCAGCGGTCGTGGTCACAGGCCAGACAGGTTAGTCTATGCCGCGACCGCATGATGCAATGAAATATGTTAAAGTCCGTTTATTAAATAATGTGTAGCTTTGGCGTAATTAAAATAATTAATTAAGCTTTCTTTTTTCAAAACAACACAAAACAAGCTTTCTTTTTTCATATCAACAAAGATATTTAGATTTACTTAAAACTCTTCCGTTATCCATTTTTTGTCTATCTCAAGTTTTTATAGCCATTCTCGTTAAGTTTATTTATAAAAATCAGAAATGAACGATAAATAAGCTTTATGCCTCTAAAAATACCTAATAGAGCAATACGATATAGAAGTTGTCAAGCAAAAAAGCTTTCAAAACTTTTTAAATCGATGGATACTTTGAAAAAAAAAATGTGTGCGTGTACTAGCGTACACTCGTAAGAAGTGAAATTTCTTTATGACGCTATTCTTAAAAAAATATTTCATATTTGCAACTTTACAGAAATTGGTTAAATAAAGTTAAATTAGATAAAGTTTAATAAAAGGATTTTATTATCATGGACATAAATACAAATTCTACAATTAATTATTTTTAGCTCATTACTACAAAGATTATTATTGAATTTCATTAATTGTAATAGAATTATTACTATCATTGATGTCGTTATTATATATTTGTGTTATTAATGGCTTACTAATAACAATATCGACAACGCTCTATAGTGACGTGATAAATATAAGATGGCGCGTAACGGAAAAATGTGACGCGTAACGAAAAAATGTTACACATTTTTTCCAACCCCGATAAAGAAGTTTCGCTTCAAAAAATTATTTAAATTTATAATCTTTTTAACAATTTTAATTATATCTGAATTGACTTTTTATATTTAAAATAAAATATAAGTTACACTATTTTATATATTACTTTATGATCTACCCGTTAAAAAATAGAAACTACACAAAGAACCAGCGCAAAACAAACAAGCAAAAACTAAAGGAGACTCTTTTTTTCTTTTTAACTATATATTTATTAGTTTGCTAAAGGTGTGATAAAATATTCTATACCAGTGTTTGTTTTCATTAACGTTATCGCAATGTGCAAATAATTATTTTTTATGGACACACTTTATATTTGATTCTAATGAAAAATTTCTTTATTAACCTAGCTTCAGCAAGAATAGTCACTTTTGTGTAATTATGAGTTCCGTTAAATTGAAATATCCTTTATTCAATTTAGGGTCTGTCGAGTTCTTATAAACATTAATGTACGGTTTTTAAGTTTTTACTTGTCTAGGGAAGAACCGGCAAGAAACTCTGCGGTCGTAATTTTTTATAAATGATTATCAATACATCACAATCATTACAAGGCTTAATACACGATTTGAGCAGTTGCCACCGCTGCATCATCATTTATATATTATTTTCACTAATTGTGATTTTCAATGTAGTTTCTAATAGAATAGTAGGCTTTTTTTATCAACGTTGTTCTTACAACATTTCGATAGCCGACGTCAATAAGCAACACCTGGGTATCATTTAGCTTATTGTACATTGTTTGTTCTAGCCACTAAAAAACTGTGCATCTCTTACTTCTTAGCCCGTTTTTGCAACAGAAATACAGTGTTTAGACCGGCTGATGATCCCCATAGCAACACTCCATATGACATGATGTTTTGGGAATCATCATCATCATCAGCCTGCGATACTCCACTGCTGGACATAGGTCTCCCCTAATACACCCGTGTCCTTTAGGGGGTTTCGGACCGTATCCCACCACGCTGGTCCATTGTGGGTTGGTGGGTAGACCGACTTTTTACGTGCCAATCCGACGCATTGATTCTCTTACTTCTCAGACAATTAAGTGATCGGCCCAAATTGCCCCAACCAACAAGGAAACAACAATTATTGTTATAAATTTGTTGAGTCCCCGCAGGATTCGAACCCACGACCTCCGGTTTCTAAAGTACACGCCCATACCACTAGGCTACGGAGACAGTTAAGGCAGTTAAGTTTTGGGAATACACGAAATAAACTTGTTGCTACGGCAGTAAGCTGTCTAATCTTGCATGTGGGAAAAGATAGCAAAACTTATTTTTTTAGTTCAACACAAGGTTATTAGCAGCAAACAACTCATTTATTACGTTAATGGGAACATTTACAATTAAAGTTTTTGATGTTTCCTGCTGGTGCTATAAGCGTTGAATATTTTGATTGACTTCCCAAAAGAAGGAGGTACTCAATTCCAACCGTGTTGCTTTTTTTTTTTATATGTTACCTCGTTGCTGCGCTAAAAGTACTACGATTTGTTCATTCTTGTTTTATTTGATATGTATTAGCTGACATTTTGTTTCTTTTTTTTAATAGTTTTATCATAAGCAGTTTAAAAGATATTACAGGAATGAAGAAAATTCAAAAATCACAACCTCGTGCGATTAAATTCCAAACGCTGAAATAAAAATAATACCATAAAAGATATGTGAAATTTAAAATTGTGTGACAGAAATCGCTACGCGATTTCGTACATACATCACCTTGATACTTGCTTATATTGAATTAAATAGTTATACGCTGCATGAACTCAGTCATATTTTTGTTAAAATTTTTAAGAAACTTTAAAGGAAGAGTTACAGTTCATATGTACCATACTTTCTTGCGTCGATATTACCATGTGACTCGAAAAGCTATCGTATTTCGAATTTAAAACAGTTGCCTAGTTTGTACAAAACGTCAGCAACCGGGAGTTGGTAATTTGACTGCATCACTCCGTGTAGCGTTGCTCAAACGCCTTTGTCTTGCTAATTGTGAACTAGTGACCAACGGGGCTAACAGGATCGGGTGTTTGAATACGGAACTTTATGTGTTCATATAACATTGTGAAAGTAATGTTAGGTTAGCTTTGGTAGTTATTGTATATTTTTTAACGTCAGTATTTCCATGAATTGGTTAAACCTGAAGGTTAAATTGTGATAAGTACCTCGTGGTTAACTTGAAATATATTTTAATGCTTAGTCTATTTTCGATAGGTACCTTTCAGTCAAATGTTCACGCAAGTCACATGTCAATACTTTATAAAGCATGATATTTATCCATGAAAGCACGCAAAAGTATCGCTCAAAGTTCAATACTTCTAAAATTAAAAAATATAGCCGTCCTAAATTCCTACTAATAAAATTATCACCAATAAACACTTAATTTAGCAGGCTATTTAATAGGTTAAGCCGTGTTTCCATTACTAAAATTTTCACATCATCATCATCATCATCAGCCTGTGATACTCCACTGCTGGACATAGGCCTCCCCTAATACAACCCTATCCATTAGGGGGTTTTGGACCGTATCTCACCACGCTGGTCCAATGCGGGTTGGTGGGTGGACCGACTTTTATATGCCCATCCGACGCATAGATCATCGTACTTTTCAGACATTTGGGTGATCGGCCCAAATGGCCCTGACTAACCAGGAAACAAAATGAAAATTTGTGAGTCCGCAGATTCGAACCCACGACCTCCGGTTTTTAAGCCACACGCCTATACCACTAGGCTAGAGAGGCAGTCAAAAAAAATTCACAAGTTAATATTAAATAAACTTCGTTAATTTTATGACATTGCATCGCACAATTTTTTTTTAAATTATTTTGCTTAAACAATAAAAAGTAATTTACCTTAAAGTTAATATGATCAAAGTACACCGTCCGTAATGAATTCGCCACCGTAAAGTGTGCACGTCCTCTTTTAATGAATTAAAACTCTGACCGGCAGTGGCATGTGTTAGGAATTTTCGCAGAAATTCAATAAAGTGCTGAGAGCAGTCTTTTACCACACCGTCCAACATGCAAGGAAAAATATAATGAAAGCATACGCAAGAACCATAGATCAAATCATTACAACGATAATTTTTTTAATGAAAACTAATCTTAAAAATAACTTAATCCTTAAATTACCATGGCATAACCTAAGTTTGTTTAATACTTTAAAAAAAATACTTAAAATTTATAGGCACAAAGTATAATTACTTAAAGATTTGATATCTTACATAATTATAATTTTGTTAAACTTTTACATTTATATTGTTATATAACTAAATATGATATGTATTTCGTATTATTTCATGTTTTGTCATATGTACTGCAAAACTATAGTTTTTAAATCTAGATTAATTTATATACAACACTTTTCATTTTCCATCCATTCGTTACTAAAAGTTTCAGTTGAATATTTTTAATTACTTTGAGCGTAAAATAATTGGGATACAGGTAGCAAAAGCTCACAACTCTGTGTAACAATTTCCGCCCGTAGCGAAACAAAGTTCTGCAGCTTACTTTAATTAACTGACGCTGTGAGGTATTTCTTCATTATGGAGTAAATCTGTTGCGTGTAGCAAATAAGATGATATTGTTTTCTTTTCTACATTATAGTGGGGTAAATACTATAACACTGTGATATATCAATATAAGTAGAAGACCACATACGTCATCTAATTTAATCTTTGGCACATTAATGAAATATAATATAGCTACTATAAATTTACAGCAGTTATTTTAATCATTTTATTTACATCTAACTTCTACGACTATGTTAAACTAGCAAAGTTAACATAAAAATATTAGGACGATCCCTTTATCGTGGTCTAATAAGGTAGGTAATAAATATTTCAATTCGCATCTAACGCAAGTTACTTAGCTACAAACTTTATGCGTTTGTGGATAGTTTTTGGTGTTGGTTTATAGCTTTCGTAAAAAATATTGTACGCCTAACTATACTTTGAACAAGCATTTATTTTATGTTTTATTTTCGTGTGCAATTTAACGTCTTTTTTTTTAAGTCTCATTTACCCAGTAAATACGCTGGCTACGGTGCCCTTCAAACCGGAACACAGTAGTGTTTTCACACTACTGCTACCAGACAGTCAAATAAAAACGTATATGCATTTCTGTCAAATTATGTATGAACACATAGTGAGAAAGTGCGATTACTGTTTCGAAATGTTGTTTTAAATATAAAAATAAAATAAAAAAATTATTTGATGTATAATTAGCGGTAGTGCATGCGACACATTTTAAAAGAAAAAAATAGCCATATATTTATCGTATAAGTCAACTTTTGAAAAAATTACTGACTTTTTGCCGAAAAAGTCCTCCAGTGTCTATGTGTAAAGTATAAAATGTGTGTATTTGTACATATTACATTTGCACATACGACTAATCCAAACTTTATATGTTCGATCTTGCCACTTTATAAGTTTGCAATAGATTTTGAAAACTAAATCAAAAGGAATATCTCCTGGTTCACGAAATATATATAAAACCGTAATTTTTATTATAATATGGCAAGAAAACAATAATAAGTACTTAATAGACAAAAACCTTCAAAAAATATTTCTTTATTAATTCAGTCGTAAATTTATAGTAATGTAAAGTATTTTACTAAATAGCCTTTATTTCTTACTGTCAACGAATACAGCAGTAAATTGGCCGCCGTTTATAGCAACCGTAGCACTGCGGCCGCCTCCTTCGTGTAAGCCGTGGCTTGTTACAAAAATGTTATTTTACAGAGGCATAAATCAAAGGGAAGAGCGGATAGGACAATAAAACGGGAATAGACTACGACGGCTTTAAAGCTATAAAATGTTGTGGTACCGCGCAAGGTCAAAACCTTCACTTCTCGTTACACTTCCTAAAGGGGTTCATTTCGTATAAACTTGAAGTACCACCAAGAATCAGAATACTTAAAAACAAATGTAATTGATAAACACTTAAGACGGTCTGTGATAACGATCCTACAGATAAGTAACTATTTATATTTTGCCCCCACACTAGACTTTACCGGGCTTAAATATACTTTATTAGCTCTATACAAATGATTTTTGGCATC
This sequence comes from Lamproptera curius, assembly GCA_029286875.1. Taxonomy (NCBI): domain Eukaryota; kingdom Metazoa; phylum Arthropoda; class Insecta; order Lepidoptera; family Papilionidae; genus Lamproptera; species Lamproptera curius. The sequence continues at coordinate 1,547,190 of JAGSMT010000094.1, read as the reverse complement.
AAAATTTCAGTGTCATCTATTATTAGCAATGTCATGATTGATTCAGAACTTAGTACTAGTCATTTATACACACCTTATACAATTTGTAGACATACGACCTTCGCTTAGTAAATATTCATATTAGAAATCCATTTGTGATTAAACTATAGACATAATAACTGAAACAGGAATACCCTATGGAGCAAAATGCAGAGCAATTCATGATTTCTTTATATCATAACAATAGAATTATAATAATTTGTCCAAGGGCTTATCACGAATGTTATTAATTTTACAGCATTATTAAAATTATTTCTTTTGTAATTCTAACAATTAAAAATATTATTTGGCAGCATTTTTAATATCACTTTAATTTTAAGTATTTTTCTATTTAACCGCATTTCTAATTCTGGCAACACGGATAGAAATTAGGTAAATAATTAAATATCCTCTTAGATCTAATTAATCACTTTAGGTTATTTCAATTAACTATTTTGGTCTAAACAGTTTGGTTTTACTTTAAAATTTTCGTAAATTCACTGTCTCGACAAGTTAAATATTAATTATTACATAACAAGCGTATCAGAAGATTGAAATTTTTAATTAAAGTTAAGAAAGTTAATAATAATTACTCAATTTTTGGCTATATCATTTATTTACAATCATTAAATATGTTGGCAATATGTAAGGTGATTTGTAAGGAAACCATACAAGCTTGATATTCAAAAGGGTTGAAGAAAATCTTATAGCTGCACACTTAAAATATATAAAATTTTAACTTTTATCAAACATTCTATCAAATCCACTAAGTAACGGATTTTTGCGTAAGTTAATATACATATTTATTCCCGATGTTTCGGACTCTTTCCAGTATCCATAATAATCGCTTAAATAAAAAACATAAACATTCTGTCTATACAATGTTTGCAAACTTTTTGGCACAATCAGTTTTGACAAACTTTAGATTGTAGTTCATTACGTGTACATATCATTGTACACGTAATGAACTACAATCCTTTATCAATTAGAGAACGTAAGAATCGATTTACAATGCAAACCATTCATATAAATTTATTCAAAATCCAAATTTATCCAAATTTAACACCAAAAAATTAAATACGGTTTAGAAAATAACTGCATCATATAATTTTTAATACGAATCATTTTAAATGCAATGCTTTAACAATCAACATCGGCGAGTGACGGATACGATGATATAAATTAAACGTGGGACGAATCTGCAATCAATGTCACCGCAGTAAAACGAATGGACGTATTTTAATAGCAGTAAAGTTTACGTTGCTCACGTATAATTTATAGTTACTGTGCTATTAATGTGAAACGTATAACGGAAAGGATGCCGTTGCAGCCGAAATGTAATTGATTTTTTTAACGTTCGTACGATCAGACGTTTTTATTGGTTTGCTTTAAAAGAATACGAATACCTTAATGAAGTGGATTTATTGGAAACGTTCGAGTCAAGTAAGGAGTTAAATGTTTGGTCATAAACTGTTAATTATATGTATTATATCTATACGGATAGATATATAGGTTGAAAAAATTTGTTTCTTTGATTGTGGTAATATTCTACATATATAGCATAATAAATACTTCCTGTTATTTATTTTAAGTGAATCCGTAGTCTAGCGTAATAATCTAGTAACCTAAAAGTTTAGGTTTCAAAAAAAGACTTGCGCTTTTGAAACCTAGACTTATAGGTTTAACAGTGGAGGATCGTTAAATCAAAATCTGCGAGAACTTAACAACTATTGATAAAAAACAACACAATCACAAAGTAATTATATTTATTAAGTTAAAAAATGTGATTAAATGTAATTTTTCAATATTTTTGAAATTTTATTCGTTATCATCAAACACATTATAAATCGGCTATATATATATATATATATACGTGCATCATGTGTATGAACATAGACAAATATCTTATTCATACAAAAAGAAGCAAACAACATTTACAAATAAAAAAGGATGAAAACAAAGAAAAAGCATACACGGAAAATAACATATCTTGAATAGTAAAATATTAAATAAGATAGCCAAGAAATACACATAACATATGCATATTTACGTATTCGTATTTCATAACTCTATCACAGTTTTTGCCGACGCCATAAACAAAAGTGTCGCATGTCTCATTATTTCCGCGTATTTCCCTTGTGAACTGGTACAATAAACATACATATAAAGCACGTCATCTAGTACGTTTGCATTATTAATAAATAAAATAATAAAAATAATTTACGAATAAATTTCAATAGCGTACAGTACGTTTCATTCTGGCGCTTGTAATTAGATTTATACAATTTCAATTTACGAAAACCCCCTATTAGAAATGAGAACCTGACATTGAATTGATCAAAAAATATGATAAGATAGAATTATATGAACTAACTGCCTCCGTAGCCTAGAGGTATGGGCGTGTGCTTTAGAAACCGGAGGTCGTGGGTTCGAATCCTGCGGGGACTCAACAAATTTTCTTTGTTGTTTCCTAGTTGGTTAGGGCAATTTGTGCCGATCACCCAATTGTCTGAAAAGTAAGATGATCCATGCGTCGGATGGGCATGTAAAAAGTCGGTCCACCCACCAACCCGCATTCGACCAGCGTGGTGGGATACGGTCCAAAAACCGCTTAATGGATAGGGGTGTATTAGGGGAGGCCTATGTCCAGCAGTGGACTATAACAGGCTGATGATGATGATGAGAATTATATGAATATTATACTTTATATTTGTTGTTTTATCATAATGTATTTTATCTTTAGTGAAAATCACAATTATTAATGACGGAAAGTTAGGCAGCTTATACGATTTTTGACAGAAATTTCGGTCATCGGGCTATTTTTTCTACATAAAGTAATTACTATTTAAGGTACCCTAACATGGGAGTCAATCTTAAAACAATGTTAACCAATAACGGCGAAATACAACAATATGGCTTACGCTCTCAGTTTTCAATATTTACAAAAAAAATACTTAGAAAATGGCTGACATACAGGCAATTTTATACAAAATCATGAAACTTAATTCTTTTCTTAAATAATTAAATTTGATACCCGTAAAAGACTTTTTCCTAACTTATGTTAAAGTATAGTAGTTTTGTACTACGCGGAAAAAAATGTTAGATTTTTTTACCAAAAAGTTGCCACACAGTTACCTCCGCTATATTTTAGTGATATCCAAAATCCGACCGCCTTTCAGAGATTAGCCCGAACAAACATTCAGAAAAAGTTTAATAAAAATGTTGTTTTGTTATATGTACCAGTTATATTATCGCAATATACTCATTTCAAAACTATTACTTTAAATAAAATTGATTTACTATTATATTATCTATCTATTATTTTATTAATTTTATTTTAAATTGGAACGCTTAGCTATAACTTTATTATCGTTAAACTATTAATTTTAAAAGCTCGGTTACATGCAATATTTTTGACTTCCTATATTTTAATGTCATTGAAACAAAATTAAAGGTTAAATTTATATAGTGGCTTTAATAATTACTTCTTGAATGTATTTGTTGCATGTTATATATTTATTTATAGTTATATTTATAATAAAAGTTTCAATTTACGATGTTAATATATTTACCTCCCCACTTTTATCTCTGCATCACCCCAAGGTTGACTGGCAGAAAATGCCATTGGCATTAAGTGCGCCTATGTACATTTCGTGCACAAAGATTAAATAAATAAATAAATAATTACCTCATTAAGTGACATGAAAATTTTGCCTACATTTTCAGTGTCTGCTCCAATTTTTGAGTGTGTTGCTATTTTGCCCTATTTTGCATATCTTAATGTTTTTGTGTGTATATATTTTAAAATGAAACATTTTTACTCTATCTAAATATTCAGATTGTATGGTAATTAGTTATAATTATACATTGAGGAATACATCCCTATATTTTGACACATGGTCATTTATTTACTTACACACGTCTTACCATCCGCAAACCCCGACAGGAGTTGAACACAGCAGGAAGTGCATAAAGAGAAAAATATTCCGACTGGAAATCCAGAAGCCGCGACGCGTGAAATATATTACCATAAAATATCCGACGCAGGAACACTCGAGTGTCCGCTAGCCAAGTGTTGTTTAAGAAATGTACACTTCACGATCATTTATCATCTACAATGTTACTGCAAAAATAGGTTTAAAATTTTAGAATTTACTAATAACTAAGTGTATTTTCAGTTATATAAAACGTTGAAAAAGAATTAATTTCTTTAACTAATCGAGAATTAGTTTAAATCCTTGCATGTAATGATATTTCGTTTGAATTATTTATTAAAGCATAGGGAATTTTTAATGGTTAGTTAATATAAAAAAACAACTTCCACAAAAAAAATGACAACCAGTTTCTTGTCGCAATTTTAATATTTTAGGAAGCCTTTGCGAAAAAGGTCGTCCCGTGGCCTTGGTCGAACTTTTATTTTATGTGCAAAATGCTGAACAATGCGTGATCTTACAGTACAGTAGACTTTCTGTGTGCAATAATTGTATAATTAATTTGTTGGACTCAAAAGTTTTATTATAACAATGAGAGAGATATTCATATGAACGAACTGTATAAGAGCAGTCGATTCTTTGGTCCGTTCAACTATTATAGTTCGTTTATTATTGATTTTTAAGGTTCACAAAATTTGCAAAAATCTTAATAGATGAAATAGTAAAAAAATAATTAAGTTACCTGAAAAACATAAAAGTTATCGTAAAGTATAACAGAAGTTTTATATTACTTCGCGGGCGGTGCAGGTGAATAAAATTAGTTTAACTGCAATACGAAGCAAGCTTGGTAAATGTGGCTTTGACTTGACAGAGCTAACTGTGGCTTTAACTTTTACATGTGGTACGTACACTTCTCAGATTAAATCTGAAAGTTTTAAATGTGTAAGGTTTTCTTTATTAAATATTATATCTCAAAAATGTTATTTAACACGTTAGCTGCGGCACCAATTTTTGCATACTTTCCGTTCCTGCGGCACGGGTATAATCAGCCCGTACCGTGACCAGACGTTAGGGCGACACGCGGTCTATTAGACCCACCTCCTTTACAGACTAAAATCCATTTTCTGGCCAGAAATCAAAGATAAATAGAATTTTGGTCCTATTGAATATAGACAGTGAATTGATTAACCTAATCCACCGTCGCTCCGGATCTGATGGCTGGTTTAGGAATTATTAGCAAAACAAAATATGGGATCTTATACACCTCGTAACGCACTGAAATAGGGCAAATTTTCGCTGCGATTAGTGATGGGAAAAATAATATCGACGTTTTTAAACTGTCTTAACTACGCAACGACTTGACCGATTTTGATCAATTATATCTCATTAGATCGTTTTAAGGGCAAAACCTGGCAAAACAACACAAAGCTATCAAAGGATACATTTTTTTTTAAATAATCTAAATTGTGCTTGAAGGCGCCATAAAGAAAAAAAAACCGGCCAAGTGCGAGTCGGACTCGCGCACGAAGCGTTCCATTCTATACCATTAAGAGGCACCTATTACAGACTTATTATTGGAAAATAATGGATTACGGTTTATGCATAAGGTTTATCTTTCTATTTGTATATGAAAATCTTAATGCGGTTCACAGAATAGAAAAAAAAGGCAACCAGAAGTAGAAAAGAAACTGTCCTATTTATTCTGCCTCGGGCTTTAAAAATACAATTATTAGAACTTGAATTAACATTAAAAAATCAGTATCAATATACTTTTTTTATAAAAATCTCAATATATATGTTGTACTTATTTATGAGTGTTTTTCATTGAAACAGGGTAGACAATAAGATTTTTTGCACTGAGTGCACTGAGTCAAAATCTTTTTGGATTTTTTATCAGCTTCACGAGATGGTAAAATTGCGTAGTTTTGTAAAAACCAACACATCTTCCTTTTTCACCCTTTTCGAGGCAATGGGGTGCTTTCAGGTGCTGAAAATAACAAAATGTAAAGATAACGTTATAAAACTGACATTATTACTTAGGTTAGATCGTAGATGAGAATAACAATGATAATGAAGGTATAACTGCATCAAATGAATGTGTTTGTTTTATACTTAAAATGTTGAAAGAGTAGGTAGGAAAGGTAGCTTAAATTCAGAATAATTAAAAGGAAACAATAATAAATAACTTAATAATGACCAAATGTCGAGCTTAGTTTATGAAAGCTTCAACACGTTGACTGTCAAGAAATATATCTAAGCATTACATTACCTGGGTCTCATCGATTTCTTTTTATTAAAGATTCTATAAGTTTCTCCACAAAGAGTCTTATTGGTAACTTTTTCCATCAGTTTGGATTGAATTAAACACAATCCAGGCATTAATTACGCTCGTAGCCAAATATTAGCTCCATTACAACTTTCTCCACCATTTGATTCCTCTCTTCAAAGTTGTATAATAAGAAGACATCTGGACAGAAAAGTCAATGCCTTTTTTTGTTTTCTTGTACAGCAAAACACATCCCGGTTTTTTTATGCATTCGTCGGTTCCTCTCTTCTTTTTTCCAGTATCTATCAGGTTATCATCGTGATCTTTGCATGTAGTCAACATCAAAACATTCCGTTTATCCATCCATTTTATTACCTTTACGCCCTTTTGTTCATTTTTTCAATAATTTCGCCTTTTCTGCAATTTGTAACTAGTAACTTGCTTTGGCAGATATTTCCGTATTTTATTAAGTGTTCCACATAAAAATGTTTTTTGTGAAGATCTTCTGCCAGGCCCAACGAAGTGTAGTAATTGTCTACTATTACGATTCTACCCATTTCTGTCAGATTTGTCATCAATCTTAACACTACTTTTTTACTGTGTTCTAATTCTTTTTCTGATTTTTTTTCCTTATAAACCTCTAACTCAGAAGTGTAACCTTCAGGAGTGCAAAGCTTATAAAGCTTTTACGCCGTACCGGTATGATTTGTTTTATGTATTGGCGAAACCTAGTCTTCCTCTCCATGGTATCATGGTTTCATCGATTACCACATACTTTCCAGGATTTGCAATACGTCGAAAGTTTTCTGTAATCTTTGAACATATTTCTAACTTTATATAGTTTGTCAGTTTGGTCTTCATTACTTACATCACTGACATGCCAGCATTTAAGTAGCAATAAAATCTGTCTCTTGTCATTATTGAAGAAAGAAATTGTTTCGATATAATTTGTTTCTGCTCCAGTATAAATTTAAATTAGGAACTCTACACAAACCCATTGCCATTAAACAGCCAAAAATGTTCTCATTTCCTGAGAACTGGTGTCACTCCATTTTGTCATGCGTGAATTACGTTTCATATTTTGTTGATTTATTTGTATATACTTTTCTGCGTAAGCATTTGTTTCAGATATCATTATATCAATCATCTCATCTGTAACAAACATCTTGTATATATCTTCAGGTTAACTCCACAAACGGGGTAAATTAAACGTACATTCTCCAGCGATTTCATTAAAAGTTATGGGACTTTCCAATATATTTTCCCACTCATCGTGATCTTTAGCTTGCGTGCCGGGTAAAATGTCATCTTCTGTAGCTTCTTCATATTCACTATCTGGAGATAAATCTTGATCTGAATGAACGCAATTTTCCATTGAAGCATACTCTTCCGAATCACTACACTCTTCCTCCGAAGGACTATAATCATTGTCAGTACCGCTAAAATTATCATCTTCCATATTATTACTCTCATCCAACTCAGGTGATTTTCGAATATTCTGCACACTGTGACATATTTTGTTTGTTTGTATTATATTATTGTTTTCGCAGTCTATATGTTCAATAATATCATATTCGACAATATCAGGTGATTTTAGAACAGTTGGCAATTTGTTATTCATGTCTCGTTTTCCTTTAACATTGTCATCAGGAATTTTTTTATAATTACAGAGACCTCTATTTCATGACTTTTTTGGATTTGGACGGATTAAAGTCTTCTGAATATTTACATACATTCGGATGTAACATTTTCTCTCAGTCTTTTTTGTGTCGGAGTACGAAGTAATTGTTGAATGTTGTCCTCACTAAGTGATATATTACAATCCAGTAAATTGGAGCGTGAGATTTCTGACAAAGATCCAGCTCTGCTCTCCGTAGTTATATGAGGAAAATCTTTTAAAGGGAACCTATAGGATTTGTTTTTTATTGGTGAGGTTGAAGCACTAGAAGCGGACAAGCGAACATTCTGCAATATTTGACAAGTTTTTCCGGTACTAGGACTGAGATACACTGTTTCTTTTTGTGTTTTGAGTTAAATAGTTTTTCGGATGTTTAGACTGAGGTTAACTGTTTCTTCTGGTTCTTTCATTTGATCAGGATAAATTGAATTTTTTTAGTGGCAGTCTAAGCACGTGTTTTTGCTTTTTGTTGTAATGTTCTTGTATTTGCAATAATTATATAGCTTGGGTGCCCATGTAAGAAAGTATATTGTTTTGTATTGTCATACTGTTGTTTATCAATGACACATTCTTGTTGTGAGCTAAATTCATGTAAAGGTACGATTTTTTCAGTTATATTTGGTTCAGCAGAAAAATATGTTTTTTGACGTTTATTTGTTGGAAAAATCTCTTCATCTCTCCAATCGACGTGATGCACAACACTGGTCGCGGGAAGCTCGCGTTGAGTGCGGTACGAGGTCAGGGGGGATATGGGACGTTTTAGCCTCGTTCCGCACTGCATTAAAATTATATTAATTCAGTGCGGCACGAGGCCTAAGACATCCGGTACCAAGGTAGGTACACCACCGAGTCCGGAACCATTAGTGATCTCAAATATATATTTATCTCTTTCCTACACTGGACCAAACCAAAGCTATGCCATTCGCACGACAGAGAAATTCACTTTTTGCTTGCGCACCACAGGAAGTTGCATCAGGGTGATTTGAGTTCGCTTCGCACTTAACGTTTACGTTAATTGCAGAACGAAAAATATCACTTAACGTTAACGTTAGGATATTTTGTACAAGTGTATTTGCCAAATTATTAACTTTAAATATATGAATTCGTAAAAACTATTATAAAAGTGTGGAGAGCTTACTATACTGATCAATTTAATTTCGTGTAAACTTTTAGTAGTTCGTTTAACCGTGGTGTAGGGATATGATGTGGCGGTTGGGTCATCAAACTTCCCTTACAGTGGGAGTAAGACAGATCCGCAGTACAAGTGCAATTTGTAAATTGCCAATCCACCTGCTCAACGTGGCAATTGTAAGCAACTCTTTTTAATATACACCAACAGTGAACTGATAGAGGCTGTTTATGACGTCATTGTTATTGAATGAATAAACGAATCGTAAATCATGATCATTCACGATTTATGATTCATTCAATTATGGTATATTTGAGTATGTTCTGCAACTGACGGCGTGTCGTTGTTTATGTATTGTTGTTGACTATTGCGATGATGCAATGATCGGTGCAATTAAAAAACTATATTTGAATTGCATCGATCAGATGCTACGTGATAACATTTACAACATTCATTTACATTACATATACACATGTTTAGAGAAAACAAGGATTTCCTTGAAACGGCGTTGGCAACGGCGCCGCGCAGTATTTGGTCGAAAATCAGTCGAACAAACACTATTCTTTTCCAAAATTAAATGGCGAATTGTAGCTGTTGTTATGAATTAAAAATATTTTAGAGGAGGTAGGTCCCTTTTTAAAAGAGATTGTCTGGGTGTATTTATGTCATGAATCAGTAGGGTGTAAACATACTGTCTTCCAGTTTGAAGGGCTTCACTGCCTGCGCAAATACTTGATAAACAAGACTAACATATACATATGTCAGGCACAGAGTTTTCTTATGGGAAGGTATCACTTAACAAGATCTTCGACTGTCTAACGCTTTAAGCAATAAATATAAACAAAATTATAAATAAATAGTTAGTAAATTTACTTTATATGACGATTGCTACAACAATTTAAATGGAATTGATTCTTATACTCCAATATAAGATTTCAGATCAAACGATTCAATTAATTTATAAGTATTAACTAACGTATATAACTCGAGATTTCAAAGATTTTGAAAAATCTACAGTAACTACCAAAGATGCTTTTTTATGAAGTGATAGATAGACTCTATCGCGTTTGATCGTTACATAACATGTGTATTCAGGCTGGTAGTCTACTTTTTTGTGCATTGGAAAACGTCACGTTTCATTGTGTGTAGTATGGTGTTTAGATTTGCTTGTATTTATTATATTTTTTTAGAGTAATTATTATTATTTGTCTAACATGTCCATGTACAATTGTAATTTGTTCAGAATTTTGTTTTGTATTACTCAATATAATATGAAAGTCACTAATTTTTAAGCAAGGCTTAAAATTAATGAAATAATTTTATTAAGCTGCATGTTTTAGTACATTTATTGTACAAAGCTAATAATTATACAAACTTAACTCTTGCACGATTATAACTAAATGTTCGTTGACAATAAATTTGCCTGTGATTTTTTTTTTTTTTTTTTTTGATGGATCTCGTGCTCTGAGGAAGAAACCTATTAGAACATAACCGTCTGGGGCCCGTTGCCACAGGCGCGTCTCCCCGTAAGTGACTTAACTTCACCAAGGGCCCCAGAAGGGAGCCTAGGCTTGGTTGTCACTCTTCTGGTTCCGTTAGCATGCTGAATCGAGGGCTGCCCAGGTGGGCCGACGCCTCGGCTCGATTCAGACGCTTTGCAATGATCATTTAATAGCTAGAAGAGCTCTATCTAAATTTTACTACCACTTCTTAAAGCGTTGGCGCTGGAGAAGAAGTGGCGCAAGAAACTCCAGCAACGCTCCTATCTAATATTGTTGCTACGTGTCATATAGCAAAGGGTGTGTAATTATCGACCTCACCGGTGGGGCCGATGTCATGAGTGTGTGTCTGTCCTACACTCTAAGTGTAGAGGTGTGTCTGGCTACTGCTAGGGTGTCGCTACCCTAAGCCTTAAGGCAGTAATTAAATTCTTGTATTTAACAAGAAGGAAAACTAACCATCGCTGTCCGCGGCGGCGGCGAACTCATCTGCTGCCTGATTAAATTCATCTAAATTAAATAAATCTAGCGATTTAAGGAAGGACGCGGCGTTATTGCCAGTGCTGCCATTGCTATGGCTAGCATGCTGGCTCTTTGAGGCGGCGGCGGGCCGCTGTGCGCTCGGAGTCGGCTCCGGCGCTGGCTGTTGCACGCGGGCGGAACTGCCAAGCGTTAGAAGGACGGAGGGTGGGAATGCGGTGGTATTGGACGGGATAGGTGGTCGCCTAGAAGAGGCTTCCCTTGGGATCGCAGGAACTCTGCGTTTTGGCGCCTTAGGGCAGCCGAGGTAGTTGGCCGTGTGGCCGGGAGCGCGGCAGTTAACGCACGCGGAGGTTCGTAGGTGGCGGAGACTTCTTTGTCCTTGGGTCTGGGACAGGATGCGGTACCGTGGTCCCGAGGCATTTAACGCAACGGGGCGTGCGAAGCAGTTCCGCAGCGTGACCGAATACTTGGCAGTTGTGACACTGCCCTGGCAAACCGTTAGAGTGTGGCCGCTCAAAGAGAGACGGCCGATCCCCACAGTTGCTCGACGTCGTAGATGCGCTTACCTTCCTGGTGCGCTCGAGCGTGACTACAACATACCATAAGGGCGTTTGGTGCGTGGGTGGTACATACGTTGTACCCCTAGGACTGGAATGTCTAATTCTTTAATCGCGGAAGTTATCTCCGCGCATGGGATCTCCTTAGGCAGCCCTTGACCACTGTCTAAGTACGCGCTCATCCGGGAGCGCGAATGTATGATATTGGTGTTCCTTTTCCCGGAGGAAAGAGGTCACCTTCCTAAAATCGTCTGGGGTCTCGAGTTGTAATTTGATCCCCTGATTGCTATCAGAGGCATCAAATTTATATCTATTTGATAGGGCCGATCGAATATCGACCCATTTCTCCTTCTCGCGGAGGTAGATCGGGGGTGGACGTTTTCCTATAGGTAGCCGTACCTGGGAAGGCTGGGACGGCTGGGCGGAGCGAGGTGCCGGGGGGCGCCTGGGATCGGCGGGATGGATGGATGGTTGGGAAACCTGCTGAGGGCAGGTGGTGGGGATGTCAGGCTTTGCAGCCTTGACGGGATGGGTGGGTGCGGGTGATGAGGTGCGCACCTTGCGCTTCCTCTTTGATTTGACGGTTTTGAAGCCGTCGTCTGGTTGGGAACTGGAGCGTGGGTGAGCCTCGACCTCCATGTCCGATTCCGAGTGGATGCTAATGTCGACATAATTGTCGTCACTATCATCCGCTGGGAATGGACGGGACGGTCCAGGCGTGGATGCGGGAGTAGGGGTTTTCAGATATAATCTGATGCACGGCGTCGGTCAGCTTCATATAGAGTTTACGACCGATTTTCTCCCTAATCGCTCCGGTATCAATACCGAAGCGGGTCAGAGCCTCGGTCGACCATCTTGTCGGTTGTGTCAGCTTCGGCGAGACATCTGCGGCGTCGTCTGACGCATCGTGGCCCCGGCGGTTGCCGGGCGTAGCTTACCGCCCTGCCGGCTACGGCGGAGGGTGTCTGACTTGCTTCTGAAACACGAAACAGAATATTAAAACGTTCGATGGGCCTAGTAGAGTCGTTAAAACGACTTGTTCGGCCAAGAAACAGAATTAAATAACCCTAAGAAACAAGATAATGCGCTTAGCTACAAGCGGCTAGCAACACAATTGTGTTATGCAAACGAGTTGCAAAACACAGCTGCGTACAAGCCGACCGCTTGAGGTAGCGCAATAAATTCCTCCGCGATGACGTCAGCGGTGCGACAAAAGGCTCTATGAGCGCAGGTGCACTCATAAAACGCAGATGGCGCAGCGAGACGGTTTCACGGCGGCGGACGATGACTTCAGCGAAGCGAGCTTGAGACTTGCGGCGAACACGTGTTGACGGGACCGCTGCTGGAGGCGCTCTGTTGTGTGATTGCCTGGGACTTTATTAATAATATAGTTACGTGGCTCAGGTTTGTCATTTGTCACGTGGCAGATTTAATTAGTGGAGCATCGAATAAAGTCTAGCACCACATCCAGCACGAGCTCAGACTAACACTCTGATAATAAAGACACTACTTCAGATAATGGACAGGCCATGAGGTGTGCCCTTTAACTTACCTAACTGTAGTAGGTAAGTATATTTGCTGATACTAATTCACCTTCTAAAGCATTTCCTTATTAAATGGTCATATTGTTCTATATTAAATAGACAATGCATTATAGGTATTTAATTAGATATTGACAGACCATATTAGCAATGACACGGTTTGTTAATTTATACAAATTGGAGAGTGATAGGACTAGGTTGGTCATATCTGCCACATTTTCATTATTTTTTCATTATTGCCACCGACTCTTTTTTGGAAAAAACATGCACCTTTTGGGCCCCTAAAATAGCGTGGTAGGTCTAAGCAAAGATAGCGGGACGAACTGAAAGAAATTAAGAAAGACTGGTTAACCATAGCTGGCAAATGAGATGACTGTACAGCGCAAAGAGGCCTATGCGTAGCAGTTTGACCAAAAATACCCTAAAAAAATATTGAAGAGTGAGTAATGCTTAAAATCATAGCATACATATGGACCAGCGGACAGGAAAAAGACTTTGTATTATGCTATGTACTACTTTGCTTTCTCCTATCTACCCGATGAGACCCCGGTAATAACAAAATATGTCATAAAATAGGATTACAAGAGATGGATAAATAACATCGATAATTATGTGGCGTACAATTGCTAAAATTTCGCAATGAGGTTTCAGATTTCTAACCACTTTTTATTTTTTTTTAATAAATAGACACATGAATTCTAGAAAACTTTTGGCACATTTAATAAGATATCAAGATAGTATGCTATCTTGTCATATACCGTTAGATGTATATTTATGAATTTTTAATACCCCGTAAGAACTAATATTAATCTGATCTTCTTTGAACCAATGATGCTAAAAATGTTACGACTCATATATTGACTCAAAGTATCGTTAAAACGTATTGCTAATAACTTTAACGAATCAAAATAAAGTATAACCGCCATCTTATTTATTTTATAAAGAACAGATGAAGACCATTTTCCATTTTCCATTTGCTTAGTATTATATATCCATTTCTTTACACGAACGATATAATAATGATATGACATACTCTTCTTTTAGAGGATCTTTTTCTATAACCATTAAAAAAATGACAATAATCATTTAAAAGTGACTACATATAGGACTGCTTATATTTTTACCGGTGGTAGGTCCCATTTTTACAGGGGACCGTCTGGGTGGGAACCACCGCGGTGCCTATTTCTACCGTAAAGCAGTAGTGTGAAAACACTACTGTGTTCCGGTTTGAAGGGCACCGTAGCCAGCGTATTTACCTGTTAAATACGCTGGCTACGGTGCCCTTAACATCCTACGTCTCACGGTTGGCAGCGCGTTGGTGATGCCAGTGTTACTAATGTCTATGGGTGTCGTCTGCCTGCGTAGGCAATAAAAAAATAGAAAAAAAATTCAATCGTAAGTAATTTAATATACTGTGCCCATAAATTAAGATTCGTGTAACCACGTAATATGTTGTGAGCATATTTATAGCCACAAAATCAGTTTGATGCGCTATTCGCCCGAAGGTGCTACGCCCAAATGTAATTTAATATTGCCGTTAAAGTAATTGCAGTGCGCATAAAACTAGTATATAAAAATAATCCAGTAGAGTTGCTTGCAAATGGATTTATATATTTTTTATACATGAAGAATCATATTGCAATTAATGTTTTCAACTTATATATTATACTACCTGTAAAGTAAATTAAAAAAGTTAACCTTTTAGTGAAAGTCCCATCAAAAACGGAGCAGTCATTCTAAAGACAGACTGACTAATATTTAAATAATTTTTCTTCAGTTTTATATACTGGTAATATAAAATAATGCACTCATTTAAAAACGGTTCTTTTAATGTTACAAACAGACATTCTAATTTTATTATAAGTATATATTATTTCATAGATTTAGTCAATATTCTGCTTAAATATCTGCAACATTTTAGTTGGCTTAAAATAAAAAATATATCTTTACACTACATATAATATATAGTTGTCCCTCAACAACATCAAATAATTTTTTAACATTCTATATAAAACATACACTCGTATAAGCTGTAATATCTCATTACTATTTAACCAAAAACATTTAAGGTCATTAACAGAATATGGTACGAATATTAGATGGTACCCACTCGATTCCACCAACAAACCCGAGATATTACGTCGCTCTTTTTCAGTAGATACAGTAACTACGGAGTAATTCAAACCAGAGCATATTAATGTTTTACTACTAGTTTTCAACATAAAACTGGAATCGCATTTGCTCCCTAGTCAGTTCATTATATGGGATCTATTGTATATATTGTGTTTGCTGATGTTATGCTTTCAGACTCTCATCTATCGTAAGCTTCGTCTATTATAATAGAAGATAACAAAATGGTTGGTGCCATCTCAGTAACTGTAACCAAATACCCACAAATGTTTACTCCTATGCATAAATTGGATTCTATAAGTACCGGTGGTAGGTCCCCTGTTTACAGGAGACGGTCTGGGTGGGTACCTATTTCGACCGCAAAGCAGTAGTGTGAAATCACTACTGTGTTCTGGTTTAAAGGGCACCGCAGCCAGAGTATTTACTGGGTAAACGAGACTTAAAATCCTATGTCTCACGGTAGGCAGCGCGTTGGTGATACCAGTATTGCCAATGTTTATGGGCGTCGGTGACCACTTTCCATCAGGTGGCCCCGATCGCACGTCTGCCTGCGTATGCAATAAAAAAAATAAGGATTAGACATTTTAATTCATATAAGCATACCATTTACGAGTTTACGGACGGACATATCGAATTAACGTGTCAGCGTTTTATTAATAGACAAAGTATAATTAAAGCGTCTAGAATAAAGACGTTACACTCACGATTGTTGGATAACAACCATAAATTATTATGTGGGCGTGATTTGTGGCCTCTAATAGTGGGTTAGGGTACTCAGGTAAATATTGTCCGGTCGGAAGGCTACCGTTACAATATTAAGACGTTAAAAAAATTACTAGCACGGTGACGTTATAGCCTTCGAGCGTTAAAAGTATGATACTATAATATATTTTGAACGTTCTAATATACCATTGTATTGTATTTGTGAATGGTTCCTCTATTTTATATTTGATTCTTAATTAATATGTTTTTGTTTGATTACTGATGTTTGCGTTTTTGAGAATAATTATAAATACCATTTGTTGATGATATGGCATCATTACAAATAACCGTTTATCTTTTCAATATTTTTGTTACAAATTGTGTGATACTCAATTAAAAAGGTTAAGTTTTCATTCGAGGTCTCCTTTTTACAAGGGACCACCTAGAGGAGTACCTCTGCGGGGTCTTCTCCTGGTTTGAAGGGCACCGTAATCAGAGTATTTACGAGACAAAACATCCTTACTCCATAGGCCAGACGAGACTTATAGCGTGTTACGCTGCGTTTCATTTAGGCAGGGTGTAAGACTTGACATCGAGTTAAGATCCAGCTCGTTTCGTCGCTTTAACTCATACAAAATATAGAAACAACGAATATACAAACAACGAATACAAAATATAGTATTTAGAAATCGTTTAATGAATTGGCTATTTACTAAGTAAAATACCAATGTTAAATTCTTGGACAACAAGCATGCTGTTATTAACACATACAGTACCAGAAACGTAAATAGCAAAATGCCTCAGGCATCACATTGCACCAGCATTCTTCGCTAGCTAGTAGAAATGAAACTTTTCGCTGTGTCTAAGACGCTTCCTATTGCTCTTTTGTTACGATTCGTTCACCCAATAAGCGGCTTGGGGCCTCGTTTTTCACGAAGTAAACAGTGAGATGAATGTTTAAAGTCTCGAAAGTACTGCTATACACGTATTTGCAGACTGAAACTAATTTTTTACTGATTATTTTTGCTTTTTAATACAGGTACTATTGTACAACCATCCCATTATCTTGTGGTGTTGGTTACATCAAAAGCCTTTTCTTATCGTCGTTTTCTAACTATTTAGTGTAATGTGTTGAATTAGTCGTGAATTGGGCTATAAAAAGTTGGTCCTTTTGTCAAGAACATCTTGGTGTAGAACGTCCATGCCTTAAAATTAATAACTATTGTTTATTCAATTCAAATTCGTATAAGATTAAAGTATGTCTAATATCAAACACAATTAGCGCCAAATACAAACGGGTTCTTACTCTATAAAATTTCCGGACATTATGCTTTCAGACTATTGTCTATGGTATGTTTTCTCCTAAAGAAGAGAGCGTTCGTAGTAACACTCTTTGCTTAAAGTGAAGCACTGAAGGTACCGTTCTTACTCGCATAGTGAGGCCATTTTTAATAAGAATTATGTTTAGCCTATAAGATCGTCTGACTTCTTTGTTTAAGTAAATTATATTTCCTAATAATTTAAAATATAGATGTCTGCAAATTAGATAAATTCATTGAAAGCCGTTTACACTGCTGGTTGTGGAGGCAAGATGCCAGTCGCTCTTTATAAAAATTATCATTTTCAAGAAGCCGAACCTACGAAAGATAATAAAAACTGCTTACAACAATTGAATAAAATAACAAAATAAAAAGAAAAACTAAATTACTAAAACACTGCCAATAATAACGTACTCTTTGTTTTACTGCCTTAGCGTTGAGGAACAATTGGCTTGTCAATTAAGAAAGTCTAAAAATAGATTGCGCAAACGGCATGGGCGAATTTATTACCATTCCTAGATAATGACATTAAAAAGTCAGCCGGAGTTGTCACAATAACTATGACTTTATGGCACCACAGACATATAGGATTGTGCTTTCAAAGTATTGACACGTAATCCTACCATCGATTACCCTGTTAGATTTTATAAAGTCAGATGATTTAAGTAAATGATGTATCAGGAATAGATTGAACTGTATATTGTCCATCATCATCACATCATCAGCCTTTAATAGTCCACTGCTGGTCATAGGCCTCTCCTAATACATCCCTATCCATTAGGGAGTTTTGGACCGTATCCCACCACGCTGGTCCAATGCGGGTTGGTGTGTGGACCGACTTTTTACATGCTCATCCGACGCATGGATCATCTTACTTTCAGACTATTGGGTGATTGGCCCAATTGCCCCAACCAACTAGGAAACAACAATGAAAATTTGTTGAGTCTCCGCAGGATTCGAACCCACGACCTCCGGTTTCTAAAGCAGACGCCTATACCACTACGCTACGGAGGCAGTTATATTGTCCATTAACAAGGAAATTATAACAAATATGCAAATAACGTATAATTTAAACAAGTATAATATCTCTACGGCGTAGTGCTTATTATCAATATATCCTAAATTTATATCTCATTACTGATTGGAATACATTTGTAAATGTTAGGTACATACTGAAAAACCTAAGGTGTTATTAAATTTTAGTTTTAATAATATTTTTGATTAAAATGTTGATCCTATTCTCTTTTATTTCGTGTACGGAAGAATTTCACCATCATCATTATCAGCCTGTAATAGTCCACTGCTGGACAAAGGCCCTTATGCACGCCACCGCTTCCAAACTCGGCTATTCTCCTCAGGCCACACCGGCCGCTTTGTGAACGTCGTCACTCCATCTTACCGCGGGCGTCCTACACTACGTTTGCGGTTTTACCTCAAGAAATTTCTGACTTCAGCGATCGTCAGTTCCACGGTTTTTGTGACCAGCCTACTTAAGCTTGGTGGGCTCATTTCTAATGCTATGCATCAGAGATACTCGAGCATAGCTCTCTCACAAAGCGCGATAAGAGACTTTAAATTCGTAGGATGGGTGACGAGAACATTTGACAAAGCTGCCCAGCTCAGCCGAATCTTTCTGTTGGCCTCCTCCTAAAAGTTGTTTCAACCTAGTTCGAGTGATTGTCCTAGGGTAAAAAACATACTCCGGAACTATTTAGAGGGATGTGGCATCGATTGTGATCGGTCCCGGATCACCCTGCTCGTTGAACTTGACCTTGGTTTTACCCAAATTCATCCGGAGACTGATGCAGACACAAGACTCACCCGCCCGGCTTTGCACCATTTTCTGCAGCGCCTTCGCGGTCTCAGCCATGAGAGCCATGTGAGCCATGTGAGATGTACTCGCTGTTTTTATTTTTGCCGTGTCCTTCCCAATCGAGCATCTTGGACATATCCTCTAGCACAGCGTAGAACAAGTTTAGAGACATATCATCTCCTTGTCTCATACCCCAGCGTAGGCAAATAGGCTCAGTCTGCCCACTTTGAACTATTACAGATATAGTGAAGGCTACAGATATATTACCAATCAATTTGGCAACGCTGTAAGGACTCGAGAAAAGGCCAGTTCTCAGTTGAGTCCAAAACCTTGTCATAGTCCATAAATGCCATGAACAGGAGCTGGTTATACTCGTGTGTCTTCTGTATAACCTGCCTCACTATGTGAGCACGAATACCGTGACAGCCCCTCCAAAACCCAACCAGTTCTCAAGGCTGTGCTTCATCGACCTTTTGTGCAAGACGATTCGAGACGATCCTTGAAAACAACTTATATACATAGCTCAGGAGTGAAAAGGCATATAGTTCTTCAATAGGGTTTTATCACTTTTTTTGAAGAACATTACGACCAAGAGTTATAAAGACGTCGGAGTTTCTTTAACACCAGTTTACCTGAGGCCTTCAGTAGCTCCGTTATGACTCCGTTCGACCTGGGGCATTTCCATTGTTATATTGTTCAAGGGCCCTCTGGATCTCATCAAGGCCGATTTCTGGGAAATCCTCTAACACATCCCATCACATCCTTAGAATCCTTTTGATGCGGCTCAGGGTGTGATGAGTGCGACGCGTATAACCGGCTAAAAAAACTTTTAACCTCCAGGAGAATCTCTGGCCTAGTCGCTTCTAGATTTTCTTTTTCCTCTTTCTTTGGTCAACTTCCAAGACAAAGACTTTGGACCCCCAGTTTTGCTCAATAGCTATCTGTATAGAGAGCGTATTGGAGTGACAGGGGTTGCGCCTAGAATTTAAGGAAAGGGTAGAATCTAATGAATTTTTAAATCGATTTTGGGTAATTTCGAAAAAGCAAGGTAGACACACAAGTGCACCGTTTAACTCTAAAATAATGAGAAATATCGTTGAAAATTTTTTATCAGCACATTTTTATAAAACTATTTTAGTGTACTCTGTTATATCGATTATCTTAAACTAAAAAGACGAAACTGTCGCAAAACTTTAGAACGTTAACTTTCCTTATCCGTCGTAAATAAATTAAAGCTATTTATTATTTACACACCGGGAACGGTTCAGAATGTGTAACAAAAGTATTAAGGGTTGTGCAAACTTGAACTGTATGCATCGATAAAAATGAAAATTTAGAAATGTACTGTTTTTTGTTGTAAATGTAATTAGTGTAAATTTATATTCTATAATCTGTAATTTAATTTGCTTAGATTTCATTTAAGAAAATTAAATCTGTGTTAAATAATAATTCTGCGGCGTGATCGGCCCACTGCTACTTCAAATTCAATTTAAATTGCTAAATTAAGGTATATTTAGATCTTTAACCCAAATTGAGTTCCCAAAATTGGCATGCAAATCGTTTATAACTTAATAGTTTTTAATATTAATATAGATAACATGAATCGGAATTATAACACAAATTTTCTACATCAATGGTAGATATAAGTTAATTTTAAAACATTTACTAACACATCATAAGGTACAATGTTTAATAATCCGGTGGTATATGTCGGTGACTGATTCTCTGACGGATTACATAATTTCTGATGTGGTCTTTTAAAGAAACGCAAAGCATCTCCGTAGTTCCCTGACCAACTACAAATTACCGAACCAGCCAACTGTAAGTGTCCAAGTATCGGTACTCTAGTCCACGACAGATAGCACACACTCATGTAAGTCTTTCGATTTGAGGCACTGTGGGATGAGTGCCGTAAAAACTTGATGAAGCTTATGAAAAAGCACGCTGTAAATGCAATTTTATAGAAATACCAAGAAAATATAGATAAAGTTTACAAATTCCATGTTACATTTGCACTCTTCGTGTTGTTATTTTTAAATATAATTGTTTATTATAATTACTGTTTTAAACTTGTTTATAATCATCATCATCAGCATGTGATAGTCTACAGCTGGACATAGGCCTTTCCTAATACACTCCTATCCATTAAAGGGTTTTGTACCGTATCCCACCACGCTGGTCCAGAGCGGGTTGGTGGGTGAACCGACTTTTTACATGCCCATCTGACGTGTGGATCATGTTACTTTTCAGACAATTGGGTGATCGGCCCAAATTGCCCTAACCAACTAGGAAACAACAATGAAAATTTTTTGAGTCCCCGCAGGATTGAAACCCACGACCTCCAGTTTTTAAAGTACACGCCCATACCACTAGGCTACGAAGGCAGTTATTTTGTCCATAAACAATGAAATTAAAATAAATATGTAAATAAGGTATAATTTAAACAATTATAATATCTCTTACGGCGTAGTGCTTAATATCAATATATCCTAAATTTATATCTCATTACTGATTGGAATACATTTGTAAATGTTAGGTACATACTGAAAACCTAAGGTGTTATTAAATTTTTAGTTTTAATAATATTTTGATTAAAAATGTTGATCCTATTCTCTTTTATTTCGTGTACGGAAGAATTTCACCATCATCATTATCAGCCTGTAATAGTCCACTGCTGGACAAAGGCCCTTGCACGCCACCGCTTCCAAACTTCGGCTATTCTCCTCAGGCCACACCGGCCGCTGTGAACGTCGTCACTCCATCTTACCGCGGGGCGTCCTACACTACGTTTGCGGTTTTACCTCAAGAAATTTCTGACTTCAGCGATCGTCGTTCCATGGTTTTGTGACCAGCCTACTTAAGCTTGGTGGGCTCATTTCAATGCTATGCATCAGAGATACTCCGAGCATAGCTCTCACAAAGCGCGATAAGAGACTTTAAATTGTAGGATGGGTGACGAGAACATTTGACAAAGCTGCCCAGCTCAGCCGAATCTTTCTGTTGGCCTCCTCCTAAAAGTTGTTTCAACCTAGTTCGAGTGATTGTCCTAGGGTAAAAACGTACTCCGAACTACTAACAGGAGGTGGCATCGATTGTGATCGGTCCCGGATCACCCTGCTCGTTGAACTTGACCTTGGTTTTACCCAAATTCATCCGGAGACTGATGCAGACACAAGACTCACCCGCCCGGCTTTGCACCATTTTCTGCAGCGTCTTGGGTCTCAGCCATGAGAGCCATGTGAGATGTACTGCTGTTTACATTTTTGCCGTGTCCTTCCCAATCGAGCATCTTGGACATATCCTCTAGCACAGCGTAGAACAAATTTAGAGACATATCATCTCCTTGTCTCATACCCCAGCGTAGGCAAATAGGCTCAGTCTGCCCACTTTGAACTATTACAGATATAGTGAAGGCTACAGATATATTACCAATCAATTTGGCAACGCTGTAAGGACTCGAGAAAAGGCCAGTTCTCAGTTGAGTCCAAACCCTCTCATAGTCCATAAATGCCATGAACAGGAGCTGCTTATACTTGTGTGTCTTCTGTATAACCTGCCTCACTATGTGAGCACGAATACCGTGACAGCCCCTCCAAAACCCAACCAGTTCTCAAGGCTG
Organism: Lamproptera curius; assembly: GCA_029286875.1. Lineage (NCBI taxonomy): Eukaryota > Metazoa > Arthropoda > Insecta > Lepidoptera > Papilionidae > Lamproptera > Lamproptera curius. The sequence continues at coordinate 1,524,504 of JAGSMT010000094.1, read as the reverse complement.
TGCTTCATCGACCTTTTGTGCAAGACGATTCGAGAAGATCCTTGAAAACAACTTATATACATAGCTCAGGAGTGAAAAGGCATATAGTTCTTCAATAGGGTTTTATCACTTTTTTTGAAGAACATTACGACCAAGAGTTATAAAACGTCGGAGTTTTTTAACACCAGTTTACCTGAGGCCTTCAGTAGCTCCGTTTTGATGCGTTCGACATGGGGCATTTCATTGTTATATTGTTCAAGGACCCTCTGAACTCATCAAGGTCGATTTCTGGAAATCCTCTAACACATCCCATCACATCCTTAAAATCCTTCTGATGCGGTTCAGGGTGATGAGTGACGCTATATAACCGGCTAAAAACTTTTAACCTCCGGGAGAATCTCTGGCCTAGTCGCTTCTAGATTTTCTTTTTCCTCTTTCTTTGGTCTACTTCAAGACAAGACTTTGACCCTCAGTTTTGCTCAATAGCTATCTGTATAGAGCGTATTGGAGTGACAGGGTTGCGCCTAGAATTTAAGGAAAGGTAGAATCTAATGAATTTTTAAATCGATTTTGGGTAATTTCGAAAAAGCAAGGCAGACACACAAGTGCACCGTTTAACTCTAAAATAATGAGAAATATCGTTGAAAATAATTTTTTATCAGCACATTTTTATAACACTATTTTAGTGTACTCTGTTATATCGATTATCTTAAACTAAAAGAGAAACTGTCGCAAAACTTTAGAACGTTAACTTTCCTTATCCGTCGTAAATAAATTAAAGCTATTTATTATTTACACACCGGGAACGGTTCAGAATGTGTAACAAAAGTATTAAGGGTTGTGCAAACTTGAACTGTATGCATCGATAAAAATGAAAATTTAGAAATGTACTGTTTTTTGTTGTAAATGTAATTAGTGTAAATTTATATTCTATAATCTGTAATTTAATTTGCTTAGATTTCATTTAAGAAAATTAAATCTGTGTTAAATAATAATTCTGCGGCGTGATCGGCCCACTGCTACTTCAAATTCAATTTAAATTGCTAAATTAAGGTATATTTAGATCTTTAACCCAAATTGAGTTCCCAAAATTGGTATGCAAATCAGCTTTTAACTTAATAGTTTTAATATTAATATAAATAACATGAATCGAATTATAGCACAAATTTTGTACATCAATGATAGACATAAGTTAATTTTAAAACATTTACTAACACATCATAAGGTATAATATTTAATAATCGGTGGTATAATCGGTGACTGATTCTCTGACGGATGACATAATTTCTGATGTGGTCTTTTAAAGAAACTCAAAGCATCTCCATAGTTCCCTTACCAACTACAAATTACCGAACCAGCCAACTGTAAGTGTCCAAGTATCGGTACTCTGGTCCACGACAGATAGCACACATCATGTAAGTCTTTCGATTTGAGGCACTGTGGATGAGTGCCGTAAAAACTTGATGAAGCTTATGAAAAGCACGCTGTAAATGCAATTTTATAGCAAACCCAAGAAAATATAGATAAAGTTTACAGATTCCATTTGCACTGTTCGTGTTGTTATTTTGAAATATAATTGTTTATTATAATTACGATTTTAAACTTGTTTGTAATCATCATCATCAGCCTGTGATAGTCTACAGCTGGACATGGGCCTTTCCTAATACACCCCTATCCATTAGAGGGCTTTGTACCGTATCCCACCACGCTGGTCCAGTGCGGGTTGGTGGGTGAACCGACTTTTTACATGCCCATCCGACGTGTGGATCATGTTGCTTTTCAGACAATTGGGTGATCGGCCCAAATTGCCCTAACCAACTAGAAAACAACAGTAAAAAATTTTTGAGTCCCCACAGGATTGAAACCCACGACCTCCGGTTTCTAAAGTACACGCTCATACCACTAGGCTACGAAGGCAGCAAATACTAATAACGATTTTATTTTAATAACCTAGGACCATAAAACAACCACTACTTTACAAAATAAAGAAAGAATCATCAAAATCAAAGAGCTAAGAGCAAAGCAAGTGGGGTTCAAATGTATAAGTATGTTTAAAAATATACACTTCAGTGTGTATGTATGTTGTATACTTTTCTTGAATACTTCTTGGCAGTCGGTCAATAGTAGCTTACAGTGCATACAAAGAATCTAAATAGGAACTTGACATTAATATAATCGGATATATATTTGGTTTGTTAATATCGATAAGAAACTATTCCATCCCTAAACGTGCCGCCTGTCGCGCTACGTGAGCTAACATTTACAGTCGACGTTTGTGTACAAGTATGCAACGTACGTGGTTTAACATTGTAGCTGGGGTTCGGAAATACAGCGGGGGTGTCGTTTGAATTTCTATACGCGATAAGGCGAATGGACGTGACTTTTACGAAGACCCTTTAACAATTGAACGTCACAATATCTAGAGGAAGGAATAGTGTACCTTTTACGAATTCGTTTGCAACACTGACAAGAGACATTTTCTTAGAGGTATTATAAAAGAAAACTTATTTGCGTTGTTGCAATCCTGTTTCGTTATTTTTAGTGAACTAATATATTTTATTTAATATAAATAATCGTTTGAATGTTATAAATGTATTTGAAATGTTTAACTTTCATTAAAGAAATAATTAAATATTATAAAACATCTGCGCTCAACAAAGTTCAGTCTTTTTTTGTTGGCTAGTTTTTCGACGGGCTCTCCTAAAGGAGAATACACAAACGCTGTTTTGAAACTGTGCCAATATTCTGTAAACATCGTAATGTATTTTACTATAGTAAAGGTCCAATCGATAAAAAAATGCTAATTAGTTTTCGTAATTCAATATGAAGCAATGGTATGAAATAATATTTTTATCGTAGTTCTTTATCATGAATTAACTTTCAATGCCGCAAATAAGTGACATTGGCTACGGTAACGATTATAGGCTAAGGGCTAAATTCTATTAACAACGCCTTACTTACTCTAATAAAAGTATTTCAGTTAAACATACTAAAGTAAATTGAACTAACATAATTGGTGTTGGTCCTCGGAAGGAATTCGTTAGCTTTACCTGCAAACTAGATTCAATTAAATCCAAGTTTAGAAACCTGAAAACGAACTTGCTCTGTTCACAAACTATCTACGTCGTTTCAGTTAGAATGGATAAAATTTAATAAGGTTTCCTTACATTTTAAACTGAAATCTACAATTCAATTACCTATTCAAGCGAAAGATAAAAACATTATTACCATTACCATCAGTATCTTATAGTCCGCTGCCTGACATATGCCTCTTTCAGTAAACGCCAAGACGGCCCATCCCTTGTTACTCGCTTCGTGCTTGAACCGAATACCGCACGGGGATCAGCATCTCACCTTGTCGGGGTCCGCTAATGCTTTCTTTCTTCCCGAATGCGGCCTCGATTCCAGAAACTTATTAGTACATCAGTTCTTCTGGCTACATGACTGGTACGCCGCTATTTAAACGAGCTAATTATTTGCACTAGGTAAGTGACATTAAACCCAAAAGACCCAAAGTCGGTAGTGTGTGGCCATACTTTAAATCACCCTAACCATTATATTAGATTTGATAGACCACAAATCCTTGCTCATGAACACCAATTCCTACCAAGGATGATTCGTGAGGCTATTGAAATTAGAAAACATCCAAATTTAAATAAAGAAGATGGTTTTGTTTTACAACCTACTTAGGACCCCATAATTAATAAATTAAAACCCAAGCATAATACCACTGCCAGCTGTAATGATAAAATAAGTTCCTATGCATAGGTCGGAGTACAGATTAAAATTATTTAATTAAAATTAAGATCTGGTAATCCTGCTTCAGTACTGGCAACAAGACGCATGACATCTAAGTCGACCCCGGGACCACGACCGCTGGAAAGTGTTCAAAAATGTAAAATAAACGCGACAAAATCAATTAAGTAAACGAAAGAATTAATTATGACTTTAGTTTTTTTGACGGATTACGGTTACGTCTTATAACAATAGATTTATAGTTTTTAAGTTTCTGCAATAGATAATTAAATATTTTTTTAAACAGACAACATATAACTACTTGCTCAGATAATATATACGCCGGAAATATAATCTAAAGCGTTTGAAATACAAAAGATGAAAGAGTTGATGCAAGGCAATGAAACGGGCGTAATTTTTTACATAATAATTTATTGCACAGGTACCTCATATACTACATATAATAAATAAATGTTTATATGTCTACACAAATATTAAGAAGCAAATAATAAATCAATATTGACATACATTTCCATAAGCAATAATCAAATATCTAAATACAACTTTTACTTTAAATATCTCACCATGGTTATTGAATTATATTAAAAAAGGGCGTTTTTTGAAATTTCGTTTAGGTCCCTCAGGCCCATTTGAATGAGGATTGCGTCGTAAACTGTTTTTTTTATTTCATGGCCCGACAAACGGACACAATGATTGACGGCAGAAATAATCCAACACGCCCGGCGTCGGCGCACGCGCAACTGAGATACGATCACGTCATTTCGAATTAGAAATGTAATTGTCGACTATATCGCTATCGGACAGATAGACTGGACAGTTATAGGTGCCTTTCGCTCCGTTAATTCCAACCGGATGAATATTTTCAACTTATTATTATACAACAATATATTTATAAGCGAGCGTTTCTTGTGTAGGGTACTAGGGGGTTTTAGATGGCAACCTGGAATCGTTAAAAATTAAATTACATGCCACTGCTGCAAACTTCGCCGCGTTGAGGTTAATACAGAAATATTTTAATTAAAAAACACTAAAATAAGATTATGATTGCCAAAAAGATGTGACTTTTGTTTTTATCATGATGGATTTATGTCGTTTTTTATATTATAACTATAAACAGCAACCTATGTAAACGTCGTACGTATCTTTCAACAAATTTTTACGTATGCGCATTAAGTTCTTGTTCTATAAAAAACTATTCAGTGTAGTTTTTTATTAGCTGATTAAACAAATAAACCTAAATGGCTATATTTTCGTAAATATGTATCTTAATTTAATTCACGCGATTGTTTAAGGTATTTCTTTATTCTAAATCTATGTTTCGTTTATTAAATATATAAACCGTCCTTCGGATATATGAAACCTGTTATATTTTAGTTGCTCTGCAAAAGTTTATATTGAGGCAACGCTAGAATGATGCGATTTGAAGCCGACATTTTCCTCTTTGTTATTTTGTATGGTAAAGTTTAAAGCTAAATTTATTTCTAAACTTAGTTTTTATGTACTCTGTTAAAAGTTTTTTTTTCCAGCATCTCGGCTTCAAAACGTTATTACTGATGCTTAAATGTTTTCTTAAAAGATCCAAACTTAAAATGTTACTTGTTATATTATATTTTACCTTTTAAAAACCTAAGTTAATTACCATTTTAGCACATGTTGAGCGAAGGTGGGACTTATTGCCTATCGTGTTTTCTAACCTACCCTAAGGATAGAACAATAAAGTAGATAAGAGACTTTAAGAAATATTTTATAGAGCTAACTCTAACAAAATGTAAAATACGCACATGTAAACGTTATTTATAAATATTATTACATTATGTTTCCACTTGCTGCTTAGCTCTTACTGAAACACTGTCCAATTTAAATATTAGAAATAAACGCATTACTATGAACTAGCAGTCCACCAACGGCTCCACTTGTGTTATTTTTACATTTTAGAAGTGTATTTTTCTGGGACAACAAGTGGCCTATGTTACTTAAGGTGAATTTAGCTTTCTAATAGTGAAAGATTGTTTTTTTAATTGGCTCAGTAGTTTTTGAGTTTAGTCATTACAAACACAGGTACAAAAGTACATTTTTTTATTTTCGTAATAATAGTATACATATCAAAGTCTCCTCCTGCCCCCGTAGCCGTGGAGGTCGTGGGTTGGAATCCTGCGGGGACGCAACAAATTTTCATTGTTGTTTCCTAGTTGGTTAGGGCAATTTGGGCCGATAATCCAACTGTCTGAAAAGTAAGACGATCCATGCGTCGGATGGGCATGTAAAAAGTAGGTCCACCCACCAACCCGCATTGGACCAGTGTGGTGGGATACGGTCCAAAAACCCCTAATGGATAGGGGTGTATTAGGGAGACCTATGCCCAGCAGTGGACTATCACAGGTTGATGCTGCTGACATATCAAAGAATAATTATAATGCAAAGTTATTTCCCATGCAAGCGTTTACGTTTATGATTTGATTCCGTCCAGCCTAGTCACTAATCCCTTCACGAATCCTCCCCAACGTTCGATACTAAAACGGCCGAATAACACTAAAATGAAAAAGGATAAAGGCAATAAATAAATGGCTCGTAAAACACGCGATATTATTAAGCGTCTCTCATACAGTGATATATCGGACGTATATTGTTTTCTCGAATTTGGCGGTAACCATTAAGGCGAGATCATAACGGCGCCTTTCCTAAATAACATTTGATATGATTTCCAAACCGCGCTACAAAAAGGTGGATCATACTTTCTCGTATTATTTTTTCGCTTATATAACTAAGATATTTTATTACTATTATAAAATTAAGAGCTAAATACAATACAGCAATTAACTTGAAGCATTGTGTGACTTTGTTTTTATTATCTTTTAATTTTGGCATTATTATTAATTGTGCGATACAAGTCTAGCACAGCAGTTCAACAAAGACAACATATATGATTAATTTCATAAAATTAAGCTAAATATTAAAAGTTAAGGTTAAGTAAATTATTTGATAAGTAAGTAATTATTGTCTGGCGTAGGGACTCCACCGCCTTCTTGACCGTGGATCTGCCTTACAGTGGGAGTAAGACAGATCCGCAGTACAAGTGCAATTAGTCAATTGCCAATGCGCCTGCTTAGCGTGGCAATAATGAGCCGCTCTTTTTAATGGATGCAGTCTTGGCGTTCATTTAAACCAGCAGCGGACTGCTTAAGGCTGTATATAATGATGATGATGAATTTTTTTTTCATTTTTGCTAAAAATTTAACAAAAATTATTAACTTGTTATTTGAAATGAATCATGTCCATGAAAGACAGCAACAAATTTAAAAAAAAATCCATCTCCTTCCAATCTGGCACACTTATACATCGACCTCAATATTGAGTGGGCTATACGGCGCGTAAATAGAACCGGGACCCTACCTTTACCGACCGTAAACCTAACGTAAACGTGACGTAAACCGAAATCGGGCCTATCGAGGCTCGCATAGTACTTCGGGGTTTATGTCCCATGAAGTGCCTCCTATGGGGAATGAAAGGAGTTCGGAAAAGATCCTTTTTAATAATATAAGAAAAAAGTCGAAACAAATAAGTTGTAGCAAATAATAACAAATAATATCACTTAAATTATTCTAAATTATTAATATCGTTTTCATTCTAGTCTTGTCAAACTCGTTTCTTTTATATTTCGTAGTCATATTATCTTCATAAAAGATTTAAGAACCTGATATAAAAACAAAAACCCTAAATAGAAAACCCTCATAAAGTGCGGCAAGCGCATCAGTTAAATATTCACTCAGTCAGGTTTTTTCTTGCTCTTTAGCAAGTAAAATCTAATACCGATTTTAAGTTCCGAGCTATCTGACCATTGAAAATAATTAACGTAAAATTTTTAGGTACAAAATTAAAAATACACCGCACACATAAAAATGCCTTGATAGTCATCATTTCTCTTAACACTGATAGATTGTATGGAACATAATTTGTGCTATGTAACTAAGATTATTTTAATGCTCTCAAAACATGAAAGCATCTGGCTTCACTGTATTTGAAATATAATTTTTAAATAAAATATTGACAATGAGTAACAAGTTTACAGAACTCGCATCAAAACAATTTAAAATGGGTCATTAATAATAAATAAATGGCGTCCAAGTAACCTAAATTCCTAGATCCGTAATGCAACCGTTGAGCGGAAATGAGGCAGCTCGCGGCGCCCGCCTGATACCGATCTGATGGAGCTTCCATCCGACTTCCGGTCGCTTCCCGCCTTTATGACTTCCAATTTCAAATCTCGCAGTGGTCGACCGTATCTTTCGAAATGCGGAATGATATTTTCGATTCTGTAAAATTTTCAAACGTGTGTGCAGTGGCTGAAGAAATTCAGCAATTTATATCCATAAAGCAGTTTATATTTGATCTGTTACTTGACTTTTAGTTACTTTAAAAAATGATGTACATATTCAACTTTAAATTCAATTTCAAATCACAATCGCACAATATCAACATCAGTATCTAGATTCGATATTACATATGATTTTTCAAAAAATGTATGTACCACTTTCATTATCTACAAGATAATGAAATTGGTACATACAATTTTTCTTCTTTACCTTAAACAATGAAACGTCCAAAGAAAATGAAGAGGACTATCGATTGCACGTTATAAATATGTCTTGTTAGATTATATCTATCAACGGATATAAGCGGATTATATGGCTATCAACGGATATAAGCGGAGACTGAAAACAAATAAAGTCCATTTAGCTACATAAATAACTGGCCGGTACTCGATAGCTGTTGTTACTAAGATGCGTATCGTGTTAATCTATTGCATGCAATACGTACAGACAGCGGGTGACAAAACAATGTTCACAATAACTTTAGACTTGCATTTATGCAGTATGGTTATTAAAACCCTGATATGTAATATTTCCTTTAGGAGCTATTAGAGACATTATGGTATTAGTGTGAGTTTTTATGAACGAAGTCAAGGTTTTTTTTTAATTTAGTTTTCTATAATTAATGATTACATAAGGTTCCTTCTCATGCCTAAGATGATGTCATTTCTAAACCATTAAGAGAAAGTACTGCTCGGAAGGTCGATTTAAAATTACGCCATTTTCATTATTTAAATCAATTTTACGCACCAATTAGCAGGTGTAGTTATTCAATTGCAGCAAATATTTTTTTGTAATTTTATAAGAATGTTGCATATCTGAAACAAAACTTTTTTTAATGAAAAACTTTTGCTTACAAATTTTTAAGTAATACATATTCGAACGACTGCGTTAGTACTAATATCTTTTTTTGATGTGCTTTGGGTATATAATATTAGAAGTTACAGTGAGCCTGTTGAAAAATTGTTAAGAACACTTAACTAGAGTTACTAGTTAAAAATATTAATTTTAAAAACTTATATTAACAACGCAAAATTATATAAAAGCGGTGAACTGTTTATTTAAAATATTAACAATAATTAAATAATGATTTCACCGATGCCCCAGACCTTTAACATTAAAAAAAATTACATTATGAGTATTTTTTCGAATTCAATGTATATAATGCAGTCCCATCCTTTATAGTAGACAAGAAAAAACTTTATCTTCTTCAGTGTAGCTGTTAAGTGCATCACTACTAAGCTTATAAGAAAATTAGATTACGATATGTCTGCTAGGCTTTCACACAGGGGTTGCCGGAGTGCAGAGCTTTACTACTTGCAACTTGTTACAAATTACGGGGAATATGTATTATTGAGAACAAAATTGCACTCTTTTTTTACCAGAAAGTAAGGGGGTTTTAAGCTTAGTTAGGAATTGTATTAAAAGTAAGGGTGTATTAAAATGGTTTTTATTTATCTAGACACACGAACAGCATTACACACAAAACATTAAAGCTTAACATTAACTAGTATTGAAATAAGTACTGGTATGTAAACCATCTACAGGCATGTCAGATTAGATAGAAATTCACATTATAAGAAACATTAGAACAGCACAAATATCATTTTAAAAATATTTATTGATTTATAAGCACTGTTTTAAAAAATCTCTAAATAAAAACAGTTATGGTCTAAATCAATGTTAAATATCTTTGAGCAGTATAAAAGTATTGCACTCTTCTGATTAATTGTTAATTAATGAAACCCTGGTTCATAAATGGGAACCTCTGACCTAAGAAGAACCAGCATAAGAAACTCAGGGTCACAGACACACATTTAAAGTGAACTTTGTATTTTTAAACACAACTTTGTATTTTTAAACATTGGAAGTTTTAAGTTATATAAGTTTTAGTTTTTCAACTAAAACTTATATAACTTTATACTGGTATAACTGGTTATTTTTTGTAGTTTTGTGTAGTTATGGAAAAGAATATTCTAATTCCACGCGATTTGTAGCGTGTTTCCTCTCCTAGGAGGCGGAGAGGCACCCCGTCATTGTGACTACACGAAGGAAATTTAATACACCATCTGTCCATCCGCCGTAAGTGCCTCAGTTAAAACGAAATATTGGAAATAATAATTGAATTCTATAGCGACGGCGCTCTTTGACTTATTGCCCGTTTTATCTGCCGATCGTTTCATTTACGAAAGAACCCCCTTTGTTCGCAATAACTCCGCTATTGTTTGTGGGTGATGTTTTTTTTTTGTTTTGATTTTCCGTTTCTGAAATGAAAATTGCTTTGGGACGATTATTGTATTGGACTGTAATTAAAATTGCTAATGGAAACTAGATATTCATGGGCTTAGTTGGTCGAGCCCCCCCAATGAAGTGTGTCAGTAATGTACGGCCCCCAGTCCCCGGCAGCTCTGCTATTCCTGGCTATGGTAGCGGTTATGCTAACGGCAGGGCAGGGGATGCTTAGAATCCCCGGGTGGGATTCGGCTACCAACAACGACGACTGGACCTGGCAACATACAACGCATGGACATTGAGGACCGACGAGAGAATAACGGAGCTGGAATAGGAGGTAAGCAAGTTGTGATGGGATATAATAGGATTATCCGAAGTCCGAAGACAGGGGGAGGATACAATAATCCTTGAATCCGGCAACTTGTTTTACCAACGACCAACTGTCCCAAGGAGTCGGATTTATCGTCCGCAAGTCTCTCATTAGAAATATTGTTAAAATCGAAAGTGTGTCGTCAAGGGTTGCTTACCTTACACTCAGAATATTAAACTCAGAAACGGTATTCGCTGAAGGTCATAGAGGTATGTGCACCAACATCGACACACTCCGATGATGAGGTGGAGGCAATGTATGAGGACATCTAACGAGCCATACATTCCTCTAAAACTCAATACATGGTGCTGATGGGGGACTTTAACGCAAAAATAGGCAAAAGGAAAGACGATGAGCTGCGAGTGGGCAATTTTGGAATAGGGCAACGGAACCTAAGGGGGCAACAGTTGGCTGACTTTATGGAGAAAGAAGGACTCTCCATGATGATTTTTTTCTTTAAAAAGCAGTCCCACAGGAAGTGGACCTGGATCAGCCCCGATGGTTCTGTTACAAACGTGATTGACTTTATCATGACGACCAAACGCCAAATATTTAATGATGTTTCTGTGATTACAAGGGTTAAAACTGGTAGTGATCACCGACTTGTGAGAGGCACATTAAATCTAAACATCAGGCTGGAAAGGTCTCGTCTGATAAAGTACACGCTACGTCCGTCTCGTGCCCATATCCTAAATGCCGAAAGCTTTCAGCTCGAGCTTAATAATCGCTTCCAATGCCTAGACACTTGCAGCACTGTGGATGAAATTAACGCTCAGCTCGTGGAAACTGTCCGTACTGTGGGTACTAGGTTCTACAAGGCGCACCGCAAGCCTAGAACCCAAAAATAATAGACAGATCTCCAAGTGTATGCGGTGACTTGCGCATTTTTAATACATGTCGCATTAAAGAGGCGGTTGAACGGAACCAAGGTTCTAAAGTCTTCGCCAGAGATCTATCTGTTGGGCAAAGCCAGCTAACTAAGCTGAAGACCGATAGTGGGGCCGTCATCTCCGGAAGACCAGAAGTTTTGAGTAAGATCGGGAGATTCTATGGACAGCTATCAGCTTCAGTAAGCGACGATGTGCGTCGTCGGAACCGCTTACTGAAGCGAGTGACGACCTAAGAGCAAAGCATACCGGCACAACTCCGAAAATATCCCAAAAGTCAGTCTGTGCGAGATTCGAATGGCTCACGAATAAATTAAGATCGGCTAAGCACCTGGTGAGGACAGAATTACAGCAGAGCTTCTGAAAGCGGGTGGAGAACCGATACTTCTAGTCCTTCAGAAGCTCTTTATTTTCATCCTACAGGATGGTATTACGCCAGAAGCGTGGAGGAGAATTTGGTGGTGCTGTTCTTCAAGAAAGGTGATAAAAGCCTCTAGAAGAACAACAGATTGATTTCCTTTCTGAGCCGCGTTTATGGCCTGTTCTCGAGTCATCTTGAATCGTCTCGTCCAGACTAGACGACTTCCAGCCACCCGAACAAGCTGGATTTCGAAAAGGCTTTAGTACCATAGACCACATATTTACGCTGCGGCAGATTATACAGAAAACCGAAGAGTATAATCTGCCATTATGCTTGGCGTTTGTGGACCATGAGAAAGCCTTTGATTCTGTCGAAATTTAGGCTGTGCTGCAGGCCCTTCAGCGTTGCCAAATTGACAGTCGGTATTTCGAGGTTCTGTTACAAGCCACGATGTCGTCCGAGTACAATCCAGTAGTACGAAGCCTATTCAATTGCAGAGAGGTTAAGACAGGATGATGTTCTATCCCGAAACTCATTCACCGCTGCATTGGAAGACGCCTTCAAACTTATGAATTGGATAGGACAGGTATAAGCATCAACGGCGAGTGTATTACCCACCTTAGATTTGCCGACGATAGTAGTCATAATGGCGGATCGCTGAGGACTAAATGCAATGCTCAATGACCTCAACAGTGTCCCAACATGTGGGCCTTAGGATCAACATGGACAATACGAAAGCATTCTAACGGTAATGTCATGCCAACGCTGGTGATTGTTGGGAGCGCTGTGCTCGAGTTGTTGACGAATATATTTACCTGGGACAAATAGTCCGATTAGGTAAGTCCAACTCGATGCCGAGGTCTATCGACAAATCCAGCTCGGATGGGCAGCGTTCGGGAAGCTACAACATATCCTCTCGTCCAATATGTGTAATGCCTGAAGGTCTTTGACCAATGTGTGTTGCCAGTGATGACCTATGGCACTGAGAATGGTCCTTCACTGCTGGCTGTATAAGGAAGCTCCGAGTCGCTCAGCGAGCTATGGAGCCGGCTATGCTCGGTATTTCTCTGCGTGATAAAGTGCGTAACGCAGCCATCCGCAGAAGAACTATGGTAACCGACATAGCCCGCAAAATTAGCAAGCTGAAGTGGCAGTGGGCCGGGCACATAGCTCTTAGAACCAATAATCGTTGGAGAAGAAAGGTTCTCGAGTGGCAGCCTCATACTGGCCATTGCATGTGAGCTCACAGATGAGAGACCTGCAATGGAGAGTCGGTGGATGCATGTGGCACAGGATCGTACTTCTTGGCGACTTATGGGGGAGGCCTATGCTCAACAGTGGGCTCTGACAGGCTGAAACGACGACGACGAGTTGGTCGAGCTTAGTTTGATGACGCGCTTGGCGTAGTGGTTAGTGACCCTGACTGTTAGGCCAGAGGGTGTGGGTTTAATTCCCAACACGGGAAATATATATAATATTGTGTTTTCTCGTGTCTGGATATTATATTCGCGATATTATAGTATATTCGCTGGATATTATATTATGTCGCTGATATTATATTTATTTATTTGTAAAATAAAAGTATATTTATATATTTATCAGTCATCTAGTTGCCATAGTACAAGCTATGCTTAGTTTGAGACTGGATGGTGTTGTGTTATTGTCCTAAAATATTTATTAATTTATTAAGTATACTAATCTTCTATTAAAAATGTGCTAGAATTTATCAATTTTGTATCTTAACAAGAAGTACTCAAGAAATATGTGGTGAACAATTTGCAAGAAATGCTGACAACTATACTCATGTTGATTTTCTATATACCGAGTTGAATATCAGGTTATACGTATTAAATTAAATATATATAGTTTATTAATATTTATTTATAGATCGCTAAATACATTAAAGATTTTTTTTTAAATTTAGAACTCACAAATAGCAATATTAATTTAAAAACTTTAATAATAATATGTATGCAAAATGCTACTTTTATTCTTGGCTTAGTAATAAATGATATCCAAGAATAGTATATAATTTGTTTAACCAACATTATTACAAATACAATTACATCTCAAGTAAAGCAGTTTATTTTTCCAATTTCAGTTATATGAAAAAGGGATTATATTTACTGCTACCGTTATTAATTGTTAGTCATCGCAGTTTTTCTGCGTGCTATTTTCAGATCTCATCTGAAACGTTTATAAAAAATTGTAATTAAGAATTTTATCGCGTTTAATTATTTAACACCCACACAAATCCAAGGGCAAGGATTAAAGGCTGGAGGTGAAAAGATTAATTTTACGGTGACAGTAATTTATAAAACAGTTGTTACGCAATTAAACATAGTTATAAGTCTTCTTATAAATTTATAAATAGAAAAAATTTAAATATTATATATATTTTTATAGAATAAGAAAGAATTTTAAAAACTAAAATATCATAAGCAATAACATATTGTTTTATGGCTAAGTTGTTGGAGCTACGTCACGCTAGATCAATGATTGAATTATAAATTAATTTCAGGCAATGCATTTACACATTTATGTTTAGTTATGTTTTATTATACCTGAAGGTATCTATTAAATTTTACGTGTTAAAAACTCAAATTGAATTAATTACAGTTTACTTTTACAGTTTTCATTATAATCGGATGTTGGCACATTATATTGAAATACCCGCAGTGTTTTTAAGTAATTGAATTATGGACCGACCGCCGCGCTAACGAGCGAAACACGCGCGAAACCTTTGCAAATAATGGATTAAAAACGAATAAATAATGTCATGTATTCGTCTATTGAATCGCTGGCAATGCACGGACGGACAGTCATGTTAATTTGCTGGATATAGTGCACAATCGGATTTATTTATTTGCTGCCATTTTGTGAGCTACAGCTTAACTAAATTAATAAAATGTGAAAATAGTCTAGAAATTTTGTTATGCCAGTGCGAATAGAATTGTTTATAATTAGTATCGTTTTTCTTTTCTTCAACGTTTTCATTATAAAGATCATCACGTTTTACTACGTTAATACAAGATAATGTACATATTATATTTTATAAAAAGAATGGATAGTATCGACATTGTTACATAAAATTTTATTTTTGTATTTTCGGATTATTAAATTTTTTTCTAAGGTATTGAAATCCGCCGACAATATATCTTCTAACGGAATTCCTATCTTAAGAACACGTCAAAAGCACTTGATTTCTATTGAATATGCATCGGAAATAAAATCATTGGTCGTGTTACTCAGATTACCATCCAGATTTTCCTGAACTTTAACGCAAAACAACTGGAATCTAACCTTTACAACCCACAGGTTAACGGTGAATATTCAATGGGGGAATTAGTTGTAAAAATTTAAGGCACTGACGTACACACGAGAGACATACTTCTAAAATGGCTATCCGAAAGATGGTTTAATTTTTTATTTAAGCTATTGTTTCATAGGACTTTTTTGCCACAGCCAACCAGAAACCAACACAATTATAAATCTACTTTCCAGCTGAATTAAAACCTTTGACCTACGGTTTGAAAACAAGGGGCCTCTAACACTATCACAGAGAAGGAGACAGGTCATTAATATGTATTTGATTTTACTTTACAACCATCCATAATAAAAATACTTTTTATGGACTCATCAATTTTGTGCATAATTCAATAAAATGTGTTATGTATATTTTCCTGACATGTCATTGACTTGTTTACATTTTGCAAAAACACGCGTAAAACAGAATTGATTGGCTGATGATAATAAGAGCCAATTTTAAATCGTTAAAACTCGTGTAGATAGCGTCCTTTAAAAAGCACTGCCCGCATTGACTTCGACAGCACGGAGGATAAACAATATGGCCGGCCCGCGTGATTTACGCACCGGTTTGATATTGTTGAGTTTCGTCGATAATGCTTTTGTTCCGCAGTCCGCTTTCTTATCGCACTTCAGGGATTGAACATCGCGTGTAAACGCTTTTTCTTTTTTTAATAATTCGCGCGTAAGCGTTATTTATGTGTGCAGTTCATTCGTTATTCCATTTTGTTTGCTTTCATAAATGTATCTTTATTTTTACCGTGAATGTGTTTACATAAATGCATAGTATTGACTATATTTTGTGTATTGTGTAATATTGTTAGATCCTGATATATTTTTAAACATACTATACGTATGTTTCAAATGTTTGGCATATCGAATGGAAATACAGGATTATGAATAATCAATGTTTATTAAGAAGTAATGGTATTTTTTAATGGGCAATAAGTTAAGATCTTCTATTTGTTAAAAAGTATTAAATAGATAAATATAGAGTTATTTTTTTTGTTTGTTGCAAGTGATTTTTAACTGTTTACTAATATTATAAATTAGTTAACAATTTCGTTTCATTTCTTGAATGTCTTATCAGTACATTGTCGCTTTTTTATTAACAAAATTAGACGTTTTTGTGTTAAACTAAAAGATATAAAACAATTATTTTAAATAGCATGTCTCAGTACGATTATGAAAACAATTTCATCAATGACTTAAAACTTATAGAATCATATAAAATGGCAATCTCCATGAACAGTTAAAAATAAATTAAGGATTTGTCATAAACTCAATAATTTAAAATAATCAAAAAGTAGTACAATTTGAGATAATTGCTTGGGGGTAAATTGGCAACTTTATTCATTTTCTTTTGTTAATAACATTGATTTTTTTTTAAACAAGTCATTGACAAAAGAGGTAAACTTATAAAAGACTCCGCTGCTTATTGCATTTTTAAAGTTAACAAATCTATTAATATATATATATTAATCACGAAGTGTCATTTGTAACAATCACACAGTAGTCGCAGTGTCGGACGACCCCCCACCAGATGGAGTGACAACCTGTGCAAATGTGCAGGAGGTCGGTGGATGCAGGTGGCACAGAATCGTACCTTTTGGCGACTTATGGGGGAGGCCTATGCTTAACAGTGGGCTCTAACAGGCTGAAACGACGGCGACGAGGACATAGTAGTACAATTTGAGGCAATAACCAGGGGCCAAGTTGACAATTTTATTAAGTTAATTTGTTAATAAACATTAGTTTATTTTAATAACGCCATTTAAAAAAAAAAACAAGGAATTGACAAAAGAGGTAAACATTTTAAAGATTTCGCTTTCTATTCCATATAACTTTTTAAAGTTGACAAATTTAAATTTAATCTTATTCCTTTTTTTATCTATACAAATAGATAAAACACGTGTGTTATTGTGATATATAACCATGTATCGGTCAAAACAAAACAGATTTTTTCTTTAATTTTTGTCTGTCTGTATATTTGTTTAATGGCTGGTCCGAATTTGAAGGGACTATTACTGCAAGATAGTTCACGTAACTGAAAGCAAATTCAAAAAAAATTAAAGGTTTTTTTATATTACCACGCAGAATAAGTCACAGGCAGCAGCTAGTTTATACATATAAAAGTTTGAGATATTCACAAGTAACAGTGACCAAAAGAAAGGTTAACGTTAAATAGAATTTATTTTCATGAAAATTTCTGTTTGGCACAACCCTAAAGTTCGACAAACGGCCTATACAAGCATGTTACGACGCGAAAAGGGAAAATGTTAATCGCATTCCGTTAGTGTTGCAAAGGAAAATTTATTAGCTCTGACATCACGATATAGTTAACAATGTACTATTTAGGGTTGTGATTCTATATAAAGTTTTAGTTGTTTAATTGCAATTACTGAACACTTTTTATAATTGATTTGGATGTAGGCAAATTTGAAAACTGTTGTTTAAATTAAACTAATTAACTAACTTAACTTTAAATGGTTTTGTTACACATTTCATCAAAGTAAATAGTCTCATATTCATAACGACCATGGCGTAAATTTTATTTCATAAAATGTTCAACATAACGTCTTACTTCCTAAAATATATACATAGTTCAATTAAATTTTAGTTGTTAGATTGTATTAAAACCAAATATATATAAAAAATCCATCATAGAATTTTAGTTTTGTAAGGTGCATCGGACTGTATATACCAATTCCTAAATGTACACAATTTTAAAGGGAAGCGTTACCTAATGCAGTGCAAAAATCTGACAAAGAATTGGACATGTTACACGTAAGGCACAGGTGGCCTTACCAGACAGTTGCGAGATGACACGGCGATTGTAGGACATAAATGGATAATAATAACTGAGGAAACCGAATTATTTGTTGTACCACACAAAGCTATTAAACGTCGCGATAGAAAGTATAAACTCGTTGGTCAAAATGCATTCTTAACTATGTTTACCGTCAATTTTAACATAGAAAGTAGACAAACCGGTGGTAGGTCCCCCTTTTACAAGGGACCGTCTGGGTGGGTACGGCCACCACGGTGCCTATTTCTACCGCAAAGCAGTAGTGTGAAAACACCAATGTGTTCCGGTTTGAAAGCACCGTAGCCAGTCGGAGGCCACCTGATGGAAAGTGGTCACCGACGCCCAGTAGACATTGTCCATCAGGTATCACCAACGCTGCTGCCTACGTGAGACATAGGATATACAGTCTAATTTACCCAGTGAATACGCTGGCTGGGTCTCTTCAAACCAAAACACAATAGTGTTTTACGCTTTAGCTTTGAAATCAGAAATACGCACCGTGGTGGTACCACCTATAAAGCAAAGGACGGAGAGTAAATCTATTAACACAGCAAATGTAATAATTCTACGTGACGGTAGATTGTTTACATGAATTCCTCGTGTTAATTGGCTCTGTAATAATTTTATGTTGTTCTAAGAGTTTTTCACGACAATATTTATGCTTTTTGTTCAGTTGCTAGTTTTGAACAAAACGTTTCATTAATAAATATGTAATAATTTTAATGCAAACGAGATAATCTTTTGGTACATGAATAAAAATACAATCTCAATACACTATAGAATATCATGCATTTTACGAAAACCTCATTGAAACACTTCCTTATAACGCAAAAATAATAAAAAAAAGAAATCTTTTTAGACAAAACGCGTCTCGAGCAAAACACACAGAAAGTACAATAAAAATCGCTGGAGCGTAGGTAATAATTTTATGCTTTGGAAAATTATTTTCAACTGGAAACTGTGACCTTAATTTTGTGATCTGGAAAGCTATTAACCTTATCCTTGGGGAATAAAAATGTGAACAGAAGGGCATAGGCCACGCGATTCGTACGTATTCTAATCAAAGTTTTGTAATAATTTGTAAAATAAATGTGATAAATTCAATATTGAAGAAGCTTGAAATGGAAATAGCACTAATTCGTTCATATTTTTTCAAATTGTATAAAAAGAAATAAGTGATAAACTATTTGTAAGCATACAAGTATAGATTACACAAAAGTAATAGCAATTTTGTATGATAAAACCATTCAACATACAAGTAAAATGCTCAAGTCCAACAATAATTTATTAACGGATCTGATGGAGAAATGACGTAAATTGATTTCCCTTTTTGATTTAAGATTAGATAAAAAATTGCTTTTTTTAATTTTTCTGCTTTACATTTTAGTACATTGTGGAAAGATAGCTTTATCTAAACTTGATACTTAAATACAAGCAAGAACGACCCTATTGTCATAAATTGACACACGTAATTTAATAAAATATATAAGGGGCTACTCTTTTGAGTAATGGAACGTGAAACATATAGTCATGTCATGAAATGAAATCTATAATTGACTTTCAATAAAAATTTTATCAGGGAGCGGTATAGCTTACAATAAAATAGACGTTTGGTTTGTTTTCTAAATTGCTTAAGAACAAGAAGAGAAACATACTGAAGTAATAAGAAAATGTACTTAACAAGACGACAGGACATCACCCCGTTCTCTGCACATTCCGACATTGAAACGATTGCTAGGAAGAAGGCAAAAAGGAGGATCTAATAGTATACATTGTAAATGTACACAAGATTATGATTATCGTATTGTAATCGAGCAGACAACTCCAAGCTCCTGACAATACTAAAAGATGTTGAATTTGTGCAGCCCACACACAAATCTATGTTAAATTTATAAACTTCTGTCAACTAAGTTTAAATACGTAAAAACTCCGCTTTTTGTGATAAGGTTATTATAAAAAGGAACATCAAAAATATCTTCTTTTATTAAAAATAAATTCGAATTTTAATAACAATAAAGGATAATGAAGGCCAAAGGTATCATTAAAATGTACCAAAATAGAGATTAAGGGATACTCCAGTTTTACGACGGTTGTTAGCACAGATTATGCTTCGTTTTGCCTTAATCCTTGATTATGTCTTTGACGGTATTTGCTTTTATTTCTGAATTTTATAAATATAACATAAGCTAAAGATTCCAAATGTTAAAAAAAAATAGTTTACCGTGAAAACGAAATTAAAGATATCTTGTCAAAATAAAGTCAAAACAGAATAAAAAAAAATTAGGAAAAAGCAAATTTATATTTACCATATTTTAAAATAGTCAGCAGCTTGTTTTAAAAAGTTAAAATTCGCAAAAATTACGATTGTTTCAGCTTTGCATTGTAGTCTTTGAAGGATCTGCGTTATGTGTAGGCGTTTGACTACATAAATTGAGAATTACATTTTCTTGTCGTATCTATCTGTTTTATTATGACAATTTCAAAAATATTTTGTAGACTTTCGTATATAATGTCGTCTAAAAGTGCACAAAGTTACTTGAAAAAAATACCAAATCCATAACAAATACTATCGGTGGTTCAGTCACCCGTTAGAACTTCTAAACTACCTATTCTTCTAACAGTTCTCACAATTTTTAAAAAGTTCTTGGTAACAAAAATTTACCACTACTCTTCGCAGTCTCAAAATAATCCCAAAGTTTTGTAATTTAGAATAATATTCTCATAGTTAAAATCACTAGTTCTAACTATTAACTACAGTTGCTAAATGGCGTTCACTTTGACTGTGATTTGTTAACCCCACAAAATCTTTAAAATAGAAAACAGTTTGTCAAATGATTTAAAGGTATTGCAGATTAGTTTTTTTTTATGAACTTATGCCAAAATATTCACTTATGAAAATATTACATCACTCATGCTAACATCAATTGGTAAATAATTTATAGCCATTTTAAAACCCGTTAAGATTGCCATTTTATTAGTATTTGTAACCGTAGAAATTTTAATAATATACAATTTTCTAGAAGATTTCTCGCTTTCCGAATCTTACTAGGACAATGCGATGTTATTAATGACGTTATCAATGTAGCATTTCGAGAGTCTACAATCAATATTAACACATAAACAAGGACGCTTGTCACGACACCAATACCATCGGTTGTGATTACCGGCACGTCTTAAAATAAAAGCGAAATGCTGAAACAATTTTAATAAATAAATTGCTATGTAATGCTGTTGTTACTCAATGTAACTATATTTTGTTATCTTTAAAATGTAACGTGTGCGATATAAAAATATCTAAATAATTACCATCGAATAACTAATCTCTCGTAAAGTATAAATCATCTTAAGATTACACATATAGATTAATTATTATAGGCAAAGGGCTATAGAAAAAATATAAAATATTGCGATTTATTTAGTTTGCACATCATATTAATTATTTACGCTTTTTATAATGCTTTCTCTTTACATTTTGGAGGTTATTTTATAATTTGATTTCAGTTTTATACTTTTAACGTGAACGTTTTTAAGCATTGCCTAAGCAATAAGCGTGGGCTAACCCACGCGACGCTTATGACTTGTAGCGTTGCTTTATAGCGATATTCAAAGACAATAGCGCCATTATTCGAAGCCGAGCTAGTTAACAATGAACCAAACGCTGATTAAGCAGTTCCCTGTGGATCGTAAATTATTGTGCTACTAAACAGCTTGCAGATACGATACCTCCAATGTAAGACCATCTAAGGCTACTGGTTATAATGATTTCGTATAAGTATTCATTTTGCATACTAGAATAATAGTTATGTTTGCCTGTACAATAGAGAAATATACGCGAAGCTTATCGATTTATGTGCACATTTTGCACTTATAATACATAGTGTACTTAATATCGTAGGCATTTTCTTACAGTAATTTTATGGGTGTTGCCGATAAACAAGTCAAATTTTATAAAAAAAATATGACAGGTAACAACAGGTAAAATGTATTCTCAGTACGAAATTACTTAAGTGATTTCTGCTTGCGAATCAAATAAATCTCCGATATCTTTTAAAGTATTCATGTAATCATAATGCCGTCTATGATATAGAAAAATGTTTTCAATGCAATAAATTTTATGTGAACTTGAACTTTACTGTCTCAAATGAGTGTTGAATATGCCCGATAGCCATTTTTTAAATTTTTTAAGTGCAGGTGCGCAGATAAAATACAAACTAAAAACGTACCACATAAATACTCCTAAAAACTATTTATTTTATTCAATCTACGTGAAGAAATAACTTTTAGTGGGAAGTCGATTTATTAATAAAAATTGACTAGAACATTTAATTGTTTAATACGTTATACTTATTATTGTACAATATATCATAATATAATACTCTGTTGCTTTTTAAACGACATATGAGCAATAATAGTGATTTTAATATATGTCATGAACATAACGCCTCCAGCCATAAGTAAATTTCTCAACGCTTCGTATATTATAACATGGGCTGAAAATTGTTTGGGTACTGGAAGACTTCGGCTAATTGTCCGAAAACATTTGCCTTGCATGATCTGTTTTAGATCACTCAAAGAAAATCAGTCAAATACGTCACACATTATGGGGGAGGGAGAGTGAGCTCCTAAATTTTGTGATGTCTCAATTTAAAAATCTTGTTTAATTGAGCACTTTAAAGTAAATATTTGAAATTGTCTTGGTATAACTTAAAATTATACCAATAAAAAGAAAGAAGAGATAGAAAATCATAGATAAAAAGGATGAATAGATAGAAAATATATTTTTAGTAATCTCAAAGAGAATTCCAAAAAGCAAAAATGATTTCAACAACTGATGTTCAGTTGTCGTAATCATTATCTTGCGTTTAAAAACATTGAAATGGCTCACGTGACCCTGACAACAGCCACGATGTCTCGTACGGACGAGTCGATGCATTACACCACTCAACACACATGAAAAGAGTTCCGTCAGACACTGTAGCTTAACACCATTTTTGATAGGAGCATTGCTGGAGTTTCTTGCGCCACTTCTTCTCTCAGCACCAACGCTTTAAGAAGGGGTAGTAAAGTTTAGATAGAGCTCTTCTAGCTATAAAATTATCATTGAAAAGCATCTGAATCGAGCTGAGGCGTCGGCTCACCTGGGCAGCCCTCGATTCAGCATGCTAACGGGCACCAAAAAGTGACGGGCCGAGCTGAGGCTCCCCGTCTGTGGGCCCTTGGTGCAGTTAAGTCACTTATGGGAAGACGCGCCTGTGGCAACGGGCCCCCCCAAACCCGGTTATGTTCTAATAGGTTTATTCCCCAGAGCACGAGATCCGTCAAAAAAAAAAAGTTCCGTTTCGGGTAGCGGCTTACAAGGATCTTTCGCTATACTTCAGACTCGTCTTTTATACACGATCGCAGAGAGATAAAACGTCAACATTAAGACTCCTTTTCTCAAAGTACCCGCAATAGAAGTAGTATTCTGACTATATTAATTTTCTTTCTTTCTCTATACCTGTAATAAGGACCGGGACGAGTTCATAAAATCATACACCGTATATAATATTACTATATATAATACTTATTACAAAAAAAGTTTCCTTTTTTATTTTAGCTATAAAAGGAAATCATAATGATTAATTATAGCAGAAAAATTGAATTTATATTTCTATATGAAATCATTTAATATGGAATTTAGAGCGTTTCACTTGGCCCTTATCATTCGTAAGACTTTATTCTCACATATCGAATGATATTCGGCCATCACTAAATCATCCAACGATATGTGACATCATGAAAGCAATTTATGGTCATAAAACACTTGTAGGAGCGGTTCTTACAAGTCGGTGCGCCGGCAAAGGTCCACAGCGGAAACATGGCCATACGTTGATTTATATCTAGTCCTTTAATACGCGAATGCCCGTCCATAAATATTATGATGTTGATCTTAACTTTCACATTTGTATTTATTGCAACAAATTATTCTTTGCCAAGTTTAATTCTATTTCATATAATTATATTCACAAATTAATATAATTTTGTTTTAGTATAATTGTTTTTTATCCTTATCATCATTGCTTCTTACTCATCGATACCATATACATAATCAAAGATGTCACATGTATTCATAAAACTCCATTATGTTCAAGCGTTTTCTGCAAAAAATCTTTTCAAAGATATAATTATAATCAAAATTTAAATAACTATAACCACGCGGGAAACCCGGAATCTATAACAAATATTTAATGAGAATTTAACATACAGGTTCTAGCTGGTTCTGTATCGATATTGATAAATTTTCACTATCTAGTAAGTGAATACTATTCATCATTATAATTCTTACCTAATCAATGAAGATAACTTCAATTCCTAATCTAAATACCCTTGACATGTTGTAGATTAGATGTAATACATAAATGAAATTACTTTGTATATATTGTTATCACGAGAATTTCGCAAATTAGTTTAATATTCGCAGTTGGAAATTATTGTTTGATTGCACGATGGGCTTAAGAATTATTTTGTGTTTGTTCTTTTGTACAACGTTAGTGAGCGCAGTCAAAGTAACTTTTGAAGGACATAAGGTATACAAAGTTGTTCCGAGAACAGATGAACAAAAAAATACCGTTTTAAAAATTCAAACACAACGACTTGGTGAATTTTGGTTGGATCAAATTGACATCAATAATGGCGTTCGAATAACAGTACCACCGGAAAAAACAGAAGAATTTCTAAATGTATTAGATACAAATAATATAGAGTACAAAGAGATAATATTCGATTTGCAAAAGTATGTATATTTTTTATTGGTGCAGTTTTATAACTGTAATAAAATATAGATAGTTTACTATGTCACCGTTAGTGTCTGATTAAATATATGTATATATATATATTTTATACGGTAATTCGCGTTTCCTTTTCTAACTAAAAAAACAACAACATAATGTCACCGTTAGCGTATGATTAAACATATATATATTTTATAGGTAATTCGGTTTTTTCAATAAAAAAAAAACATTATGTTGATGGCCCAGCATTCGAACTTTACTTTCGCCTTTTAGTCCTCCTCCAAATGCACAAATTATTATTAATCTAAAATGTATAATTAATCCGTAGCCTAGTGGCATGGGTTTGCGCTTAGAAACCGGAGGTCGTGGGTTCCAATTAGGGTTCATTGATTATAGTAATCCGGGCTGTTCATTGGATTGTCTGTAAAGTAAGATGATTCATTCATGGGTATTAAAAAGTCGATCCTGCACCTGATCTCTTACCGGTCGTGTCAGTTATCCGTCCTATCGCACCATGAGAGTTAAGAATAAAGGAGTTCACCTGCGTACGTCTTAGTTCGTGGGAAGGATTGAAGTCTATTAGGAAATTTTCGAAAGACATGGGCTGGGCCAACACCACAAAAAAAAAACCTGCGTGCGCGTACACTCGTGCACTTTCATTTCTCCGGCCCGGACGCTTAGACGAATTATTAATTTTATTTATCTTTAAATTTGAACGACAAGATTGTAATCTAATCGTAATCATTCAATGTACGAAATGTACTGTATCTTCACGTGACATGTTAATGATCATGAAATTAGTATTTATGTTTAATTTTAGGGCCATTCAATAAAAATGCCTACTAAATGTCAAGTGAATAAAATTACATATTTTTTTATTTCTTTAACTATTAAACATAATAATGTCAAAACTATAAAAAACATAGGCATGGACAGTGAAAATTGTTTCTTCTATCATTTTCAGAGTCATTGATAAACAAAACTCCGCCAATCTAAATTAATTTATTATCATATACCTGGGATAGGTATCATTCACTCGAAGAAATTTATAACTGGCTTGATGAACTTCAATCCAACTATCCTAATATAGTAACCACGGTGGTAATGGGGAGATCTGTGGAAAATAGGGAGATAAAAGGTATCAAAATAAATTATAACCCCGGAAGAAACAATACATTTATAGGCATGATAGAAGGAACTCTTCATGCAAGGGAATGGATAGTACCAGCAACTGCCACTTGGATTATTAAAGAGTTTTTAACAAGCTCGGATCCTGAAATCCAAGCGTTAGCTCGCAACATAGAATGGCATGTTTTTCCAGTGGTAAATCCTGATGGATACGTATATACGTTTACAACGGTAAGTTACAAGTTGCAAATTTACTAAAATTAAAAAAAAATTGAAAAACAAACTAAATTATTTCAACATGAAAATATATAATATTCGTCCAGAAATCTTCAGAAAGAGTTTTGAAATTGTTATATTTTGGAAATTGAAGGTTACAACTTTTTAATAATTACATTTCACACTAATGTAATAATGTTTTAAATTAAAACTACATTATGATTATTATTTTCAATTATAAAAAAGGTAACTGTTAAATTACTATATTGATTTCTTATAAAAAAATTGTTTATATTTCCTTTTTTTTATCTAAGCATCGAATGTGGAGGAAGAATCGCAGCAGAAGAAATTTCACATCTTGTGTATCGACAGGTGTGGACGATGACATGAGTAATGGAGTTGACCTCAACAGAAACTTCGATTACGTTTGGATGAGTGAGTATGCTATATTTAACTTTAGCAAAGTGTTTTTGATAGTTACAGCGATTATAACATACGACGTTTAAATGCAACATTGAGTTGTCAATCTATGAAATTGGTAAAAGGAAAATATCGGGCTTATAAAATTGTTATGCAGATATAAGATTGTAAAAGGAAGAGATACATATGTTGAATAAATTATGAATAAATTCAAAGTATGTTTGTTATTATTTATACATAAAAGAATTATTGAATTGTTGTTTTCAATTCTAGGTGTAGGAGCATCAGACAATCCATGCACCAACACATTTGCCGGTCCATCAGCATTTTCTGAGCCAGAAGCAAGGGCATTAGCGGATTACGTATTACAAATAAGAAATCAAGGAACTCTTGTTTATTACTTCGGTCTCCATTCATATACACAGTTGATTATCGTACCTTACAGTCATATGAGTGCTGAAGAAGCCGTCAAGTGACCAACTACGCAGATATGGTTATAATTTATCTTTAATTTAAATTATCATAGGACAAGATCGTTTATAGCTCAGAATGTACCACTATCAGATATAAGGAACCTACAAAATCATTATTGTCATAAGTCACAAATTTAATACATCTACTCTTTTTCATTATTAGTAGGTATAATGCAATGACTTATGTATTACATGTTGTAGTATAAATGATTATATATATAATACAACGGATGTAAGTTTTATGATCGGTTTAATGTGACTGACGTTATTACGTAATTATAATTTTTAGAATGGTTTGTTATTTAGTAAGTGTTTAGAATAAGAAAGTTTTATTTGTTTTGTCACTAATATAACTATAAAGAAAATTCATGCAGAATGATAAAATGAAGTTGAAAACGAGACATGATGTGCTATGCTAGTGTTAATTAGTTAAATTATTAGCCTATATTCTTTTGAAAAAGCTCTTGTCATTGTTTGGTTTCTTAACAAAAGCCCGAGTGTCTGGAGATATCATAAAAAATGGATTCCCTAACTGGTCCAATAAGAAACAGTTTTAGGTAACATAGAATAATTCAGCTATACGTGGGATGTACGAATTTATAATCTCGTCATGATATTTATAATTTGTTTTATTACAGTACGAAATTGCATCAAAAGGTGCTGCAAAATTGAAGGAAAGATTCGGGACCGAATACAGAGTTGGTTTGTCAGCTGATGTAATGTGTAAGTATTGTTTTTATTTACTTCTTAATCCACCCAATAAACTAAATGCCACAAACTTGACTAAGTTTTGTTATTTGTAATGATATTTCCGCAACATTATTGATCACGATAGATGCATTGCCTTTTTCGTATTTAAATTTAGTTTGATATATTTGTATTGTACAACGTTGACCATTAAAATATACGAATACCATTTAAAAACCTTAATAAGCTAAACACGGCCTTATATTGAACTTCTTTGTTGTTATATTACTTGGGAGAATGTAATAATTTTATTTCATGGTAATTATCGTGGTATTTAATAACATTACTTATCATAAGAATTAATTATTTCTCAGTTAAAATGTATCAGAAATATAAACACACAGTTAAATATTTGTTTCAGATCCAATGAGCGGAACGAGTTTCGATTGGGTAAAATATGAAACAGATGTACCAGTGTCGCTCCTTATAGAACTAAGGGACCTCGGGGAATATGGATTTCTCCTTCCAGAGCAGATAATTCCTAACAATTTAGAAATAATGGATGCCCTATTAGAGATTGACAGAGTGACTAGAGATTTAGGATATTATTATTCGGGAACAGTTAACATAGTTTGCTCGTTACCTTTGATAATATTATTAGTTACTTTGCTTGCCTCAAATTAAGCCTAGTTTTATATCAATAAACAATTAATGTCTTTTCTTCTATGTATTCGTATTTTCCCAGAACTAAACTGAACCGACACAATATTTAGTCCTCTTACACAAGTGATAGTCACACAATTGATGACATACCACATTTAGTAGATGATACAGTGAAGGTAAAAGTATTTTAACTACATGACAAATAATAAAAACCACGAACGCATATATGCGCTATGTTTTAAGAATAACCTATACTAGCCATTTTTATGTTAAAAATTGCAATGAGGCATATTTAAATTTAAGGAAATATAGTGTCAGTTTCAAAGTGTGTGTGTGTGTCAGTGTCAAAACTGAATACATTCAAAAAATCTTTATTCTATGTGTATTTAATATTTCATGCAAAACATTTTAGTGAAACGAATATCTTGAAAGGTATTAAATGTGGTGGCGGAAATCGTGGGGTAGTTTCTTGCAGAAGGCACGTTATTACCGTTTTATATTGCGCAAAATGATTATGAACTACTTTGCGCAATAAAAAAATATACTGTTTCAATTCATACTTTTGGTTGAAATTTCACTTGTTTCTTTTAAAAGCAAATCAAATTTTAAACATCATTTATTGAATCTTGTAACTTACTATACCTATCTTTTAAATTCAAAGCTACGAACTTACTGTGTGCAATATTTTATGCTACACTAACTAAACAACAAAACATATCATATAAAATTTAAAAACAACAAAACGTGCTTACTACCATGAAACTTGAAGTTACTTGTCTTTAACGGATTTTAAGAAAAAAAATTATAAAATGGAAAATATCCTTTCTATATGTATGTAATTGCTTTTGCTAATAACCCAAATATATAACCTATGCTAGAAAGTAGATAGAATTTTTTCGTTTATCATCAAAATAATATATGCTAATGAAATCTTAAGAGGATTTTACAAATTGATAAAAGACTCGTAGACTTATGATGATAAATAAATCAAAACATGTTAATATCTATCAATTTTTACCTAAGAAAAAATAATTTGAGGTCGGTACCAACAAAAGACTCTTTTGAATTATAAAAAAAATATTTTTTCAGGCAGTTACTTGCCTAAGTTAGAAAGCCTACAAATCATTTAAACGAAATGTTTCGTGTTGATGCAAAAAACATCAAATAAATATTGTTTTAACAATTTAGCAACAAAAATAACGTTCAACTGAAAATTTTAATAAATACGGGTCTTTTCTTACCACTACTATTTCTCAGGTTACTAAAATTTGTGATACAGTTTTCAGGCTTTAACAAGGAATAGATTTAGCGTTGCTCAAACATCAGATAGAGGAGTTTGTTAACCTCAGAATCTAGCTATGCTCGTGTACTGCATTCTTTGACAGCCATAGCTTAGATTCCTTGGCAAATCATGGAATTGTTAAATAAATACTTTTAGTTTGTTCGAAATGATTATAAAATTACATGAGTACCTTTTTCTAATTAGTAAGGCCTAACTAAACACTGAGCTATTCATTTAATAATCCTCAATTATTCAAATTTATGTTTAAGTTTCATTTTATTTTAGGAAATTTTACATCAGCAAAATAACTTATGTCATTTATTCTGTATGTTTGTGTTAAAGCAAAATATAACAACCATCCGTAGAAATAGGGAACAAAACTTTACAATAAAAACCGTACATTTAAAAAGATCTGTAACATATTGTACATTAACACAACTCTTTTTGTGTCATAATACAAAAACCATATCAATTTTTAATAACTTAATTACTGCCTCCGTAGCCTAGTGGTATGGGCGTGTGCTTTGTATGAAACAGGAGGTCGTGGGTTCTCGAATTCTGCGGGGACGCAACAAATTTTCATTGTTATTTCCTACTTGGTTAGGGCAATTTGGGTCGATCACCCAATTGTCTTGAAAGTAAGATGATCCATGCGTCGGTGTAAAATGTTGGTCCAACCACCAACACGTATTGGACCAGCGTAGGGGATACGGTCCAAACCCCCTAATGGATCCCTATCCATTGGGGGTGTGGACCTAGTAGAGGGTGTATTAGGGGAGGCCTATGTCCTGCAGTGGACTAACACGAGGCTGATGATGATGATCAGTTTTTAAGTTCAACCTTGTACTGCTATAAGGAAAAAATATGAAAAGTATTAAACGCGATAGAATCTGTATGCCCATTTTGCTTAACACGGCCTCCATTCACAAAAGCAAAAATAAGTATTTTATGATAATTTGAACATTTATGTAACAAGTACAATTTATTGAAACTATATACAACGAAGTTCATGTCTGTGAAATATTTTTTTTACATTTTCCAAAATATAAATATACAGACATATACCAATTTAGTCTGCCCATGATCATGGATGCTGGAAAAAACCCGAAACGTCGGGAATATATATATATATAACTAACCTAACGCGAAAAATCCATAAATTGGTGGATTTGAAATGTATAATAATCGCGTAAATAAAAGAAATAATTATATTTCAGCAAGATTAAATTTACACTTAATATTATTGTAAGCTCTTAAAAAAATGTACTTATCGTTCTTGTAAATTATAAGCAGTTGATGTGGTAAGCTAAATTTTATATCTTTATTCCAACCGTATACCGAATGATTGAACTTGAACGGTTTAGTTAATATTTATTTAATTCCAACCGTATACCGAATGATTGAACTTGAACGGTTTAGTTAATATTTTTTTAGAAAGGCCGCCTTATCTCTCCGTAATCCTTTTGATAATGTTAACAACATTTAAAGCTAGGCCATTGATAAAAATAATCAATTTTTTTATTGATAACAGATAATCGTGGATTTGTAGTAAATTGCTTATTTCAAAATTCTAAATTGATAAAACCGCACGTTTTTCAAAGATGTTAACAAAATATTTTTTAATTTTGGGCGGCTTTGTGATTCTTACCGAAGCTTATAAGAGTTATGAAAATTATAAGGTATATAACGTTGTTCCTAAAAGTGAAGCAGATGTACAAATCTTACATGATTTGAAAAAGAAGGCTACGATTTTTGGACTGATGTTCTCACTGTTAGTAGTAATGTGAGAATCATGGTGTCACCAGAAAACAAAATGAATTTGTCGATTATTTAGATAAGGTTGGGTTGAGTCCAGTGGTCAGCATAAGTAATGTACAAAAGTAAGTAGTCATTGCTAATATTTATCATATTTTACATAATCAAACTTTGTATCTTCTAAGCGGAATAATCATATAGCTAATCAATAAAATATTTAATTTGCAACCGTTAGATTGATCGATGATCAAATGAGACCATCTGAAGCGAGAAATGTTCGAAGCAGCCTTGGTTCTCTCAGTTGGAACCGTTACTACAGTCTTAATGAAATACATGATTGGTTAGATGAACTCCAAGAAATGTATCCTGATATCGTCGACACAGTGACTATCGGTTCATCCAATGAGGACCGTCGCATCAGAGGAGTTATAATAGATTTTAAAAAGGCCAACAGAGCGCAACCGCCACTAGTAGCAATGATTGAAGGTGGGATACATGCACGAGAATGGATTTCTCCTGCTACCGTTACGTATATTATCAAAGAGTTCCTGACAAGCAATGATCAGGAAGTACGTCATTTGGCAGAAAGTTTTATTTGGCACATATTCCCAGTCGCAAATCCGGACGGATATGTTTATACATTTTCAAACGTAAGTTTTCTGTAAAACTAAGCTAGTTTTATAAAAATTACAGCGTTTACAAATTAGTAAAAGGATTTTTAATTATCATAACCCATAATATTATAACTGGGTTCAATTTAAAAGTAGTACTACCTTTGATACTTAAAACTAAATCTTGATATGAACGTTTTTTAATTCCGTAGAATCGAATGTGGAGAAAGAACAGAAATCCAGCCCACTTTGCAAATTGTACAAATGTAGACGATGATATAAGTAATGGCATCGACTTGAACAGAAATTTTAACTTTTATGGATGAGTAAGTATTTCATAAATGCAGTAATCGTAATATATTTCCAATTAGATTTATGTTAAACGTTTTATTGATTTTTTAAATAATAATATTTAGAGTATCTTACGCGCACACATACCAAAACTTTAACTGCAATAATAATAATTTACAATATTGTTAGACTTTTATTTCATAGAAAGTATGTAAATATGTTAATAATAACTAGAATGTTCATAAATATGTCTATTGTTAATAGTATTGATAAGTCTTAACAATTGAAGGTTCAAGTCTTTGTTATAATAAAAAAATACTTTTACGCAATGCACGACATACAACACTAATTTAAAATCCAACGGTACCTCAAATGATTAGTAATATATAGATAAATACATATATGTAGGAAAGTAAAACTATAACGATTTTATTTTATATCCCTTTTTGTTAACATATTATCCTATATTATACTCTGTTCGTAATTTTCATAAAGGTATTTTAGCTAACTTTTCATTTGACTGACAAATATTTGTTGACAGTTCAATGTTGAGACTATTAACATTGCGTTTGTTTAAGCTACTGGTGCTTCTTTGAATCCATGTACTGAGACATTCGCTGGCCCCGACCCAGCGTCGGAGCCTGAGACGCGTGCTATTGCTAATTACGTACTAAGCTTGAAGGATTCCGGAAACTTCCTTTATTACTTCGCTTTCCACTCATACTCACAGATGATTTTGGTGCCTTATAGTCATGTGTCCGGTGCAGATGTACTTGAAGCAGACAACTACGCAGATCTTGTAAGTCTTTAAATTGGCTTGATAAGATTTTGAAAGACACGATTAAAATAAAATATTATTGTCAACATACGATCCTTTCGGGATTCGCGGTTAATTGTGGGGTATTTGAGGTTCCGTGACTAGACCAAATTCTCAGTTGCTTTCTCTACGGACTCTATCTAATGGGAGGTTATTTTGTTCTCATCGGTTAGAATGGCCCTTCCAGTTATTTCACTTAAATTTGTTAATTCAATATTAAAAATAATAATATTAAATCACGCTTGATAAGTGATTGATTATAATGTAGTTAAGTTTTTGAATGTTGTACTTTCTCATTAAATTGAATTTAAACAGAACATAGTTTAGCTAACTTAGCTTAGATTTCCGGCAATAAATTCAAATCAAATATGCCATCATTAGTTAAAATCTTATACTGCCATTTAATAACCATTATTTTAATTTTTTCATTACATTACTATAATTGTACTTGTTTCTTAAATTAGTATCCTTCTCATAGATATTGACAGGCAACAGTAAATTAATATTCTAAATTAAAAACGTATTTAAGTGTTAATCTTCAACATAATTTTCAATAGTGAGCATAAACAAATCTGTTCAATTCAAATTGGTCAGAATGTTTACTCAAAATTGAATCGCCGGGCAAGTAGTTAAATATTAAATTTAAAAATAACCTTTCTGATTTTAGTTTGAAATCGCGATAAGAGGTGCAGATAAACTAACGCAAAGGCATGGAACTCCGTACACGGTTGGAACATCGGCTGAAATTTTATGTAAGTAGTTTTTGTAGTTATACTTATTTTAGCGAGTTATTTAAAAATAATGAGCACACACCATCACATAAACTGACACCCTGAAGGTAGCCATAGTGAACTGACAATAAGACGAAAGATAAAAATTAAAAAAATATGTATCTTCCTAGGCCAAGGAAGAATAACTTTTAGGGCGTTAACATAATTACACACACTATTTTATTATAGAAATTAATAGGAAACTGATATACCTTACACTATTCAATAAAATATACGCTAATGCGACAATATATAACGAATAGAATTAATAGTAGTTATATATCAGTATATTTTTTAAAATCCAACGTACACGTAAAGGACTGTAAGCGCTAACACGCACATTGGAAGATACTTAAAGGATATTGCGGAATAGGAGTAGAAATTTATATTTTTAATAAATTATATTTTTATTATTTGCCATATAACCTCAGTTATTATGAATAGCATAGGACTGACAAGAATGGAAAGCGTTGAAAGAGGCCATTGCCCAGCATCTCCGGCGAGGCAGCGTGCCTGTTGGCTGGCAGAAATCCTCGCATCACTGTACTTGATGGATTGCGCGAGGAGGCGAGATCTCGGGGCTTCGACCAACTCCAGAAGAAATAAGGGGCGCAGAGATGAATTGCGCTCCTTTGCTGTACAGGATTGGAAGCTGCGGCTGGAGCAACCTTGCGCCGGCCGTCCAATAGTGGAGGCTATGCGACCTGTCTTAAAGTAATGGCTTGAAAGAAGACATGGCTTCATCACATTTCACGCGTCGCAGGTTCTCTCGGGACATAGTTGTTTAGGGAGGTACCTGTTCACAAAGGAGTGGATAGCCCAGAACGCGTTGGAGGAGGGCCCAGTCTGGGTTAAGCAACGCCGAGATCTGGGTAGGGTCGGGACATGACTATTCGCTTCCTGATGTAGTGCGCAGGATGTTAGAGAGTGAACGGTCGTGGGATGCGATCCTTGTGTTCTGCGAGGAATTGATGGTCCGTAAAGAAGCCGTAGACAGGGACAGTGAGACCAACATCGCCTTTGCTATCCTCAGAAGAAGGCCAAGGCGCCGAAGAGTGGCGTACGCGTGCATTCTTCCCCCCAGACACTGAGCCCCTAGGCAGCCGGCAAGAGCATGTCCGCCGCCCCGAGAAGGGTTCAAGAAGGTGCCATGCTGCTTGCTTCGGCATGGCACCTAAAGCGACGGTCCGGGTGTCCCAACACACCTGGAGAGAAGAGGGCCCGCGAGGGCCACGTCGCGCCGGGGTCGCCGTAGACTGTGATCAGCGCCCGCGGCCCCGGCTACAGCGACATGAGAAAGGAGCAACCGTTGGTTTTTTAGTGGGTAAGACTGTCAATAGTTCCCGCAACCCCGCTATAGTAGGGAAGAAGGAAAGGAGCACACGTTGGTTTTTAGTCGGTATACCGGCTACCCCATCTCGGTCGGAAGCCCTAAATATCCCTGATACCCCCTTACTCTGACGACAATAAATCAATCTTATCTCTAAAGTAGATTGTTGTTTTTATGCCTGTTAGTATATTGTTATAAGTATTAAAAATATATGACACTTAGTACTCAAGTAGTACTACTTTGTTGTCTTACTTAGTACTCCTGCTGTTGGACATTCCCGGTTGAGATCAAATTCTGCAAAAAACCATCGTTTTTATTTTTTTATATTATATGATGAAATTTGGTAAATTGCCGCAGTTTGATTAATGATGATATGTGGATTGGATAAATTTACGAGAAGAAGAAGCAAGTTTTTAATAACATCAGTGAAAATGAATATCGCAGGTCACTTTCCTGCAAAGCACTAGCTTGTAAAATGTGTTCCGGTTCAAATGAAATTAATTATTATTCACCAACGAAACGAAAAGAAACTTTTCTTATGTGTTAACGTACTTATCGCATCTTACACTGCATATTTATAAACTGGGCGTATTCCTTACTATCATGTGAACTACCAGCTCGTGAATCAACAAATATTTTGTTAACATCCTGAAACACTTACTTAATTATTTCTAGTATTGATGTTTAAAAAATTTGTTTTAGATGCGGTGAGTGGTTCCAGTTTCGATTGGGTAAAAGGCGTTGCTAATATACCAATAGTGTACTTGTTTGAGCTACGGGACGTAGGTGAATACGGGTTTCTTCTGCCGACAGAGCAAATCATCCCTAATAGTGAAGAAATTATGGACTGCTTAGTTGAAATGGACAAAACCGCTCGTCATATGGGTTACTACTCCGCATCAGTTTCAATAACCAGCTCCTTGGTTATAGTATTCTTCGGTGTAGCTTTTATACTGCTGAATTAAAATAAAAGGCAATTGTTTAAGCAGTTACTTTGTTTTATTTTTGTCACCGAAGGCAAACTTTTATGTTATGTCATAAATATATTTATTAAATTAAAAATAGTAATTTTCATTGCAACATAATTTTATAATTACACAAGTATATTATAGTAAGCTTATAGCGATATTACATTAGAATCCTAATGTGGATTAGGATTCTAATGAACGATTTTTTTTATAGCAATACGACATTAGAATCCTAATTTGGTATCCCTAATCGCTGCTTATTTTTATAGTTGCTATTATCACACTACATCTATTACACTTAAGATGTCTTATTTGCTATAACCTAAAATATTTCTATAGAATGAGCTTTATTAAGTACAGTTTATACTAACAAAATCGTATCTTGTCGCAACTTTAGGAACGATCCATTCACCAAAAGTAAATCAAACTAAAATAACTTATTTTCTTCAAGAAAACACTGAGATGTTTGAAATGTTTTTAAAGACATTTCATTTGACAGTTACATTTTTAAAACACAATTAAAAAATATTGGAATTAAAATTTGTTTCTTAAAGCCAAAGATGTCGAATAAAAGTGCTTAAATATTTGTCATTAATCTATATCACGCAGCACTTGCGTCAATTTTACACATTTGAGTCACGAATAGAATCCTAAGATATGTTGTTTGCTTTCACAGCCAACTGTTGCTCTTAAATATAGTTTCCTTTTTTTTTTCTTTTCTTTCTTAAGCAACCGAAGATTTACGTAAAAAGTGGCAACGGAATTAGCCGTCGTAATATGTCCAAAACAAATGGTCTTAAATCAGCGCGCCACCGACATTTCTCACGACAGAATGTTTCTGTAATTAACGGAGGTGATTTAGCAATGTTGAGAGCGTTAAGAGCTCCCGCGGGACTCGGATTGGATAAGGAGCCATTTATTTTTACCCACGACATGAAGATCATGCGATATTTTCCTTAAGAAGTTTACTGTTAGAAATGTTTCATATATAGTGTTTTTGACTCTTTTAAGCCTTTTATGTGCATAGGCGACGTAAAGATTACACAATTGACGCTTTAGAATTACATTGGGTTATCGGCTCATATTTTTTTACACAATTAAAAATCATCAACATCACAAAGTTTTTCCCTGTAGGATTTAAATCCGTTTCTTTTTTATTGCCGAAAAAGGCAGATGGGCAGCGCCCTGAACATGCAGGGCAATACCTGTGGAATCACCAATACGCTGCCTACGTGAGACATAGCGTGTTGATATTTCGTTTACCAAGTAATTACCTTGGATACGGTGCCCTTCAAACCGGAACACAGAAGTATTTTATACATTACTGCTTTGCGGCAGAAGTAGGCAACGCAGTGATACCACCCCAGATAGCTCCCTGTAAAAGGGACCCACCATCACCTAAAGAATTTGCGGATGATTATATGTCATTTAACGATTCATAGCGCTATATCATAACTGTAATACTTGTATCAGCTTTTAACGATAACGTTTTTCATTCTAAAATTTTAATATCAAAAAATTGTTAAACTGTAATTTATATATTATACTCAATTTGTACAAAAATCAGTGTGCTTGTCATGTCAAAATGTCGTCGACGACGAGGTTGGTTCCTGGAAATTCTGCAATATTTGTAAGCTAATTTTGGAGCTTCTAGAAACGTATTTTCATTTTGTTACTCCATAATAATTATTTTCATGTCAATCAAGAAATTTTAATATTTCTACAAACGATATTGCTATACCGAGGCGGGTAAGCCAATTTCGCCGAACTTAATTAATTCTATAATATTATTAAAATTTATAACGGTTAAGTGCTATTTAACATTCTTAGATTATTTACTTAAGTATATTTTATAAATAATTAAAAATTATCAAAGTTAAAGTAAATTTTTATAAATCCCTCACAGATAATGAAAAAAAAAAATGAAATTAATGTTCCGCTACGTTTTGTTTTTTTATCCGTCGCAGATTTTGAATAAATCCTCAATAAGATTTTTACAATGTTGTATAAAACAACATATGAACATATGGGAGACGCGACGACAAAACAATCGCAAAACGTTTGCGACGTGAATCATATACTCGCAATTAAGTCGCGTTACGAACCAAAAATTCACAATGTACCCCCGTACGAAATTAACTAAAAATATACGCACCGGATGATACCACTACGGTGGATGGTAAATGGTAAATAATAATAAATTACTCCACCCTATGACAACGTGACGCGTGACTGAAATCAGACGTCACGGAGAGGCCACAAATCATATCGTACACCTATTTGGCCCACTTCAAACAGAGAGATGCGTAGAGCGGTTTTAAACCAAAAAAAATTGAAACTTTGTTTTCAATTTACGTTAAAATCAGTCTTTATAGATATTTACTGAGGTTTCGTTCGATCTTACAGTAGATATTTAAATATATCTCGGCAATTTTTGTTATGGTATGTCTTTTATTAGGTACTTATCGTTCGTTGTTAAACACACATATATAGCAGTTACATATGCTCCTTATAGAAAAAGAAAGTATAATTATTAATTCTGATAATAGACCAATATCCGCTGGTGTCACTTTGCTATAAATTTTAGTGATGAGACACCGGATTGAACTGTCCTAGTGAACGCAGTAATCAACACGAACAATCCAAAATCCAAATCACAGGAAAGTATATCGCGAGATACTCTTTTCCGTGATTATAGCTTCGCTGCAAAAAGTGATGACAAGTTTGTATGCCTGAAGCAGTTTTGTAACATTTTCTTTGATAATGAAAAGCATGAAATCGATACAAATAAAAGTTTTGTTAAATAACTTAGCTTTGTCATCTTGAAACTATTTATTTTTCCCGTATTACTCATTGTGTAATCAGATGTTTTTAATATTTTACAAAAATACACAAAATGTTTTGGTTCACGGTAAAAAAAGATATCTACTAGCTTGTCCTCTCTACGCATTTCTTGTTCTTATTGTTTTCAATTTATATGGTAATTTCTTGTAAGGATTCTTTTATATTTTTATATATTTCAAAGTTACTTAAAATTGTAATAAGCTAAAAGCTATGTTTGATCCAAAAATAATTATACTACAGTATTACGTGAATAATAAATAAATCAGGATTTATGCGATTTAGATATTCAAGTAAATTTGAATAACATAAAATGACGAACTTTAAGCAATTGTTAACATTGTAAGTATTCACAATTGAATATCTATTTTTATGATATTTTCAAACAGAGTTAATAAAGAAAAAGCTTTCATTACTCACATAAATTTAATGTTTACATAAACAGAAAAATAATTAAATACATACATATATTATTTTGTTCAACAACATGCTTCGTAAGTCTAAACTCTTCCAACTTCGACCCATCTTCAACGCCATCCATCATTCCAAAGTCGTTAATGAGCTAAAACTAAATATTTTCTTTAAAGTTATTTACCCAAACGCCAGCGTACACGGACCTTCCATGATGAATGTTTATTACCAGTACTCGGGTTCAACATGAAATTGTTGCCCAGTTTTAAAGGAGCTGTCGAAGTGAAAAGTTTCTTGAGCTGTTAGGATCATTATAGCTGGGTATCGTAATCTATATTTAACAACGCCACGTTTACGTTTTAAACTATTATAAAAGCCATAAACAAGTGGCGGACTCGCTCATCGAAGCTTTAAAATTTTACACCCGTGGAGTTATTTTGGATAAAACGGATGCCTATTTGTATTAATTAGTTGTGTTCATCAAAGGGTTCCTTTTTTACCTGTGTAGTAAATTATGACGGGGGACATTTTATTTTGAAAGTTGAAGCCAATGCAGGATATGAACGTTACGGAGATATTTACTAAAAGTTATTTTGTAATAGATGCGTTTAGTTGATATTGAACATATGGTGAGTTAGTGTGAATTAAATAAATAATAGACACGATTAAATACGATGATATTATGGAAATAATTGTGAAAAATATTATTTTATTTGACAACTACCGAAAATGAAACGTCAATACAAGTTTAAATTTATTTATCTTGTTTCTTTCTGGATAGAATTTTTTGTGCAATTATCCTTATGCAGAAAAAAAATTGTTTATTTTATTGCATATTCAAACTTAATTGTCTTCACACTCAGCTCATAGAATTTTTTGTTAATTTCTAAATATCTATTTACAGTGCTGAAGTTCAAAATCATAAGCTGCCTATCTACAAGATTATTACTAGTTATATGTTGATTAGATTACAAAACATCAAATATTTAAAAGCTATCAGTTTATTAGCCAGATAATTAAAATGAAATTACTCAGAATATTAACAGCTTGTAGTCTTTACGTTATTTAAATGTAAAATCCATATCCCTATTAAGCTTTTACTCCTAAATCTACATCATCGCAAAGTCAAAAGTCTAGTATTTAAGATCCAATCCAATCCCCCAATCATAAGATACTACTTTGTCGTGGCGGTAGGGCTCTAAACTTGCGGCCAGGTGACCTAAATAATGAGAAAAGCCGTGGATGTAGCTCTAAGCAAGCTTCAAAAATTCTCTTTAGTATTACTCGGCCGTTATGGTGTTCGGGAGGGAAGTTACACATTGTGTCCTCTAAGGTTGTGCCACGGTGGGTACTCTTAGCTATTACCACTGAGGTGGTTATTTCTGTCGTAAAACAGTACTGTTAACACAATACTCTGTTCCAGTGGAATGGTACCGTAGCCAACATAATACATTGATATTTATTAAAAAATGAACGGCTCACCATATCTCATTTCTTAAGGCGGCAGGAACGTAGGTCGTATCAATTATCATCACGTGCTCTACTCATCTTGTCATCACATAGTAAAAAAGTATTTGCGAACGTAGCCGGCGCAAAAACTAGTGTTTGTATAAAAAATGTTGCAGCTCATTAATATTAACGTTTCCTTTAAAAAAGGACATATTTTTTTTACCACCATCCCCTGCGCTCTGAGACCACAAACTCCCATTCAGGTAATTATGCGAAACTTTACATCTTCCGTTAGCATTCTGTGAACTATTTTTGTTTCGATCATTTTAGTTTTAATTAGCGGCCACGTTCATGACTTTAAATCTTTATTTTTAAAGTACTATACCAAAATACGAAACTATTTTAGTTTTAGGTCTTTAAGATTTCGTAAAATTTTCAGAAAAAAAATATTTAGTCACTGCCTGCCGATATCGTTGTTTTGACATTTGCTAAAATCATTTACCATAATAACCCTTTTGTCGCTTTCCGTCTGGGTAAAAACATGTCCTTACCTAGTGCTGGGATACAAAAGGCTGTAAAAGCATTATATTATAAACGATATAAATAACCTTTATTATATCTTCATCACGTGCAATTACATATAAACTTTCTACCTATTCATAAACAGTGTTGTATATTTAAGAAATGTTTAAAAATTTTTTCTTTTGTTTACGCGAATACTATACATTATTAAATAAAATTACTTTTTACGGAATTTGTTGCGTTTATTTTACATATTTAAAAGTCTACCCCGTGACCATGGCCGCTGGAAAGTGTTCAAAACGTCGGGAATTTAAATATGTACAATAAGCTCGATAAAATCCGTAGAACGTTATTTTATTTAATAATGTTTACCAATTTAAATGCATGCATAAGGATGGGTCACATTTTAAAATCAGGAAGGAACGAGATTTCATAAAGAAAAAAATATTCAAGGCAGGAAAGATCAATTCACACAAAAAATGTATATTGCTATTCCCTGAGCATCTGGGGCCTCATTGAGTGTATCGATCACCATGGTGTTATGATATCTTCACGGTTACAATACGGCCTTTAGATATAATACATAAGTTTAAGTTACTTTACCGAAAGCGTAAGGAAAATATAAAAATTGATTTTAAAAAAGCGAAAAGAACACAATCTTTTAAGAGTTTATGTTATTAGCAATGAAAGAAGGATGTTCCCTTTTTTTAAGGTGGGGAAATGCCCACGCATACCCGTTCTCCCGGGGGTAAAGGCGGGTTATATCGAGTTTTCACTGACTTATACCACCAGGTTGTTCCTTCTTGGCGCCGTAAAGGTGGGATCGCAGGGATGATTTCGCACCCTCCCTAATCCCACCAGCGCCATGGCCACCAAAGCCGCCCCGTTTTTGTCATTAGGCCAATTCACCTGAGGGTGCTGCGTTAATTCACGTTCACACGGTTGCAGGAACTTTTTCATGGCCCCTGTAAAAATAAGTTATGACTATATTATTCAGGGTCTATGGGAAGACTGCACCTTGGTTGCAGGTGGCTAAGAGGAAAGCACTCCTATCACCTTCAACAGATCCCCGCACCATACCAGACTAATAACCCGCTAAGAGTTACCTCTTCGGTCGGCTTTACTCCATAGGCCAGCCAGGTTCCTTTTGTTTCCCACGGCTGGACTATGCCGCATACTCCACTTTGTTTTGTCTCCCTATTAAAGCTGTTTTGTTTACCCAGGAATTTACAAGCTGGACAGTGAATGTTCTTACATAGGCCAGACAAAAAGATCTGTCAGAATCACACATACCTGATGTGAAGCACCTGCGGTTAAAGAAATCTACAGTTCGTGATCATATTTTGGACCAGCCTAACCATTACATCATCATCATTAGCCTGTGTTAGTCTTCTGCTAGACATAGGCCTCCCTAATGCACGTCTTCTCCATTAGAGGGTTTTGGACCGTATCCCACCATGCCAGTTCAATGCGAGTTGGTGGGTGTCTATTACATCAGGGTTGTTAAACCACACATTCCCGCAAAAGAACACCGATTCTCACCAAGCATGATTCGCGAGGCTATTGAAATTAAAAACATCCTAATTTTAATAGAGAAGATGGTTAGGTACTACCACCAGCTGGTATCCATTTTTTCAAGATTTAAACCAAGCACACAAATACTGCAAGACCTCATGATATTGTCAGCTCAGTATGCATAAATCAGGTCATATTATGTTATATTTAAAATTGACGGTATTTACTATGACATTTCGATGCCTAACATCTTACTCGGTTTTGTCACCATGGACCCTGGTAAGGATTTGAAACGTCGGGTATAATTTTAAAGTAATTGAACTTAAAAATTGTATTACTTACTTTGTGTTGACTTAATTGCTTATCATTCCACTACCGGCTTTACAAAATTTGGCTCAACCTTGGAAATACCAAGGTACACAGTAATTGATTTAATTTAAATTGGTTTAAAGTATTCTCAAATTTTCAAAACAGCTCACCAATGTTTCAAATAATGATTCGCATCGACACTTGAAGCTCCAGTCGCCAAGACTGTAAGCTTGGGACCATAAATCACTTGTTTCATTGGACAATTAACACTTGGCAAAGTCGTCAACACTCATAAGTCCCGTACCTGGCTCGCAGCTGTGGAGCGTTAGTCCCCCGCACCTATTCTGGAACCGGAAAGCGATCTTCCTTAACGCGGTAACACGAAACGTCAAAGAAACAAGACCAACATACGCGCGGATAATTGATGGGGAAGCGACGGCCCGTTTCGTCACCCGTCGACCGACGATGACGTACCAGGTGACATTCGAAATTTTAGACTATAAGACACGATACCGTTACGATTTTAGGAAGCAATATTTCGTATTTAAATGATAAAACAAAAACAGTAAATAGACGAAGCAATCTTTTTTTATTTTTATTTTAATTAATTTAAACGATTGAATGATTTAGTAAAATAAAATTCAAATACATGTTGTGTTCTTTAATGAAATGAATTTATTCTTAACGTAACAAAATACTATTTTTCATTTTTATTATTCATATTTTTGCATATTTTAATAATTAATCGGGCCATGGCAGACCTATTCTGTTAGAAATGGCATGAAATCAATTCAATTACTGATCCACAAAATCTATTAAAATTATATCGTGCTAGCTAAATGAGAAATTATAATATATGACAGTTGGAATATTCAGTTGTAATGTGTGTTTTGAAAGCGTTTAGTTTTAGAACATCAAAATGGTTATACAAATAGTGACGCTCTATTTAGTCCCGTGTCAAAACGTTCACTTTTGAATGACATACGTGACTTAGTGGCTCCTAGT
Organism: Lamproptera curius; assembly: GCA_029286875.1. Lineage (NCBI taxonomy): Eukaryota > Metazoa > Arthropoda > Insecta > Lepidoptera > Papilionidae > Lamproptera > Lamproptera curius. Next base: position 1,480,204 of record JAGSMT010000094.1, on the reverse strand, counting down.
TGACATTTAGGTAGACCGATTCGTGCGTCGTAATAATTTCCTAAAAGAAGTTAGCTAAACCAGTTTAAATCACCAATTGAAACTCAGTAAAGGGATGGTTTTAAAAAATAGGTACAAACACAAACATGTTTAAATTTTACTAAAACATATTAAAAATTTACAAATAAAATTTTATAGAAAAAAACTGGCTATAGGTTTTTTACTGCGAATCAAAATCCAAATTTTTAAAAATTGGTATCTAAATTTGCATGACACACGGCTCAGACAAAATTTTACTTTAGTTATGCATACTATTGATAAAATGCTTTGCCTTAATCATAACTTTAACGGCCTTATGCTTTAATTAGTTTTTGGATAGTTAATTATTAAAAAGTTGGTCTTATTAAAAAGAGTTGGTCATAATTGCCACGCTGAGCATGTGGATTGGCAATTGACTAATTGGACTTGTGTTGCGGAACTGTTTTCTCTTACTGTAAGTCAGATCCACCGTTCACGCCTACATTGTGCCTACGTAATTTACTTTAATGGCAAGGATTAAAAATCAACAAATCTTGGTCCTCTTTATATCAAGTCATCATCAGCCTGTGTTGTCACTTATAACCTCCCCAAACGCTTTCACATTGAGGTGTTTGACCGTATATCCCACCCTGGTCCCAATCGCTTGGAGGGTGGACGAAATTTCTACGTGCCCATTCTACGGATGAATCATCTTACTTTTCAGATAATTTGGGGATCAGCCTTTTAATTTTTCCCGTGAAATGCCTCCATACCCGTCCTCGGGGGAAAGCGGCTTTTGGATCCACCACAAAACCACCACGTTTTTCCATCCTGACGCCTTTGGTGGGGCCTGGAACGTGCTTCCACCACTGCAACCCCACCAGCGCCCGCCGCCGGAACAGCCCCATCTCAGCCCTACGGCCATCCTGCCTCCTTCAGGACGCTTCGGAACTAACGCGCCCTTCGTCTCGGCTCCTGTAGTTAGGTTACAGACTCCCCCGAGTCTGTTAGTCAGGGGCCGTGGAAGCCAGGAGTTCCCAGACCACGCAAAGGCCAAACTCCCAGCCCCCAGCAGTGGCACCGATGTTAAGCTCTGCTGCTAGCTCCATTTCGGCCGTAGAAGGAGGACAGATCGACGACATCATGCTGAATGTCCCCTCCTCCCACGGTCCCTCCACACCGCATCAGAGGTGCGGCCCGCCGAGTCCGAGGATAGGGAGATCAGCCTACGGAATACCGACACTTCTTTTCCCCCGCGACTCCACCTTGGTTGCGAGGGACAGAAAGGGCGGCACACCTACCTCCTGCAACCCGTCCCTCGCACCCTCCAAAGGCGCATGCAAAGCAGGCTTGTTCAGCCCGCTTAGAGCAGCCGGCCAGGTTCCTCTTAGCTTCCCCGCGGCTTGGCAGGCCGCAGGTACTGAGCCCCACCGCTACGACAAAGCGGAAAACGACAAAGAACCTGTTCGGGTGGTGGGTGATCGGCCTAAATTGTCCTAACCAACCAGAGCAACGATAACACAAAGTAGTTTTCCACGTGGGATTCGAACCATCGACCTCCGGTTTATATATTAACGACCAATAACGCTATGCCACGGATGCGGTTATTTTATCGACCGACTTCCCAAAAGAAGGAGGTACTCAATTCGGAGCTTATTTTTTAAATGTTTGTTACGTTGCTCCGCTCCTAGTGATCGATTTTAAAAAAAAAATAGATGTTACCTTCTCATTGGTCCCATTTTTCAAATAAGTACTTTAATAGATATTTGAGAAATAAAAAAATATGGCACCAAAAATCACAACCTCGTGCGAATAAATCTCAGACACTGCCAAAACCCTAAAAGATAATAATAAAGTGTGTTTTACATAATTGTACTTGAATTGGTGTACAATAAAGTCCGCGATATCATTTATCGCGGTATGTTTTAAGAATAACGCACAATAAGCATTTTAATGTAAACATTTTTATAAATTGCAAAGCTTTTTTAAGATAATACAGTCAAAGTTCACATGCGTACGCACGTTGCTACCAACTTATATCGCGTATAATAGCGTTGCGTAAATATATATTGCATAATATATACGCTATTAGAAGTCGTTTATATATTGTTTTTAATTTTTTTCTTATTTTACATACAACCATCAATTTTGAACTTAGCGATAAAAATCAACACTAAATCAATACAAGTGACAATAGTAATTCAAAGTCAATTTAAGAAATATTAAACGTTATGCATAATATAGGGGATGACAAACTAAATGTATAATGTTAGCAAGATAATTAACCTAACACATGTATTAATGTATTTGAACGGTTAAGGAGTTAATCACGACAGTTTGTTTACTAGTAGCTTATTTTCAGAATATATCTAATTGAGTTGATTGTCAGTGTTATTTAAGAAAAGAGTTGCAAAAAAAGTAAAATGTCTATAATAATAGATGTAGCACACGCTGCCATAAATGCGCTTGCCACCGTTACTCTTAAAAATTCATGTTTGGCTTATTTATAAAACACGTTAAATGTTGTGTACCTAGAACCGGAATATTAGTTGGTAGTATGTTGCCAATATGTTTTTTGCGATAGAAACAAAAACTCTGGTTGTCATTTCCTCGTCGGCTTAACGTTATCGTAAAACCTGAAACATCAGTAAAGAAATGTTTTGGAACTAAATTTTTATATAAAAATTTATGCAAAGCTTTGAGATTTTTTTTAAAAACATTAGAAATAGGAAACTTTATATGCGAAACATTGAAAAAGTATTCACCTGCTCCAACTGCGTGGTTATAATGGATTTATACTGCTGGGGTTGCCTTTGTTAGACGCAAACATTAAGGTGGATCTTATTTCATAACGGCTAATTGAAACAAAGCTCGGTTCATAAAAGAGAAAAATGGCTTTGATTCCAGCCACTGCCTCACAAAGAGAATAATATCGGGCTTTAGTAGCTTTTACTTTGAAACAGTGCACCGTTTTAAAAGGATATAAAAATAGTAAACGTTCCCAAAGACGCATTTGATTAAATAAACAAAGTTACCGTTATGAAAATTCCTTGCTGCATTCTCGGTTGAAGTTGGGATAGAATTTCGTTTTAGCTTTTATGTCATTTTTATCAAATCATGTAAATTTATAATATTGTTAGAGATATGCAGCGTATTACAAAAAATCGCGGGTAGGCTTAAATTGCTAGCCTGAAACTAAGCGGTTAAATTCATGACTACGGCATTTACAAAAACAGATTTATTTCGCCCTTACTCTAGAATATCTTAGAAAATTAAACTGCAAAGATTTACATTGTGTTAGGTTGCCAAATTAAATGCATTTGAATTGCATAATATTAATATGAACGGGTTTTTGCAGTTTTTATATCAATTGTTCTAATTTGAAAGCAGTGACGCATAACGATACAATTGGTATCAACCATCTCATATTCTCAACCCTACAGCTGAAACAGTATACTGACCCTAATACTACTAGCTATTTAATTGTATTAATGGTTTAAAAAAGTTTAAAATACATTTTTGTCCCCTGTTTCAGTAGTCTCAAAACTATGTTTCTTCCTTTTTATCTATATTACATCATTGCGCTCAGGCACTAAGTCTTAGTTAACTCTTAATTCCTAGCGACTATAGCATTGGTTGCAAACGGTACGTAATTCTGAATATTCTATTTAGATCGCAAAGAACATTTAAATTATTTTAATAAATAAAAGTAAGTGCTTTACTTAAAATGCATACATAAATGCAGAATATAAATAGGGGAAACTTATATGTTGTTGCAAATATACAACGTCAAAGTCAAATATCTTTATTCAATATGGAAGCAGTGCACTTTCTTATTGATTGTCAAATAGTCTACAACCGGTTTGGAAATGGAAGCCTCTGACCTGAGAAGAAACGGCGTAAGAAACTCAGCGGGCCTTTTTTTTTTTCAAAAAATTTTACAAAATTTTTACATAATACCTTACATTTCACTACTTTGAAATAGTCTAAAGCAAACAGTTCATTACCAGCGTTAACCTGAAGCGAACAGTTCATTAACGAATATTTCTTCTCGGCTTAGAGCAATCGAATCTCGAAGTACAAATTTTTGTGTACATAAATTATAATTTTAAATAAATTATAGTTAAAAAATAGTCTATGCGACACGTTATCAAAAATGTACACGCGATTGTTCCAAATAGCAAATCAACAGCGATACTCCATTAGCGAGTCATGTCAAGTCACTCCAGCCCATTGACAGATGATGCCATTTCTGGCGGGAATCGAACCCAGCACTGTTAGGGGAGCGTGCCTAACGATCCGTATGATTTATTACTGTCATTTTCTCCATTACAATTGGTAAAAGGGAAATATGCCTTTCGGTTTCTGTTCGAATAATAGATTTATATGTTAAATCGAAAGGGGCGCATTCTGCGTGTACCTCTAAATGTCGCTTCAGCTCTTTCTACTTTGACGTTTTACCAGAAAAGGACTTTGTACGCGGTACATAATTGCGTTTTTGAACAATCCGCTTCCCGCTTAATAAAGTTTCTCTATAGCAGAATTGTTTTATTGTTTACCCGGGATTTATCATATCAAATAGTGATATAATGACTAGTTGATTTATATAAATTATCTCTATTTTAGCATACGAACACTATCCATGGGTATGTGAGAATGTCATTAATAGACCGTATGTTTTCGACACGGCTTATTAAAATATATGCAGAATTAAAATTTTACATATATTTGAAGTATTTATCTAAAGGTTGTAGATTAAAAAGTACCTAAACCTCCGTATTTTCGCCAAACTGGTCTACAATACACTGACGTTTAAATATAAGCAAGTAAAAAGAGTAACAAACAAACATGTATTTCGTGAATTTTTTTTAAAGAAACTCTGTGCAGATCATTTTTTAATCTCCATTTCAAGAACAAGCAAACATAACAAGTATGATGCGAGTCTCGTACTTAGATGATACTAGGTTGTATTGCAAGCTGACCTGCTACTCTGTTAGAAGAGGATAATGAAAGCAATCGCATTTATTCCTTTTTCATTTGCCCGCATGATAATTCATCTTGTTATACAACAGTGGCAATTAAGCCGTCAATTCGTTAAACAAAACAACATAAATTCGATACTTAGCTGCAAAATATTCGCGTTGAATATCGTTGCAAAATTTACGGGCCAACTTCTGTAACGTAATTAATTGGCACTTTAAACAAAGTTCGCAACTCTGTCAACAATTTATACACAAAGACATCTGAGATAAAACCTCAAGTATCTTTTCGGTCCATAATTAATTTTGCGCTGAGATTATTAATAAATTATTATCGTGGAACAACTTTCTCTTGACGTCGCAGATCCCTTTTGTTTTGTACAATTTTAGAAGCATTGTTAGTCACTCTTTTTATTATACCTTCGGTACTGAAAACAATAAAATGTATGAAAGTTTATATTGATAAAATTTCTATGAAATGAAAAGGTATTGACCCTTTTCATTACTTGATAGCAATGTGTTTTATAATTTTTACTTCTGAAAAAAAAAAAAAAACTAGTTAGTAAATTTTACTTACATGTTAAATAATTTACGTCTTTTTTATAGTTTTACACGCTAATTATTAACAAAACTATATTTGAGACTGTTTTCATATTCAAAAATATATTAACTGTTACTTTATATTGCAGGCACAATCTCAAAATGAGTTTAGTAAAATAATTTTATAGAACAAACAAATAACATACCAAAATCCATATCGTAAATCCATGTTATTACCTAAAATGATGAAATGACAATGTCTTATCAACTAATATTCGATATGAACGCTTGCCTTGTAAACGATTCGGCGTATTCGGGGAATCACCGATATCTGACAAATTACTAATGTAATCTCTATATTACTTGCTGTGATGTATTAATTACATAGTTATTCATATCATGTAGAATTATCTAAATTGAATCCTTTGCGTGAATATTCAGGAGATGCAAGAAATAATTAACTTATGCATATCTAATAAGAGAGATACTATTTAATGCAAAGATGATTAATAAAATGTATATTAATTATTTAAAAAGATGACATAAGACAAGTTAAAAAAGTTAAAAAAGCAAAATTTAAAAAATAAACCCAATATAAGCAGATAACGACGTGCTCTCTCTTCGAAACCATCTCGCGATTTCTGCCGACGCGTTTTATATCTATAAATCTATAACGATATCTTTAAAGGTGTTCGATTAATCAAAATTCCGTGAACAACGTATTGAATGCACATAAAGTGAGGAATTTTTTTAATGAAGTAATGAGCTCTAAATATGCCTTAATGACTTATTTTTTCAATTTTACTTTAATATGCTTACTGTGAGTTATTTTTTAAACATAGGTAAACGCTCTCGCGGACTTTATTATAATAAATCAAGACTTTATTTTAAGGCCAATTTAAGTAGTACAATTATGTAAAACATAGTTTATGTTTATCTCTAAAGGTTTAACCAACGTTTGCAATTCAATCGTAAGGAGTTGAGACTTTAGAAGCCGTAGTTTTCTAATTTCTTAAATACCTACTTCACTAATTGGCATAAAGTTATCAAATAAGAATGTTATCACATTACAACTAATACCAACCATTTAAATAAAGAATGAACAAAATCGGAAGACTCGGAGCGGAGCAACGAGGTACATATGTAAAAAAACATTCGCCCCGAATTGAGTAGCTTCTTCTTTTAGGAAGTCGGTCAAAAATAGCCTGCTGAGTTTCTTTCTTCGGTTCTTCACAGGGCTGAAGCATCCTATTCCAAATGGGTGGTAGCGTGTTTGGCAATCAATAAGCAATTGTGAACTTCTATGATAAGTAGAGATATTAAGATATGTAATTCTGGGATACGGTCAAAAAACCTTCTAATGGATAGGGGTGTATTAGGGGAGGCCTATGTCCAGCAGTGGACTATCACAGGCTGATGATGATGATGATGGTTCTAGAATAGTATTTTCAATGACAAACAAAATCTTATAACCCCCTCATTGTTATTTATCATATAATTCGATACAGTTCATTAAGTTTAGTCAAAAAAGTTGAAGGCAGTTCCATACTGCCTTCAACCTTTCACTAAGTTAACAGTTACTAATCCTTATCAAGTAATGGGATTATAAATAGTAAAGATGCACGAATATCGAGATACAAACATAAAACTTGAAAAAACTATTAAATAAACTCTAAAAGTATGTACGATCAATTTGAAATACACAACACATGTATGAGCACACATTCCAAACTAAGCTTTCAAATGTGAAACGTTCTTTTCATTGTTAGTTCGGACTTTTGAAAATGTCAAGCAGTTTTCGCTTTTCGTTTCAACGGCTCATTGTTTCCCACAGAGTAATGACACGCGACTATGTTTCGTTTAATTTCTAACATTAAACATCTCAATAAGAAAAACAGAAGAATTAAATCTTATTAACGAGTTGTGTTTATTCCACAAAATCTTACCTTTTCCATCGCAGTATTGCTTTGCAAGTGACGGGGTATAACATACTTAGAAAATTGAATTGATCGTCTTGCAATCAGTAGAATAATCGGATGTAAATATTTTTACTATACATTCAATAAAATAATAATGATTCTAAAACTTAAAAAAACAAAGTGTGAATTGTGAAGATTGTTAATATCCCATCTACATTTAAGAACAAGAAAGCATGTCAATGATCAAATGTGTAAAGTTTTTATTTATGAAACGAACAACAACATAATACGTGAGGTACCGTTTACGAATACCAGTTATATTATTTACAACAACTTCGTCTCATGAATATGTCAAATTCTTTGTATATTATCGTGACTAACTAAATTTATCAGTCTATTGATCTATTGTTTTTTTTTTCAAAATCGATAGTACTGCTAATGCAGTATAGTAAGCATTGTTTCTTGGGATTATTATTTATATATTTTCCTTTATTTGGCTTCACTCGTATCAGCTACTATTTTAAATAATCTATTTTTAGGAATTTAGTATCGTTTAGTATCGTAAAGCTTAATGAAACCATTTGCAAATATAATTTATATTTTTTAATAATTTAAAACTGTAGGTGACGGATAAAAAACTTCATAATTAAGTATGTATTCAACTCCCGTTTGTATTACTTTTAAATGCAACGTTTTGATCAATTAATTCTCTTTGAACGTTGCAATTAAAATTTGTATAAGAACAATAGATTTATCTGATATTTTAATGGTATAGTATGTAGTATAAGAATCATGTGATTCATTTCCAGAAAGAGAAAGCAAAAGATTTTTTGTATTTTCTTAATTTTTGTACCAAGTCACGCATCTGGCTCATGCAAACTTGACTGACATATAAACTTGAGGTTATTTTTTGACTTTTATTTAAGTGCGAATTCTAACGATAAAACAGTTTCACCAACAAAAATTAACAATTTACCTACATCTAGTAAATAAAGTTTTTTTATTACACTTATATAAAAGGCGATCCTAGCAAGCTTTGAAAGAACCTAGAATTTATTTATAAGTTAGAAATAGTTTGTATGAAACTGTACAATTTGAATAACAATGTTACCTCTGCTACTATTGTACTCTGTGAAAATGACTTTCAGCTTTAAAGTTTGGAGCCGTCGGTGATTGTTCTGCGGAAACTTATGAGCGACTCGCATGAGAAATGCTTTGTCTCATAACTTGTTTAGTTTCTTTTGGACAAAGTTATCTGTTGTGACACAAACATTACAATTTCTCTTGTTGTTCGGGTCAAAACTAATGGTACAGTTTTAGTGTGTTGAAGTGTTTTCATGGATTTCTTTTGAAACGGCGCGGAAAAGTTCAACGTTGCCGAAGCAATTTATCTTCTTTTATATTCTTAGTGCATACTACGATTCACCGATATCGAAAATTTAGCGCTAAGTAATTTATAAAAACAAATAATAATATGCCAGATGGATACGAATTGCTTATCATGGTATCTTGTTTAAAATAAAACGTGAATTAAAGTTACTTTCAGTGATTGAATCCAAACAGCGCAATGTGTCACACCGTATTACGGGCTCCGTGATAAAAACAAAATGCTACGAATAAAAAAAAGCTGATTGAAAAGCAATTCGCCGCAGCCGCAATGAAAATTGCATTCATACTTACATCGAAGCATAAATCCGGACGCATAACGTGTTTTTAATCATCCCCTTTGTTTACATTTTAATTGGGCGAGTACGTGAAAAGTTAGTATTGCTCCTCGCGTTTTTTATTCGGTTATTTATTGGCTCGTCAATAACAGACATTCTCGCCATAAAGTGACACGGTGTTGACTGTTTTTTAAATTATGCACCCATTGTAGCGGATTCATAGCGGCGCAGCCTTTCGACAGGCACGAACAATGCGAAAGTTTTTAATAAATTTTGTGTATAGCGTTTTTTGGTCGCAGAAATTGTTAAATTAAAAATATTTCTTTATTTTATTAGTTCTGAAAACCTCGGTTGAATAAAATTGTCAAAAAGTTTTTTTTCGCGATTAAAATAAGTATTTGCTGAAAACAATGCAACGTTTAATGCAATCAGGGTCCTAACAAATACTAAAAAAATTAGAAAGTGACTGATATTTGGTGATATAAACAAATTATCGATTATCAAATTTAAAATTTAATTCTTTATAGAATGCAAGCAAGAGCGTGTGTTTTTATCCTTTAGGTATGATCAATATTCTGCATTAAAAAATATGTACCACCCTTCCGATAAGTTTGTAAAGTCTTTGCTGGGAGTGAAAAACACCTTTGGCACTTGTTAAAGAACATTGCAGCGTTCCAATCTCCAAACTTATATGCGAATAAAATAATACCATATCATTTACACAACTGCTTCCGTAGCCTAGTGGTATGGGCGTGTGCTTTAGAAACCGGAGGTCGTAGGTTTGGAACCTCCGGGGGCTCAACAAATTTTCATTGTTGTTTCCTAGTTGGTTACGGAAATTTGGGCCGATCACCCAATTGTCTGAAAAGTAAGATGATCCATGCGTCGGATGGGCATGTAAGAAGTCGGTCTACCCACCAACCCGCATTGGACCAGCGTGGTGGGATAAGGTCCAAAACCCCCTAATGGATCGGGGTGTATTAGGCAGGCCTATGTTCAACGATGGAATATCACAGGCTGATGATGATGATGATGATACAATTTATAAAATCTTCTCTTAATATAATCACGGCTCATACACGGTATCCATTCGCTACCCTACATTGTATGTTAGATCTAACTCAGCCAGAAAAACGAAGATGTTAGTTGCCTGATTAAAGTTGTAGATCTGATGTTAAGGTAAAACAACATTTTAGGTAGAATATGTATATTAGAGTTAAATTAATCTACGAAGTAAATATCTAGACACCGAACCCACGAAGCATAAAAAATTAATATAAGTAACATGACCTTGCAGACATTAAACATGACAGTAAAATGATAAATTTAACGCCCGTACAAAAAACTGTGGCTTACGCTCACATCACTCCTACGCTATATTGTATGTAATTACGTTGTTGTGACACGGCAATTTTGTAGACAGCTACAAAATAAAATTCATATTTGCGTAAACACATATAAGACGCATAAATATTCGTAGCAAAAATTATTTTTAAATTAATTCTATCCTACAAACAATAGAAAGAAACCAAGTTTTGTTTCGTTACATAATTAATAATTTTAGATTATGTACAATATCAAAAAATAGCTTGTTTAAAATATGTTTTATCTGAGTTATATTGAATAATTTGACACAATAACATAAGATATATATGGGATATTTCCATAAGTATTTTAAGCCTTATTAAGGCTTTGCCATGAAAATACTAAAGTAACTAATTAAATTTAGTAATCATAATAAAATTAAATCTTTCTTATGGTTACAAAATTCAATAAACTCATTATAGAAAGGAAAGCTACATTTTTAATTCACTCCTATAGTTTATTTTGGCTTAAAAATACACAACCCTTGTGCAAGCACTAAGTTCCGTTTTACAAATGCCGTTTACATTTTCGATGTATTTGAAAAGAGACACAAAACAATCCCATTACAAATTACAGTTATTCCGCATACGTATTGCGCACAACCAAAAATTATTGCTCTATGCCAAATTAAACTGCCGCGCGAACGTACGTACGTGTACGTATAATCGATGACATTAATTTTCTGTTTAATGAATACCAACGTTATAATTTGTTGTATTATCAAATAGGGGACTACGCTCGCCTAATTTAGGGGCTCGGCTGACATGACATATCGCGTCAATCCATCACATCATATTCATTTGCCGTGTACATATATCTAATGTTCAGGTCGATCTTTCACGAAGCTAAGTGAGGAATAGTAATGTGTATATACAATTAGTCATTTGAAATTAAGTCCAATGCTCACATAATAATAACTACATATAAATTGAAATTTGTCTTTCTTTGTAATATCAAATTAAACTGCGATAAATATATTCCACTCAATTATGTTTTAGCGGCGAATGTCGGAAAACATTTACTTTGTGAGTTGAGAAATCAATTGAAATAATTAATGTACATTCATTTATGAATACATACATTACATTAACATTGTAAACTTTTTCATAGTAATTGTGAATGTTTTGTGTTCAAAGATTAAAAACTAGATGCATCGTACTTAGCAGCTAATTCTTGTTAATGCATCATAAATTAATGCGATATTAAGGTTTTTTTCTAATTTTTGCAACCTGTTTCCAATGCTTTTATTATTCATGTTAATAATATTTATTAACCATGGAGATTTTAACCTATACCTTTTAACCCTAGAGTTATGGCTACTGACCACTATTACATAGACTTATCATTTTAATTTAACTACTTAATATCTTCTAATAAATAAAAGGTAAACCTGACTGAATTGCAATGTGTGATTTGTTCATTGGTTGAGAAAAATAGATATGAAATAGGTAAAAGAAATCTTTTTTATTTTCTTTAATATTGAGTTAGGATTTCCGACGTTACCCACTACTTATGCCATGTTTTTTTTCGTATTCCGAAAATTCCACGCAAATGGTTTGCTTTACACATGTTATGGGTCGAAAGTATTATACAACAAAGTCTTAAAAAAAACATTAGCAAATTTAAATAAAAATATGACACAGAGATAGAGCGCATTATAACGTAAATTTTCTTAAAGATGGTATTTTTCCGTTCGCCTTATGTTAAAAACTTTGTTTTCCTGTATCAACAACCAATAGATTAACCTTAGAGATTTCAAAAAAAGTAAACAATACAAGAGACTATTTTAGAATTTTCTAAGCTTACGTACTATTTTGCAAAAGCATATTTTTACTAATATAAATAGAATCACATTATGTATCCATAAATAATATTATTTTTACTTATATTGGATTAATGAATGATTTATTGTTTTTTTGTTTAGTATCTTACATTGAGTATGGTACGGTATATTCAAACGTATCGTTATTGCTAGGCGATAGAAGTCCCATATCAGATTATTACTAAGATATATAATGCTTAAATGAATAATAAACCTAGCGAGATGTTTTTATACAAATATAAAAAATTTATCAACTTCGCTTGCTATTTATAACTTCAAAGTGAGAAAAATAAATGGTTTCCACAAACTTAAGTCTGTAACACTCATTAAGTTACATAATTGCCATCGCCAAATCAATTTCGGAGTGACTGAAGTACCTCAGCAATCGTCCCACGAGAGTTTCTTACCCGAGTTGCTGAAAATTTCGCTAACTTTGCATGTAATATTCAATATTGACACTCGAGAAGGCAATTTAATATAGTCCCGTATTAGGGTAAGTTATTTATTAAACGCTTACGGTGATGAATTTTGTGCTTTAATATTAAAATTCGCTAAACGAATATGTTAATTCCATGAGTAAATTATAAACCTTCTTGGTCACGAGTAAAAAATGCTTTTAGGAATAAAACTTTTTACAAATAACTTTTAAAATATAGATAATACATAACAATTATTTAAAAAAAAACATTCAAAACTAAAGGTAAAGAGGAATTAATTAAGGAGTAAATCAAAGGAATTATTATCGTACGTATATTTTTCAAAACGTGTACCTATTTCATTATATTTAGGATACGCATAGATTGAATAAAACTTCTGCGTTAACGGGATCAGCGGGAACTTTTTGTACATGGAGTTAGTCGGAACAGGTCCCTAGTGTATACATAGAAGAATTATATAGATTGAGTTTATTTGCAGAATGTCGAGGCCCAATGGCTTAATTTCTTTAAATTGCCTGTTAAATAGCGAAAGTTCGGGATCCCATTAAGAAGCTGTCACCTAACAATGGGACAGAAGATTAGAAAGTTAAATAAAAATGTACCTCACTTCTCGGCTAATAAGAAAAGTTTCAGTGCCATCAAAATCTTCATCCCTTTATTTCTGCCACTCACTGCGTTTTTTACCATGACAGTTACCTTTGTGGTTTATATTTGTTTCATTAACTGAGTCTTATTTTATGTAAATAATAAACTTTCCCAGCACATTGCTCTTCTAAAATAAAATAATAATTACACATAAAACATTTTTAGACGATTGGTGTCAAAATATTTTTTATTAAGGATTATAATGGATATTTAAATTGAAAACTTTTAACAGTTTTTGCTATGAGTGAAATAAATATTCTCCCTATTAGTTTTATGTACAATTTTTGTATTTAATTTTTTTTTCAACATCGGGCACTGTTATCTTTGACCCCGCCACTAACATTTACTATTTTTTAAACTCTTCAGACAATTATTATAGGTAATAATATCATTCTCTTTGTATTTGTTATAAGCTACGATATTTGAAGACTTTCAAAATAACATCAGAAACAGTCTAATTGCAAAACCATGTAAACAAAGGGCTCGCATAATGGACCGACCATGTCTATAAATTGCAGGGTCCACATAAATTCTCCCCTCGTTTTGTTAGCATTGACCATAACTGCGCCTTGTTATAGTTAGAATCGTAACTCAATCATGTTTGTTCCATGTTAATATTGGTCTGCACATGTTTCTGTTACTCATTCAATAAAACTATTCCCTTAGGTTCAAAACGAAACTTTTTCCGTTTATAGTTCTTTGTCAATTCATAAATATTTTTACTTGATGCTTTTGACAGAATAAGTCACTTATCAAATAATTTTTTGGTTCTTTGTAAAATTTTTGTGGTTTAGAAATTATGCCGTTTTATTATGTAAACCTATTTATTTTTCTCTCGTGTCTTGATCTCTGCTTTTGTCACAGATATGACAACTTTACTTTATACAGCACTATTCCAACTGAACAGTATCAGTTGAACTTTTTACAAAATTTAGAGTCCCAAAAGTATTTGGATGTGATGTTTTGGAAGAGACCTTCTAAGCTGTTTAACGAGGTTCACTTTCTAATAAATCCAATTGACGCCGGTGTGTTTGAAGAAAGAGTGCAACATTTCAAATTAAATGTGAAGATGTTATTACAGGATGTTCAAAGGTTAATAAAAAGTTATTTTATTGTAATAAGTTTTTTCTGTTAGAATAAACATGTATATTTGCAAAATCAGACATTGTGCAAATGGTATCCTTTGTTATGTTTAATGATCTATGTAAATAAAATACGTTTTTAGTTGCCATATGTTTATATAACTACTTTTAGGTTTTTCCAATAAAGTATTTGATCTTCTTCTTTATTTGTCGTTGCAGTGCATTTGATGCTCAAAAGTTTAGCAAGTATACGAGTCCTAAGATTCAGTCGTTCAAGTGGGATTCCTATCACACTCTGGAAGATATCTACCAATGGATGTCGGACTTGGCTCAGAAATATCCTCAATGGGTGGAAGTTCACAGCATTGGTCGGTCTTTCGAAGGAAGAGAGATATACGCGGTGTTCATAAAGAAGGCTAAAAGTAAATTTGATGTCGTTATTGACGCTTGTATTCATGGAAATGAGTGGATCTCAACTGCATTCGTTACATACTTAATTAAAAGACTAGCATACGCTGAAGAAGCTGGGGATGATCGTCTTAATGAACTGGCCACTAAATACCAATGGTATCTTGTACCAGTTGTTAACCCTGATGGCTTTGACTACAGTATCAAAACTGTAAGTAAAACACATAATAACCAACTTGATGTTAAATCATAAACTAAATTGTTTACGCTTGGAAACAATTTAATTAAAGTAAAAATGATTATTATTTAATTTACTAAATAAAATAATTATTAAATTTATTACACCAGTTACATAAAATATAAATATCTAATTATATATTTTTTAAATTAGTATAACAACCAAAGGTTTAGGGTATCAACCAATTTTTTTTTATTGTTCTTAAATATTTTAAAGATTAAATATTTGCGTTGATTACACTAGTACGCTGTTTAATTTTAAGGATCGCTTGTGGCGTAAGAACAGGAGAATTTACAAGAATAGCGAAGGGGTCGATTTGGATCGTAATTTTCCACATAGTTTTGGAAGTAAGCCCTTTTTGTTTGTTTGTTGTATGCTTAAGCTTTAAAATATCATGTATTTCTTTAGTTTAACAATATATACCGGCAGATATTTCTTTTAAACGTGTGGTATGTATATTCGTTTCCAATTTATTTGTATCACACTCACGTTTTAGAAGAATTAGTAGACACATTAGTACGTTTACTAGAAGATCTATAGTTTGGATTCATATTTTTAATTTGTCATTATATTTAGAATACGATGCAAGCAATGTCACAAAAGATGATAACTACTGTGGCCCAGAACCCTTCTCGGAGCCTGAATCTAAAGCGTTGTCAGACTTCATAATGACGAAGCGTGAACGTTTGAAGTTTTACATCTCGTTCCATTCATACGGTCAAAAAATCATTATACCCTATGACGATAGAGTGCAACACGTGGATAACTTCTCAGAAATGGTGCTGTATTTCGTTTATATAAATAGTGTCATAGTTCCTTGTAGAAAGTTCTTCATTTCTATTATTTTTGTTAGTTAAAAGAACTGCAGTAAATATTTAAGTTCTTTGTTTCGTTATTAAAATCTTTGATTTATTTATATTTAAATATATATAACCTTCAAAGTCATTAAACTTAACCAAAACAGGCATTAAATATAAATAAAATATTGTACAACTAAATTTATTTTGAAAATGTTTAATTATGTTATAGTCTTAAATATCAACAATGCGCCGCTAAGTTTATCTTGTTTATGTTTATTTTATCTTGAAGTGAAGGCTGTAAAACAACAGTACTAACGATAAAAGACGTTCTCAATAAACATTGCGGGTTCTAGGATAACTATGCGAAGCAGGCCGTTCTTCGAATGTACAAAATACATGGTGTGAAATACAGTGTTGGCACGACTTACGACACGTTGGGTGAGAATAAAGTCTGATTTTCTCGCAAGCCTCGCTTGGTGACGAGATTATATTACTTGCCCCTTTATTTATAGGCCTCCGTGCTTCCGGTAGCAGTACTACATGGGTGAAAAGTACGTTTAAAACTAGGTATGTTTTTTATTCACTTTTTTATTAGGTTTTATATTCATTTTGAGGATATATTTGGAGAAAAAAACATTTTTTGATGATTTTTTTATTGATTTCCGTCAACGTCTTTGACATTTACGTGTAGCTAAATTTTATTTCGTATTGATATATATTATAAAGTTAAAAGTTAACTAAAGTGTGTGGAATGACATATATCCCGCAGTTGTATTTATATAATTCCACACATTTTAGTTAATCTAGACTCTTGTCGGATATGAAAAAAATATGTCATCTACCAGTTATACCTGCATGCATCGAACTATAGATTAGGCTTACTATAGCAACGGGAGTAAAACCGCGGGGCGAAGTATTATATAAATGTTTTTAAAAGAAAACAAACATTAAAAAACAATATGTTTAATTTTCTATGCACATCTTTGCTGTTTTATTACTGATATTACAAACGGTAAACGTACGGTATATACGAGTTACAGCCAAACTGAACAGCATGTAGAAACGTAATTAGTCATAAAATCTTGCCTCTAACGGCTTCATACATCCGTATTAACTCTGCAATTCCGTTTAAGGTACGTGATAACGTTCCTCTTACGAGACAATGGGAGCTACGGTTACGCTCTGCCGAGTGAATTAATATCGCCTACGTGTGAAGAAACCTTGGAGGGTTTGATCGAGCTAATGACGGCCAGGCCGAGGAGGGTACGCGCCAATCTGTTTAGTGCAGCCGCTAAATGCGATTTGACACCGGTTGTTTGTATATTGATATTGTTTTCATGTTTGCAATAAATTGTGACAGATAATGAAGGTTGTTTTCTGTTGAAGTTACTTTTTTTGTTTTACCTTATACCTCTTGTATAAAATAACATGTTATAACAACAAAGATATTGTTGATGAATCCAGATTTTAATGTGTAAAAGAATATTAATGAAGCTTTTGAATCTTGTTGTCGCATCATATTTACTTTTCTCTGTATAATACTAAAGAAGTATCATAACATAACTTTGTTCTATTAGTTTAGAATATTTAACGACAACTTTATAAAAGATACATGTCTGTATGGCCACTAACAAAGTTTGTACCTATCTCAGGTTAGCACACAGCTTTAATCTACCTAATAAAGTCACCGTGAGCAAAGTTATAAAGTTGATGTAGCACAAGCGAAGATAGCTCCATTTTCGTTTACCCGCCAGCATTCACTAGAAAGTTATTAAATTATAATCTCGGAATATGTATGCAGTCTTAAAGTAGCCTGTTATCGAGACTTTTGATTAAAAATTGGATGAAAGTCGCTTGCACTCCACGTTTAGCATGCACTTCTCGGGAGATAATTTTCAAGAATATGTTATGTTTAAATTTAATAAAAACTGTATTGTAGCTCTAACGTAACTTCAACACTGTTATCAAACCATTTTTAATGTTAATAACAACATTGACAGGGACAAGCTAAGTTATTTTTGTAAATGACTTTATGAATTGGGAAATATGTATTACAATAATATCAAGTAATGGTTTATAGGTACAACTATGTTTCAGCACGAACGGCAGAGTCATCATCATCAGTAAGTGTTAGTCCACTGCTGTACATGGGCCTCCACTTTTGCACGCCTTCTCAATTAGGGCGTTTTGGTGGGTATCCGGGCAGATTGGTGGGTGCAGATTAGTTTGTCTTATTTTTGAGCAAATGAAAAATAACGTACAATGAAGTACATTGTCTCTGGATGTTCACTAGACAAAAATTAACTATTTTTACCTTTAAAAGATTCCAATTATACTGATCATAGAGTAACCCCAAGTGCTAAGCGCACTACTAGAAATCATATTAGAGTGATTCATTACATATACATGTTATAGCATTTGTTGTAAAATATGACAAAGTCTGAAGCAAACAATATTACGTCTCCTTAACACTAGGTGTCCTCCAAAGCTTCGCAATAGTGTTTGCACACTAAAGATAATCGAGATTATTTCTTTTCTTTGTGTCTGTACGTTCCTAATCTTTAATTAATTTGTTAATAAGCTCACGTGTCAAGATCAGCACTTATTACTTTTCCATCAAAAGTAATATAAAGAAAACCAATCTGTCATTGAGAAAAGTAAGTTTTTAGAATATATTATTTTATACCAATTTAGCACCCTCTATATTTTTAATTATTAAAATTGCACGCGAATCTACTACAATTACATTTAAATAATTTTTTTTCGCATAAACATAAAACATATAAAACGTGTTTACGTTTTTTTTTAACATTTGTAATAATTAACTACAAAAAAATAAGACTAAAACAGTATTGAAATATAGAGAAATCATAAACTAATATACTGTCACATTGACAGGTCAATTCTAATGGATATGTAAATTAAAATGTTATTGTTTACTTACGAACTTAATAATACAAAATTACTAGATGTTTCTTCAAACTCTTATAGTGCACGTATTGATTTTATTTCCGTTTCTAAAATGCATACAGAAGAAGTACCATAACTACTCGCTATACAGAGCATTACCGGTGAATGAAAAGCAGCTAAAGTTCTTCAATGAACTGCTGTCAGTATATGACGTTAACTTCTGGAAAGAGCCAGGCAGGTGAACAAAGTTGTGGAGTTTGTTATATCGCCCGAAGATAGATTACCACTTATAAAAGACGCCGAAAGTTTGGGAATAAACTTGATAAAAGTCATTGAGGACGTACAAAAGTGAGTGCGTTATTCGTCACACATTTTTGAACAATGATCGATAGTAATAGTTTTAGTTTTATTCAGTTTTATTTTATAGATGCAGTTTTATATATATTTCTTGTAAGAATTCATGCCCACATCCCATGATTTGTCACTCAGTCAAATTAAATATTTAATTCATATAACCGGAGGTCCATCTGCCATGTCACCGACAAAGTAGACAAAGCAGTAGTCTGAAAACACCACTGTTTTACCTAGATAAATGAGACGTAGCATGCTATGTCTTACGTAGGAAGCACATTGGTGATAGCCCTGGTATTTCCGATGTCCATGGGTGGTCAGGACCACTTTCCATCAGGTGGCCCGAACAGCCCGCCTGCCATCAATGGCAATAAAAAACTTATAACTTCCTTATTGAGGAATTTTCCACAAAGATGTCAATCACTGAGCTATATCGAAATAATAACAATGTAATGCGTCAATTCGATGCTATAAGTTATACTGTTAACAAAAATTTTATCTTTGTTATATATACACGTTAACTTGATTCCGGTGTTACATACGAATCAACAGCAATACATATTCGGTATCTCAATTAAATCATGTTTAACATGTAACTTACCTGTGGGGATTGCTTCTGTTGATTGGCAGTAATAGCTCTTCTTACCTTACAAGGAAGTATTTTGGTATCATGGTTTTCTGGTCCGTTAGGACAGCGTGAACTGATTACCCAATTGCCTAAACAGAACTCTTTATTTTTATAATATGTCATTGCCCAGATGGCCGGATAATTAGATATCAGGCGAAGATATCCATTTTTGGATTGCAACTACCCTTTTGGGTTGTAGATATCAGAGGTAATTCGCTCTGTTTAAAACTGCTACGTGGATGATTGTTATTTGAGTTAAAGTCCAACCTATGATAAACTAAAAAGGAAGAACTACGTAACGTTTACTGCTGCATATTGTGATACTTGATTAACATGTTATTTTATCCCAGGGCATTTGATAAACAGACTGTTAAGGTTTACGACAGAAGAAATATGAATGAGTTTGACTGGCTAAGTTACTTCAAAGCCGATGATATTCAACAGTGGCTATTAGATCTTGCAGCTGATTATCCAAAGGTGGTGTATTTGGAAAGCATTGGAAAAACCTATCAGAATCGCGATATATAGCTGTCAGAATCCGTTTGGAAGGAAAGGATGACAGGTACTGTGATGTAATCACTGTTTTTAATATTACTAGTTGAAGCCTTGTTTATGAAATTTTGACAGATTTTTATTTCAATTGAAGCGTGAAACCCATTAGATCGTTTACCATCAGGTAAACGATATATCTTTCTCGTAGAAAACTCCATGCAAGAACACTGAATACGGTGCCTTTTACACCGGAACGCAATAGGGTTTTTTACACGACCGTTATGTTTTGTGCAAAGATAGGTGTGTAGAATAGAGGTGGGTGCTTACTCAGTAGCATCAGTGTGATGGATCTAGTAGATGCATCACTGCGACACAAAACATTGTGTGTTTCCTATTAATTGAGTCCTTAACAAATAAAGGTAAATCTTTATTAAATCATTTATTTTTGAAAGCTGTTACAATAATTTTTTCAGACCAAAAGTTATTGTAGAAGGTGGAATTCACGCACGAGAGTGGATCTCGTCGGCATTCGTAACATACTTGATTCATCAGCTTGTGAAGGCTTCTTCGTCCGATAATAGTGCTCTGAAAGAAATCGCTGAGGCTTACGAGTGGTATTTTGTACCTATATTGAATCCGGATGGATACGAAATATCTCATACAAGAGTGAGTTTTTATTCTTAGTATTTTTTTTCTAAAACTGTCAACATAATGAATTAATGTGTATTTTTACAAAAGCCGCATAAGTCCTGGAAGTTATATAAATAAGTGATGATAAAATTACCAATTAAATAAAGCCAAATTACATAGGCAAAAAAAAAATAGAAAGAAATTAAGTTTTAAATATCAAATGATTTTTACGTATTAATTCCCAAATTACGATTAGAAAAACAAAAGTTAAACTTAATACCCAAAATATAAGTTTTAAAAAATTTTTACGGTCCCTTTAATAACCTGACGATCAGTTACTGTTTATCAAATCATGTTTGTCACGCTTGATCGAAATGACAGTCAGCTCACCGTACGTCGTGTTGACGATTTTTCCTTTTTTCTTAAGATGCCCTATTGTCGAATTATTGAGCAGCGTTTCACAGGATGTATCGATGGGTTGGAAGGACTGTTGACTTTTCTTTCGTAATCGTATCCCTGATTGGATTTCGGATATTGGATTGATTAAAGCGTTTCTTTTTTCACAGGACCGAATGTGGCGGAAGAACAGCCGTGGCGTGGACCTTAATAGGAATTTCGACATCGAATTCGGAAGTGCGTTTGTACAGATTCGTTATAAATTTAAATTGAAAATTATGACGATTACAACTATTTATATTTTTATTAATTGACAAAATGACTGGGAATTAGCCTTTCATTACAACAATTCTAATCATTTAGTTGCTCTAAATTAAAATTATATCGAATTTGTTAGAATTTTATCCTTAAAGTAACACTCTTCTTTCTAAATTAACCTGTTGCAATATAAATAGTACACAACATATTAAACAATTAACATAATTTATTAGCTCTTGTTCTCGATTGAATACTGCAAGAGGCAATTGATAGTTTTTACATATTCTCCAAATGCTAACTGTTCTTTAACTAGTATGAAATTTAGTTGCTTTTCTTTTCTTTGCAAATGACTATAGCTTTTTATAACGATTCTAAGTTGGAACAAATTTTAAATAAGTTTGTTATAAGCTAGTAAGAGTAGTAGGAACTAGCTATATATTGTTTTTTGTTTTAGCAAATGACGTCAGCTTTAACCGGTGGTCCGAAATTTACTGCGGAAGCACTGCGTTCTCGGAGCTTGAGTCACAAGCTATGGCCTCTTTCGTTAGATCAAAGAAAAACAATTTAGCGTACTATTTAGCGTTCCACTCATACGGCCAATTTATGATATTGCCTTACACCTATTCAAAATTGCGCGCTGAGAACTACGATGAAGTGGTAAGGGCTAAACAAGGTTTTTCGTAATTATGTGTTGAAACTTATATTCAATTTCAAAGCCAAATGATTAATGATCCTCGATATGAAAGAATTACACTTTCTATAAGATGGTCAATTGAACCTACATAAAGCGGCGTAAGAGACTCAGTGGGACTCTTTTTTTTCCTTTTTTTCAAAAAACTACGATGCCTTTTTATTTTTTCTTAATTATTTTTATATAATATAGAACTGTTCAAGAATAACTGTTGTCAATGAATGAATTATCACTGACAGAGTCATTTATATTAAAATAACCTTTATTTCATCTTTGAAATTAACCGCTACCGTATATGATAACAAATGAAGACAGAAGGGAGCGCAGGAAGGACATTTAATAATTTGAGTAGTTAAATGTTTTATGCTTTGATTATATCTAATACTGCATGCCATGACAATTACTAAAATAAATAAATAATAATAAAAAAATATGATATTGCCAAGCCTGTATTCGTAATAGGTTTTTAATATTTGAACAAAATTTTATATTTTTATGTACACAATTTTGTAAAAAATTCTATGTAAATAACATAGAATTTTTATTATTGATCCGTATACATTTGCGATATTATAAAACGATGCCTCATTTCATAACACAAAAATTTTAAAGAATATGTAAATTCATAGCTTTTTTAATTTACAGTCAGCAAAGTGCCAAAAAGCGGCGCTTCGAATTGCTGACAGATATGGTACTAGGTATACTGTGGAACGTCGTACGAAACTATAGGTATTTTTTAAAAGCAAATACATTTATTAGCCGACCATCCATGGCTTTGCCCGTATTTTTATTTATTTATTTAATATCTTGCACAAAACTATGTACACAGGTGAGCTTAATGCCTAAGGCCTTGTCTAGCAACCGACCTTTAGATAGTATTGAAAAGTCGAAGTAGGTGCACAAGTTTAAATTGACCAATATTAACAGCACATAGGAGAATCTCATAAAGTATTATATAAGCTTATATTAAAAAGAAATGTTGTGTATATAGTCGATTATTTAAAGTACAATAATACACTAAATAATAATATAATAAGTACGTACATACGTATTATTTTTAGATTTTTGAAGTTGATTTTCTCACTGTGAAAAGTAGCCTATGTTACTTAAGGATAGTTTCGGATAGTCATCTTCATCAGCCTTTGATAGTCCACTGCTGGACATAGGCCTCCTCTAATACACCCTGCCCATTAAGGGTCTTGGGCCGTATCACACCACGCTGGTCCAATGCGGGTTAGTGGGTGGACCGACTTTTACATACCCATCCGACGCATGGATCGTCTTACTTTTCATACAACTGGGTGATCGGCCCAAATTGCCCTAACCAACTAGGAAACAACAATGAAAATTTGTTGAGTCCCCGCAGGATTCGAGCCCACGACCTCTGGTTTCTAAAGCAAACGCCTATACCACTAGGCTACGGAGATAGTCGGTTCAGTCAGTTCGGATAGTAGGATAGAGCTTTCTGGTAGTGAACGCATATTTCAACTCGGTTCAATAATTTCGGAGCCTATTCAACACAAACAAACAAATCTATCTCCTTTACAGTATTTATTTAGATTAAAGCTGTATATGCATTTTAATAAACAAGCGTTGACAAATATTATTGTGTGTTTTCAACCCGATAGATAGATGATGATAGATGCTTAGCGATCAAATTATTTTTATTGAAAAATGAATAAACATCTTTCTAAATTGAAGTATACTTAAATGAGTTTCACTCAAAGATATATTTAAGCTCATTTTCGCAGGCTATTTAACATCTGGTGTCAGCGGTTGTTGGGTGAAGCGAAATTTTAAAGTGCCGTAAGTATTTAATTAGTTAAACATTTTATGCTCGGAAAGTTTTAAGGGAGGTTCAAAGTTTTATGTTATTATTTCTAGTAACAACTTCTATCCTGTTTAAAATTTTGGTAGTATAAGAATTAATTATCTTGATGGGCATCTATGATAGCTCTATTTTTTAAATAAATATATGAACAGTACGTCAACTATACGTAACGTTACGTAAAAATTAAAGCCCAAACCAGACGATAACCCTCGTATGATGAACAGGTCCAGTGCTATAATATAGATCTGTCACCGTAATCGAAGTCGACTCGGAGAAGATTATTAAAATTTTAGGTACGTTGTAACATTTGAGCTCCGTGACGAGGGAGAATATGGGTTCGCGATGCCGCCTCATTTAATTTTGCCGACCTGTGAGGAAACGATGGATGGCTTGCTATCACTTCTTTTGCCAAATAAGACGAGATTAAGTCAGAAAACGAAGAAATCTGGGAGCGACCGGCCAGCCACCTTTTTGGCGGGAAAATTATGGTGTGCAACATTGTTTTGTTTATTTTTATACACAAATGTTTGTTGTATAGATTATTTTGTATGAATGAAAAATGATTGATTACGCTTTTTATTAGTAATTAAAATATTTAATTATTGTGAGTAAGCTTTATTTAATCATATTATACCATTCAATTAAAATTATTAGTGATCACTAAATGTAGGGAGAAGGAAAACTCTTTGTGAATATTACTGACTACGAACTAGACGGTAGGTCTTAATTTTTTTTAGACACAATAATAGAAAAATTTATGTTTACCGTATTTAACACGTCCTTTGAACGCACTTTAAACATAGGGACGAAAAGCTACCTAATTAGCATCCCTTCAAATTTTTGGAACCGTGTTGTTTTAAATTAATATTCCAAATATGTCTCATTTTTTAAAAAGGTAAATTTTTTTGTGATATTCTTAATTTACAAACACAATACATTAAAGTCAATAAAGCCAATACATATCATCATCATCATCTTCATCATCATTAGTCTGTTATAGTCCACTGCTGGACATAGGCCTCCCCTAATACACCCCTATCCATTAGGGGGTTATGGACCGTATCCTACCACGCTGGTCCAATGCGGGTTGGTGGGTGGACCGACATTTTACCTGCCCAACCAACGCATGGATCATCTTACTTTTCAGACAATTGGGTGATGGTCCAAATTGTCCTAACCAAGTAGGAAACAACAATGAAAATTGTTTGAGTCCCGCAGGATTTGAACCCACGACCTCCGGTTTCAGCACACGCCCTACTCTAGGCTACAGGACCAAGATTAAATGTGCGTCAAAAATTGCAAATAAAAATGAAAAGGATTAAAAGGATAATTTATTTATTTTGCGCTTATTAATTACGTATAATTAGCTAGTCCACTTATAAATTGAATTAAAACAAAAAGTTTTGACGTCAATAAATGGAAAAAATAACGAGTAGTGATTGACTTTTCCCGCAGTCAGTTAATGTGGACGGTTTTAATTTTGGTGACTCTGATTATTGATATTAGACTTGTTAACATAAATTTTATTTCTTTTAACACTTCATATCTCTTTTTGGCAATACGAATAATCGACTTCTAAAAACTCTCCCGATGCCAAGCTGCTTTGTCACAAATAACTTCTTAGCTGGCCCGAGCGGGTTGTAAATTCAGCAATGAATACGTAAACGATGTTATCATAGGTGGTAATATGACTAATGATCCGTGTAATCGCTTGGGCGTCGCGACAAATCGCCCAATCACGTGACCGGCGGCCATTAATTTTCATGCGTTCGTCCAATCATTAATGATCCCTCTCTACGAGGAGGCTGAAGAAATCTTGGAAGAATTTTCAAAGCTGAGGGCTCAATTTACCTTGGTCAGTTAGTTCATGGCGTGACTGTCCTTTCATCTGTCGTCAAACGAAACCCTGCCTTAGCAAACGTCATTTAAAGCCCATTTCTTGATCTAGTCCCGTTTTAATGGCTTTCGTTAATGCAGTTATATAAGAATGGCCATTTGTGTGATAGCCCCTTATTTCATTTTATTTGAATGTTTATTACGATTTTCGTTTGCGACTATAGCTCAGAATTATATTGCGTGATTTTTTGAAGAATTTACAAGGAAAACATTTTATTATAGACATTACAATAATATTTAATTTGCTTGATAAAGATTCAGATCACTTAAAAAAAGAACACGTACACATTTAAATAAGAATAGATGACACACAGGTCTGTTTCAGTTCCCTATTAATAATTACGCTGCTGGTAGTATATAAAATTACAATGATCCGAAATCAATTAGTTTCTTGTTTTGGGTACAAATTTTGATAAATATTTAACAAAATGTCAGTATTGTTTTCAAACATAATTTCGTAAAGTTTAGTTAGTAACGTATTCTCAAATAAACTGACTCTGTGGTTTCCTAGTATTTATCTGTAAAGAGTGTCGTGGAGGCTTTGAAAAAAAATGTTGCGTGGATAATACTTTATGATGACAAATTACCTAAAAGACTGATGATTTATATGTAATGTAGTGTTGATCTAGACTACATTGGATAGTTTCTTTAGGTGTTTACGACCTTTACTAACCGACATTCAATTTGGCCATAAACTGCCGTTTACCAATTAGATATATAGGACGTTGACAACTACTTACACTTCACACACATAAGTGTTTAATGAATAACGGTCAAGTCAAATTATAAGACTCGCATTAAATTTTAATTATTTGCACCGTTTAATCTAAATATGCTATATATTTGGTTAAGGTTTTCCGCGCAATTTTGTCGAGAATAACAGATGTTTAAATTAAATTAATGAAGCAAAGCATAACGAAACAGATTTGGGCGGTACGCCACTGCAATGCTACGAAGACACGTCTCGTTAGCTTTAATAATCAGTTGAATATAATCGTGATTAAGCGGAAAATTTTAAAGATACAGCGGAATTCTTGCCAGCGGTGGAGTGGCCCTTAAATGCACTACAGGCGTCTCTGTCCCCGACATCAGTGGAAACTGGGCCAACAGTTGCCCGATTTATTTTATGGGTTTCAGACGATCCTCGCTCCCTTGCCTGCGGCGTGTTACGGACTCGAATGAATTTCCTCTATTGTAAATTGCACGTTTACAATGGAGGGGTTTCATTCGTACTGAATGGATGGATGTAGTTAGTTAAGATGCTTTTGCCGTTATGCGATATTCTTTTAATAATATTAGATAGTCTTTAGCTTTTTTTTTTATGGCATACGTAGGCAGACGAGCAGTCAGGCCACCTGATAGGAAGTGGTCACCGACGCCCATAGACATTGGCAATATCGTGGTATTGCCAACGCGCTGCCTACCGTGAGACATATGGTGTTAAGTCCTCGTTTACCCAGTAAATACGCTGGCTACGGTGCCCTTCAAACCGGAACACAGAAGTGTTTTCACACTCTGCTTCGCGGCAGAAATAGGCACCGCGGTGGTATCCACCAGACGGTCTCCTGTAAACAGGGGACCTACCACCGGTTGTAAACAGGGACCTACCACCGGCTGGCCTTGTATTTTATATATGAAATTCGAACTAGATTGATTAACCTTATTATGCCAATGCTTAAAAACAAAGTAATTAAATTTATTAATCATTTCAGATATAGATTTTTTACTTACTAATAAACTTAATATATCTTAGGCATAAATCTTAGATCATCATGAAGTCTAATTATGATTAAATATTTAATATGAAATTTTAACAAAGAGAATAAAATAATCCTGTGAGAAAATTAACAATCATTAGTTCATAATACGATATGGAGTATTTTGAATACTTAATTTATATCTTGCAAAGAATGGAAACCGTTGGCAGTACTGTAAACTTATTAAAACGATGAAATCCATAATGTTATTGAAATATGTATTAAGTAACAACACATTCCATGTTGATCTTTTTAAAGAAAAACAGAAGTGATTTTAAATTACTGTCACTTTCTAAGCCCTCGCAACTATGAGTCCTAATTCATAATTAAGGTTATTTTTTTGCTAAAGTCAAATACATCTTCATAGAAGTTATAATAAAACAAATTATAAAACCTTGTGTAAACGTTAATTCATAACAAAAAATCTTTACAAGCCAAAAAAGTTGAAGACTAAATTAGCTCATTCAGTTCAATTCTAAATTGGTTTCCTTTTTAAACAACAAATGTGCTAGCGATTCAAGTAGACAGAGTGAATTGTTGTTTCTAACCGTAGTCGCACTACTGGCGGGCATCCAATCTTAGGGATTAATTAATTGGGACACCGGGACACTTCCTGCTGCCTTGGTTCACTTTAGAGCAGTTTAATTCTTCGAGTGCACTAGATGATTCTATTTGTTTGTGTGTGCGATCTATTTTCGATTTGTATCTTTCTAATTGAAAATAGAAAGTGTTTTGTTTTTTCAAATAATATTAAATAAAAGTATTTATGGCGGCAGTAGAGTTTACTTTTTACATAGGACTTTCGGGAATTCATAAGTTCTACGGCGGTGCTTATTTGTACCTTAAGTAAGAAGTAGTCACGTTACTGTCCATCTACGTTAAAGTCACCGTATCTGGCGTAATTACAGCGTAAACGGGAAATTTCATCCCAGAGCAGCGAATAGGTTTGTGACAGCAAACACTACGTTTTATGGGTAGTGCGTAGCACCGTGAACGTTTGTATTTATAAATACTGAGAGTACAAAAACAATTACGACCTCTTATTGGCGAAACCTCCATTACCCTTCTATTTTTTTGATAGTATTTATGATCGTTCACTATAATATAAACTATCCTATTGTTCTTTAACTCATTAATATATTACTCAGTTAAAAAGTTAAAAAACGTACTACGAAGTATTAATTATTTAACCACAAAACCTCCCATAACACAAATCAATAGGTGAACACAAATTCAAAGCAAACGTCGCCCGATACAATTAGATAACATCTGGCTCCAATCCAAGTTGCAATTTGTCCGTACCAATCAGTATAACGCTTCCATAAATTTCGGTCTTTTGTTTTTTTGAATTGGTCTGTTTACGAATGGCTGGTTGGAAGAAAAAACAAAACCCACGCAGATCACTCCTAATTATTCAATTTACGTAGTCTGAACAGAGTGACTTATGGTTTCTGATTTCGTTAAGGCAGGCTTGTGAAATTACTTGATGTATTTTGACTCCAGTAGAAAGGCATTTTATTTTCACAAATATTATGTAATCAAATTTAAATTTAAGTATTTCAGATCTGTTGCGATAATTTTAAAATATTGCAGTTGACATTGTCAACGTGGTCTAAAAAAAACCTAAGTTACTGTCAGATACAGCTATCCCCCAGAACAAGTCCCGTCAAAGTTGGACCAGAAATTCCAAAGATTAGCCAGATAAAATAGGCAGATAGACAGACAAAAATATTGTTTTGTCATATGGCATCATCATCAGCCTGGACTATTAAGTCCACTACTGGACATAGACCTCCCCTAATAAACCCCTATCCATGAGAGTAATCTGATCAATTTGCTCTAACCAACTAGGAAACAACAATGAAAATTTGTTGAGTCCCCGCAGAATTCGAACCCATGACCTCCGGTTTCTAAAGCACACGCCCATACCACTAGGCTACGGAGGCAGTTTGTTATATGTATTGGTTATAAATTACAATGTAATCATTTAAAATTGTTATTTTAAAGTTACAATCACCGATTTCAATTCGATTATTTATTTATAAATTACTCTTTGTACTTTTAGCTTTTGTGATCAGTGTTAATGGTTTTAAGTCTCATTGTCATTACCTCAGAGGAACAAGCAGAGCTTGGTTTTTTTTTAAATATAAAATCTTGCCCTGATATTAATAAGTTATATTATATATGAAATATAAATATTTTTTCATTCTCACGCCCTATTTATTAATATGACTGCAAGTAGAAATAAATAAAATGGGTGAGAGCAGTTTACCTAATGTACGTAAAAACTGATTAATTGAAAAATATATTACATGTCTGAGGGCGATAAGCGGACTGCAGATGTCTATCGCTGCAAGAAATGCAGTCGTCACTTTTCCAATTGATAACAACTACATTATGGCATAACTATTCATTCCCTCTGTTATAAAGCATGCAAATAATGAATGTCGTAGGGGGATAACTATGCGCATTAAATAGACTCTTATCAACGTTATTAAATAAGTTAAACAGAAGTATTACTTATTTATTTTCAAACAAACTACCACCAGTTCGCAAACGGAAGCCTCTGAACTGAGAAGAAACTCAGCGGGACTTTTTTTTCTTTATTAAATAAATTTTTCAAAATTTTGTTGCATAGAACATCATAATATTGTAACGGTTAGAAATAGTTTGGAGCAATAAGGTGTGTTATGTATCCAGTAGTCATTACAACAATAATATCTTTTAACACACAAACGTTTCTTTACAACATTTAAATTTTTTTTTGATGGATAATAGCTAAACTTGTTTGTGTTTTTGGGATTTTGTTGTAAAAGAGTCATACATACAATGTCCCATGAAAGATTTCATAGTTCTTCGGAGCCTGGTTTTTGGAAGAACAAAATTATGCTTATTCTTTGTATTTATATTATGTGTGTCACAAAGTTTTAACAATTTTATTTTTTAGTTTATGAACGAACATTATATCGTCAAATATGTATTGAGAATTAACAGTTGTTACATTGATTTCCGTAAATACTTTTCTCAGCGATTCTTTGGGGCGGAGGTTATAGA
Source organism: Lamproptera curius (assembly GCA_029286875.1). Lineage (NCBI taxonomy): Eukaryota > Metazoa > Arthropoda > Insecta > Lepidoptera > Papilionidae > Lamproptera > Lamproptera curius. Next base: position 1,449,414 of record JAGSMT010000094.1, on the reverse strand, counting down.
CTGCTCGAGTCGCTCTCGTCCAACGCTTCTCCATCTACAACCACACCACACTCAGCATGAGGAACATTAGGAGTCACAAACCTTATACATTTTATTTTATTTTTGTATAACTTCAAATTATTTGCACTATACCTGTATAATACTTTCGAGAGGGTATTATTCACATCGTCACTTTGCAAATTGCGGCATTTTATATTTAAATAATAAAGAAGTGTCCTTAGCCAATAATACAATCTCCTTATTTCTCTCAACCTAGTTAATTTAGAAAAAGACGAAAATGGTCCCAAAATAGATCCCTGTGAGACCCCCATACCTACCGGAGCCCCGGGTGATCTCTTGCCGTTCATGTCAACACTCTGAGCTCGTGGCTCACGTGCAAAGTCAGACGGTTGAGTGCGGCATTTTTGATACCGTAGTGGTTTAATTTCCTGACCAAAGTATTAAGCTGTACACAGTTTGCTGCTTTGGCTGAGTCAAATACCTTAAATACAGTTTTAAAAGATTCTGCATCGGTTGTAGAACGACCCCGTGTAAAACTAAATTGCTTGTTATTAAGTTAACCATGGAAATTAAAATGTATAATTGGTATAGAATATATTTCTAATAATTTAGTGAATATAATTTAGTGCCTTAACAGAGATCCCGCATAGACGTACAGTTATTTTTTTAATGTCCAAGGATATATAAACGGACACAATACCTTTATCACTTACGTTACTCAAATGCCTATGTCGTAATTAAGGCATAAAGATTTTACTGTGCACATCAAACAGTTTTATATTCAAATAAAATTACATCTGAGTGAAGTATATTATGAAATTAGGATAAACAATTTTATCTATATTAAATAAATCAAGTAAGTAATAATTATCTACTAAAGACGGCACCACTTCATTTCTATGCGATAAATAACAAATAACAATACATTAATCCTGAATTTGTTTTTACACAAAATTATACTATTAAAACATTATTTAATATTTGTCATACGTCATAAAACTACAGTGAAATATACAATTTAAATTGATTCAATTAAATTGGAAAAAAGTTAAATTTATAATTGAATAATTCATTGGAAAAGAACATTAAATTTTCAGTTCTTTTTCCAAAACGTAATTTAAAACTTGGCCAATTAATGAATTCGTAAGACTCGAAAACGCTTTTAATTTAGTTACAGAACTTGCAGTACTCCCCTTTTTTCTTATTAAATGACATTGCAACTATTAGCAAAATTTTTAATTGAGGTAAAAGCCTTGTTACTATCGAAATAAAAGGACTTTCGAAAATAAAGTTTTAAAGAAGTTTCGTTTATTTGATATCATGTTTGTTTATTTGGTATTACGGTTTTGTTTTAGTGCACGAAATTGATATGTGTTTCAGTTACACACTTTATTGAGTTCTGATTTTTATTCCTTTTACCACAGTTTTTTTTTTTATTTCTTTATTATTGGTTTTTATTTAACTTTGTTATTAATAAATCAAATTTTATAGGATTTTTTTTGTAAGACGTCACAATAACATAAATAAACACATCTATAATATTTTTTACTTTAGTTAAATCGCGTCTTGAATTATTGCAATAAGAAAAATATATCGCTGTCTCTTAAACTTCTTAAGTTAAAAAAAATAAACCTTATAAAAATTGTATGCATAAAATTGTGATAATTAAAGACATATTTATAATGATCAAATCTCTTTAAAAATGTACTGATACAGAAACGAAGCATCGTTGATAAAGACAAAAATAACTAGTCCTGTAGAGGTGTTGCTGAAATCTGACACGACATGATGTAGTTTGTTTCTAAACGCACTGGGCACTGAGCCATCGGCTCGACCGAAACAACTATACATGCGATAAAACATGCCCATCAGTTTGTCTGTACATATGTTTAAAAACGCTCCACTCGTTTACACTTACGTATCATTTAGTATGATTAAACATAGCAGTACATCCGGCGCTGTGCATTCGACTGGTGTACTTCAGAATTGATGCACAATTTTAACGGAACGAATTGCATGCTAGACCTTCTTCTTAGAATGCCTTCAGATGGATGATATTATTACTTTGATTGGCAACCGCATATCTATTTACGTAGGTCTGTTTGTGCAAACATGCGATTGGGGGCCGCCGTTGAAATGTTTGCATTGAATCAAAACGTTTTAGGTTCGCGTGTTTTGATGGAATGATTGGCGTTTGCGTATTAGTGGCGAATCACAGTGGATTTGCGGTATCAAAGTTGGCGGTGAAAGTTCATTTATTGCCATACCAATAAAAATCGGTTTGTTATATTCAGGTTCCTCTAATTTATTCTTACACACACAACTTGAATACAATTTTTTACACTAACACAGGCTGTTGCAGGATATAGGCTTCCCCTAATACATGCAATGTCCATGTGGACCGACTTTTTACATGCCCATCCGACGCGTGAATTATCTTATTTTTCAGGCAATTTTGTGAATGGCCTAAACTGTAACCAAACAGAAAAGAACGATAATACATAGTTGTTTTCCTCCGCGGGATTTAAACCCACAACTCCCGGTTTGGATCTAGCACGAACATAGACCACGGAGGCGGCCACCACATGTAGTCCTTCGTAAATAATTTTATTTTAATAAAGTCTGTAAGAATTAAGTTTTTTCCTAGATAAAGAAAAATAGACGATTTAACAAATCTCGAACGAAGATTGAAATCCTCAGCTCTGTAAGTGTAAGTTATGCCTGTTTAAGTTATGCCTATTTTATAAAAAAATTATGCGATATTGCAAAGTAGCAATAATGATAAAAATATAAATCACATGATAACTTGGATAAGTGGCATAACAAATGTTGTGAACGATCCACATTAAATAAACCTAACACATAATTTGTTTAACGAATTCCAGTTAAATTAAATTAATAACACTTATATCAAATTTTAATTATTTGCACTGTTTCAACTAAATATACAGCCCGAAGTTTTCGGCATAATTTCGTCGAGAATAACAGATGTTAAAATTAAAATTAATGAAGCAAAGCATGCCGAAACAGGTTTGAGCGGTACGCCACTGCAATGCTACGAAGACACGTCTCGTTATCTTAAATAATCAGTGGAAAATAATCGTGATTAAGCGGAAAATTTAAAAGATATAGCAGAATTCTTGCCAGACGCGGAGTGGAAACTGGGCCAACATTTGCCTGATTTATTTTATAATGTTAAATTGAACGTTACTACTTTGCGGTTAAAAAGCTTTCTTGATAGCCCTTCGTAACGATGAGTCCAAATCCATGAATACTATTTTCCTTATAGTAGAACAAATCACTACTGTACTTTTAAGTTACATATTTTACTTAATACATAAGCAGATATAAAAACTTTATCAGACAAAAAAATCTAAGATTAAATTAGTTGATGCATAGAATTTATTCAATTCGACTCTAAATTAGTCTCCTTTTTAGACAACCAGTGTGCAAGCGATTCAAGTAGGCACAGTAAATTGTTGTTTCTAACCTTAGTTGGACTACTGGCGGGCATCCAATCTTAGGGATTAATTAATTGGAATACGCGGGACACTTCCTGCTACCTTGGTTCACTTTCATATCATCATCATCATCAGCTTTTGATAGTCCACTGCTGGACATAGGTCTCTCTAATATACCCTACCCATTAGGAGGTTTTTGGACCGTATCCCACCACGCTGGTCCAATGCGGGTTGGTGGTTGGACCGACTTTTACATGCCATGGTTCACTTTAGAACAGTTTAATTCTTCGAGTGCAGTTGGTGATTCTATTTGTTTGTGGTATTTATTTTTGATTTGTATCTTTCTACCGATTTATTATTGAATTAAAGTATTTGTTCTGGTCGTAGCGTTTTCTTTTTACAAAGGACCGTCTGGGGTGAAAAAAGGTCTACTAGATATAGCTAATAGTGAATACACACACACACACACACTATCTCTGCTGGCTTTAAGGGCACAGTAGCCAGCATAATTACTGTAAAAACGACAAATTTCATCTCACGGAGCAGCGAGCAGATCAGTGACATCATACCCTACGTTTTTATGGGCAGAGCGTGGCACCTCGCGAACGATTGTATTTCTTCTAAACTTCTATAAGTACAAAAAAATTATAACCTCTTACTACATTATTCACAACAGCTGTAGTGAAACCTTCATCACTTCTATTTTTTGATAGTATTTATGATCGCTCACCATAATATAAACCAGGATAGTTTATATTATGGTGACCGTTCCACTCTTTAATATCTATATATCCTCAAAGTTAAAGAACAAACTTTAAAGTACATAAGTACAGTAACTTAACATGAAAAAATGTCGATCATGTACACATGTGTTTTGACAGAAACCTCAAAACATCCCATGACACAAATCAATACATGAACACAAATTCAAAGCAAACGTCGCCCGATACAATTAGATAACATCTGGCTCCAATCCAAGTTGCAATTTGTCCGTACCAATCAGTATAACGCTTCCATAAATTTCGGTCTTTTGTTTTTCGAAATGGTCTGTTTACGAATGGCTGGTTGGAAGAAAAAACAAAACCCACGCAGATCACTCCTAATTATTCAATTTACGTAGTCCGAACAGGGTGACTTATGGTTTCTGATTTCGTTAAGGCAGGCTTGTAAAATAACTTGGGGGATTTGGTTCCAGTAGAGACCCATTTAATTTGTAAAAAAATATTATGTAAACAATGTTTCGAATTTCATGAAATCATTATAAACACATCTCTCGACATCGTCCTCGTGGTTTATAAAAGATGAAGTTACTGCCAGATACATCCGCTATGCTCCAGTACAAGTTCCGTTGAAATCGAATAAGCCAGACTAGTCAGATTGACAGATAAAGATTTTGAAAGTTTTGTTGTGTTGATGTATCCGTAATACATCACTATATTATCATTTAAAAATGGTTAAATGGAAAAATGGATAATGGACACTTAAATTTTTTTTTTATTCTAAATAGATTACTTTTTTTGTTTAGCGTTAATAATTTAGGGTCAGGCGTCATTGTTATTACTTGATTGTACACAAGCACAGCTTGTTTTTAATTAAATTTTTTTTTGTCTTAATAAAAATTTATATTATATTTAAAAAGCGTATAGAAGATATTTTTTATTTTCACGCCCTATTCATTGCTATCAAAAAAAGTTTATCTCATAACCATAAACCCGCAATGGACCAGCTTGGTGGGATATGGTCCCAAAACCCCCTAATGGTCTGGGGTGTGTTAGAGGAGGCTTATGTCCAGCAGTTGACTATTACAGGCTGATGGAATAAGTGTTTCTGCCTTGAGACATTGAAGGCTATGAGCGAACATAAGAAGTCTATCGCTGCATTGCTTACCGTCACTTTTCGATTGATGACTAGAAGATTATGGCATAATTACTTGTATTAATGTGAGGATCAAATATACTGTTATCAACATAGTTCAAAAAGTTGAACAGAAAAGGAAACTGTACCAGTGAAGTTGAAAGGTCCATATAAAATGTTGAAATGTGAATATCGTAATTTAGGCATAAGGAACTTACTGTGCTCATTCAGTTTTCTATACATCTAAGCCCGATACATTATAAAAGGGGGAACTGATTAAGAGGATTAAGGAGAAACAATTAAATCCTTGTCAAGTAAATCAAGTGTGTAATAATTAGCAAATCCTACTGAAAACAACCTTACTTATTACGATTATTAACATTAATTTAACTTTTTGAAACAGAAAAAAAAGTAATATAACAGCATTTAATATTTCTTCCCGTACGTAATAAAACTACAGTCAAATGTAAGATTTTAATTGTTTTAATTGAATTAAAACCGTTTCGCGTTTGAAATTGAATGTCGTTATATAAATTAGTCATTTTATTGGAAAAAACATAAAAATTTCAGAACTTTTTCCCAAACGTAATTTAAAACTTGGCCAATTAATGAATACGTAAGGCTCCAAGAAGCTTTTGATTGAGTTACAGAATTTGCAGTAACTCCCCTTTTTTTCTTATTATTAAATGCCATTGCAACTTTTAGCTAAATTTTTTAATAACGATAAAAGCCTTGTTTTCATCGAGACGAAATGAGTTCCAAAAGTTAAATTTGTTAAAAGAACTTTCGTACATTTGATATCATATCAAATGTACGAAATTGATTGATACGATGTTTTTTTTCTGTTTACCACAGTTTTATTTTCATTACGTTATAAATGATTTTTATTCAATTTTGATTTAAAAAGTCAAATTTTATAGGTATGCTTTTTAGTTAGTCGTCGCAATAATTAAGCCACGCAACATAAATAAACGCATCTATATTAATTTATAATTTCGTTTTTTATCGCTTCTTGTAACTGCCTCCGTAGCCTAATGGTATGGGCGTGTGCTTTAGAAACCGGAGGTCGTGGGTTCGAATCCTGCGGGGACTCAACAATTTTCATTGTTGTTTCTAGTTGGTTAGGCAATTTGGGCCGATCACCCAATTGTCTGAAAAGTAAGATGATCCATGCGTGATGGGCATGTAAAAGTCGGTCCACCCACCAACCCGCATTGGACCAGCGTGGTGGGATACGGTCCAAAAACCCCCTAATGGATAGGGGTGTATTAGGGGAGGCCTATGTCCAGCAGTGGACTATCACAGGCTGATGATGTATGTATGTAATCGCTTCTTGTAAGTAACGCCAGTAGAAAAATATCTCGGATTTTAGAACTCGTATAAATGAGTAACTTGTCAAAATAATAGACTTTTATTCTTAGTTTCCAATTCTCTTAATATATATATTATATCTATTAGAAACTATGACACTGTTGACGACAAAAATGTCTGGTCATTTAGATATTCTGCTAACAACAAATACAACACGACATGATGAAGCATCGTCTATACTCAATAATTTGAGTATACAGGTAACCGGAATACGCGCGTTCAAACCCTCCCTGTATTCGACCCAGTAGGTTGGACATCCATAAATCCATTAAAACGCACCGATACAACGATGCATCGCGTTTCTAAACGCAATCGCTGCTGGCACTGAGCCATCGGCTCGCCCGAAACAACTGTACATACGATAAAACATGCCCATCAGTTTGTCTGTACGTATGTTTATAACCACTGCACCCGTTTACGCTTACTTTTTTACTCGCTAGCTATCGTTTAGTGTGATTAAACATAGCAGTGCAACCGGTACTGCGCGTTTGGCTTGTGTAGTTCAGAATTGATGCGCCATTTTGACGGATCGAATTGCATGCTAGACGCGAGCCTTCAGATGGATGATGTTATTACTTCGATTGGTAACCGGATATCTATTTACGTAGGTCCGTTTGTGCAAACATACGATTGGGAGCCGCCGTTCAAATGTTTGCTTTGAATTGAATCGTTTCGGGTTCGCGTGTTTTGATGGAATGATTGGCCGTTTGCGTATTAGTGGCGAATCACAGCGGATTTGCGGCTTCGAAGTTGGCAGCTAAAGTTGATTTATTGCCGTGCCAATTAGAATTAATTTGTTTGATTGATTGCTTTCCCGGTACTAAGAAAACATTTTCATTCAGTTTTCTTGTAGTAAATAATAAGTATGCTCCACGCATATTTTTTTTGTTAAAAATATTAATTTTGAGAAGAAATGATAATATTTAATGCACAATGACTTATCTTTTTCTAAATATCGAACGAAGAACGTACATTGAAAATGACGGCTCAGAAACATTTATGCCGTGCTAATTTAATTGACAATTTAATCATTAAGTATGCATCAACAAAAGAAGTTAGTTTGCCATCGTTACATGGAATAAGATGGAACTTACCTATTCTGTAATTATATTGCACATAGTGCCCTTCACACGGAACACAGTACTCTCTTTTACTGTCTTTGGTGTGGCACAAACGTGACCGACCACCTTAAAGCCATACATCACACTAAATCAAAATTAAAACTGGACAAAAACTAATTAAAGCTAGAAATAGTTCTTATAGGTTAATAACAGAACAGCGCTGTTTAAATTTATCATGCACTATAAACCTAACTGCGAGACAGTCGTGCGTCGTGAAACCAACCATTTATATAGAATATTATAGCATAGCCCTTGTTCTCTGCGCTGGAAAATTTCCTTCTGTCAAACTCACTTTATGTCTGACAGCTAATACACATCACCCCCGGCCGGCTTTGGTACACGTTGCCGATAATACTTGGCTATAACTTAAATGAGCCAACAATAGCAATGATCTCATTCATTACAGCAACACGCATTAGAGATTGCGGGCGAACGGCGCAGACGACGTCCCCTGATTTATCGGACCACCTCCTGCCCTTAACGACACGCCTTGATGTACGGCCGGGTGCGTTGGCGTAATGTAAAATATTAAACACGACCGCGACAAATGGGCGGATCGATATGAAAAGTCCCCCTGTGGCAACGAAAAGTTGAAGTATCAGTAGGTTTTTGTTGATACTGACACTGATTATGATACTCTTAAAACGTGAAAAAAGATACTTTTAAATTTATAAGCAAAGTATCGCTGTAGGTAATGACATGCTTAACCTCTTAAATCAAAGATCCCGACTTGGATGTCTTTTAAAACTTCTAGAGTTTGAGAAAAATGTTATTCAAATATGAGTTATTTATACCAAATTTACCTATATTCTTAATTTTTTGTAATCAATTATTGACATAAAATTCTCACTGAGCAAATCAAACATTTTACAACAACCCATATAAAGTTTTGCAAAATCTGCAGATTTGACATTCGCAAAGGTCTCCAAACTGTCTAGACCAATTAAAACATTTCCAAATCCGAATTTGAATATCTGCTCGGTGACGTTAATCGCTTCAGCTTACCATTCGCACCGCAAACTTAAACGGTAACGGCCGACTGCAAAGAACAAAGGGAATTATTCGAAGATGAAGTCAACCGCATTATTGCGGCAAGAACGGACGCGGGTGATTAATGGTGGACGTAATTTACACTTACGTTTCTGTTTACTGAAACGTAGCGGTTTTATTGTCAAGTTCCTTGCTTCGCGATTTGGAGAATTCGCGACTCGATCATCGTCTGACAGGTATTTATCGATGAAAGTTAAATAAAAGTATCCAATAGCATTACTCAGTTTTAGACACTTTTAAGTTTTGAATTAGCGACTGAATAATATAGCTGGCATTTAAATAGTAAAAGAACGTTAATATCGGGTTATTTCTTAACGAATATTCCTAGGAATGGAATATTCTGTATATACATTAAATAATATTATTAATTATTATTAAATGTTTATACATAATCCACTACGTTGTCCTGTAAATACATTAAACAATAATGAATAATTATTTACTATAAAATGATGTGTTCAGACATGGTTCGGTTTGGAAAGTGAATTTAAGGAATTGACTCCTTGGAAACAGATGCGATAAATAATGTAAATTAAAATATAAATTATAATAAGAAAAAATGTTTCGCATACACATAATTAAGGCTTTAAAATATCGTGAAATAGCAAAGCTCGAAGTCAAATTAGTTTAAGTAATATTACCTTCCCATATACGTTCACATTTTACCCAACGGACTTACATCCTTATCATGATATAAAACATCGAATTAAAGAAAAAAAAATTTTAATACGAATAGTTATCGTTAAAACCTCATTTATGTAAAAGTACCAGTTGTCTGTATAGTCCTGATTAATTTTACACTACTAATAATATGGAATGACTTTGAAGATCCTGTCTTGGTTTTTAAAAAATCCACCAACATTTTTTCACGTGTACAGATACAATTAAGATACTTTTGTGCTCTCGGTGACTATATATGGTCTATGTCAAGTACACCTTGTCCTATCTTGTTGGCAAAACTCGAATAAATATAGTCTCCATCGTCATGTTAGCCTGATACTCCAGTCCTAAGCTATCTGAATCCACCAACTTTCTGCACGTATTAACAGAGCGGCACTCCATGTCATTCTACACTGTAATAGCTAGTACGAGGCTACCGTTGGAGAACCAGTCGTCCCTAACATGTATCATATATTCCCACCGATTTCTAAAACCTGATAAAATTCAGATATTAGCATTCTACAAACATCAAACAAAATGATTACCACCGGACTTATATTATAAATGCGAGTGTAGTAAGAACGGATGTTACTCTTTAATGCAAACATATTTGATGGATTTGGGTGTAATTACCATCTATACTGTCAAATAATCTTATTCGTTAACATTTATATAGATATAGTACAGACTATTTAAAATGTAAAAAAGTGTAATGCATTATAAAAAAATCTTTGCGAGTTATTACGGCGAGTATATAATCATGTGTGTCTAATCATTATTATCGCAAATAACCTTCTCCACAGGGGTGAAACCTCGGGACGAGGCTAGTTTAATAAGTAAGCTTACGTTTTGAAGCTTTGTGTTCGAATAAGCACGAACATTCCGGCAAGTTCACAAAATTCCGCATACATTTTATATAATCCAAATCTTCGGCATCGTGAAAATTTATACAAAGCAAGCCACTGAGGCGAGAGCGGTTTCCATTTAATTAATTCACACCAAAATCCCCAGCCCCCTCCCCCCTCCTCTTCAATAACCTCTCTCATAAATATTGAGAACTATAAAAGCCTTCGCGCCTCAACATTCAACAGGGAATAATTTCGATAAAATGATTCGCTGCTCTTTACGCACTCTCATATTCTCCGGGATGGAATTTGATTATGGTCGGGGGCTCTGTCGGGTTTTGACGGGGCCGCAAAAGCGTTTCAGGGGAAGTACTCGTTGGGTTTTTTTTTCGTTATATTAAACATCCTTCACACTTTTCGGCCGACGCCCGCGAATAATATTAAATGGGACCGCGGAAGAGGCGCCCGTGACGTAATTACTCTTTATTCCACACGGATGCACGGAATAAACGTTCCTGAAATGTGTTTAACGTGTTCTCCACAGCTCATATTTGGAAACAATTAATACAGTCTATATAATTTATACATCTTACAATTTAATTAAATTTATATTTAAATTTTTTTCTATTTATTCTAGTCGTGAAACATTTATTTTCAATTGAACTACTCTAAAATTTTATTACAAAAAAAAGATTTTAAAAGTAGCTATAATCAAAGTTGTAAGAAAGGTATGATAAAATTAAATGGCTTTAGATTAATTGTGATTTAGCATTTGCGTTTTCTTTTTGATGTCTCGCTCCTATTGGTAATATCATACACCTTTTAAAATGATAATTTTATGAATAAAATAATACTTTCCGGCCATGTTTTATGGACATGAGACTTACGTCCCGCACTTTTTTATTTATATTTTTTTTTTTCAATAATGTTTTCAATAAAAAAACTTTGTCTTTATAATATAATTATTAAACTATTAAAAATAATTATGATTATAATAGTTAAAAAGTTCACGAGTAACACAACCGATATTACATTTACTATTATAGCTTTTTTAGTTTTAACTAATAAACTTTTTTGTTAGTTTCTACATAAACTACATAACCGGGATTCGTTTAAACTTCTTCAGACCGCAAACGGCTTTTAACTTCGAACGCTTACGAAGTGTATAAACGTAAAAAACATTGAAAACCGCATCATTGCGACAACTCCGATGTTAATTTTGGGTTTTAAAGCGTTCATTGCGTTCGTTTATTTCGTGTTGAGATCGCATTAGTTTAATTTTAGCCTTCGAACGGTGCGGTCGACGATAATTACGCGGTTTACTCGGTGAATTTAGACTAAATTTTGTGTGCGGTATATTTAGGCGGGCAATTTAGAAAAATTACAACATTGTTGGTACAGCATTTGCATATACGTTTACGAAAATCACCTGATATATTAATAAAATTTATGACTACAACATGTACAAAATTATTTATGCACGACTTCATCAATATTATAAAAAGTATTTTTATACAATTTTATACAAGTGTGCAGTTTGATCCAAGTTTAAATCTTAAAGTAGAGTAATATATTACAAGATATGACACAATGAAATTTTGAAGAAGTAACCAAAATCTTACATTAATCAAGTCAAACAATTAATTTGTGCTGATATAATTTGACGTCACATTCATGGGTTTGATTTGTACTTTGTGTTGTAATCATTACTTCATAAAACTCCGGCAGATGGACAAAAAAGATATTTAGAAATAAAATATTAATTCAACTTATACAATAAGACACATTTACAACAACCACTGCGAAACATTTTCCTAGAATATCATTTAACCTTCAAAATACCTTAGCCACAGCAAACCGTAGCCCACTGTGCAATTTTTCATTGATTCTTAATTTCTTTTTTACTAGTTTCGAAATTGTTATAAACTATTGCTCTCTTCGGTAAAGTTTTGCAGTTTGAGTGTGAAAATAAACAGCTCCAGCCCGGTGAAAGTAGCGAAACGGCAACTTCGAGACAAATGCGCGTCCATTTATCACAATTAGAGGACCGGCCGTTCCCTTGGCGTCAGTGCTGTCCAGTGCAATGAAAAATTCCCCTGTCACAGCAACGTCGTTCGCCACAGCTCGGCAAAGATTTGTCTCTTAATATAGCCGTGCATTAGCTAAAAGCGTAGTTGTTCCACGATACGTCACACTCGTTCATATGAAATTTCAGAAAAATGATCGATGATACTCGTACATTGGGATGATGAAAAACTTTTCTCTTAAACATCACACTTTAATATACAGTTACAAACAATTATAAGATAGTTTCCTATATATTCTATGTTAGTTATTTGCTATTAACAATTGGAAAGAAAATTATAGTATTCATTCGCAGTACAATGAAAACTTAAAACATTTGAAATAGAATTGCAAGTTGGTATTGATACCCCTGAGGCGTCTATTCATGCCGCATAATAGCAGCATAAAAATAATACAGCGTACTGGTTAAAGGGCCCAGTAGCTAATGTGAACTTTGGGTTACCGATACATCTTAGGTGGGCGCCCAACGATGCGTTTTTCATAGGAAAGTATGTTGTTTAAAATACAATATAATTCTACAAGTTTTTATATTCATTTAAAAAAAACACTTGAAATAGTCAGTGAGCTACGGTCAAAACTTAGAATTCCGGACCGGATGCAGCAGATTACGGTGTACTACAAGAACATGAACAATATAGGATATAATTGATTAAAATAATGATAACACACAAACTAACTAAAACTAATGAAGCAATAAATGAAGTCATAAATAAAGCGTTACGTGTCTTGCGTGACGTTTACTTGCTTAAACTAAAGTTGACTTCTTTGATTGTCAGACAAAAAATAAAAATTTTAAGTGGCTACTTCTTTAAAAGGATATTTGGAAAGTATTTAACAAATTATATTTACAAAAATCAAATTAATTTTTCTTCTATATTAGCAGAAAAACAAATCTATCCATAAAATTAAACAGATTCCGTTCGGTATATGTAATTATTACGCGCGCTGACGCATTCTGTCCCGCCGCTGTTCATACACGAAAATATTTCGCGGTCGCTGGGCGATTGCATTTATCAATCTGCATGCGAAATTTATGAATCGGAAAGGCGCATGCAATCAGCGTACATCATAAGGCTCGATGCGAATCAACAATTAGCCGGTTGTCGCGGGGCGTTGGAAATGACAATTTGCTGTACGGCGCCCGCGAATCCAAAAGATCGATCGCATGTCGGTACTCTTAATTAGCCACGGATCGGTTGTGCGCCACTTCGCAGCTCATTTTTAACCGGCGGACGTTTGACGCGGGGCAAGGCGGTCGTGTATTTTAGTAGCAGTAATAAAAATTTACCGCGAAAATTAAGATTTACGGAGAGAACCTATTATTCTTGTCGATACTCTGTTTGGTTCTATTTGTAAAAAAATAATAACCTATTTCATTAGGATATGTTACTTATAGATTATGATTTTATGATTCTCATTCTCCCTCATTTTAATCTTAATCTTCATAATTATTACATTTCAAGTTGCTTTATTGTTTCAGCATCCATGATCACGGGCAGACTAAGTTGGTATACGATATATCTATATATATACATACATATACCAACTATATATATATATATATATATATATATACTGAAAAGAATCCAAAACGTCGGGAATAAATATATTTAAGTAACGCGAAGAATCCGTAAATTAGTGGATTTGATATGTATAATAATCGCGTAAATAAAAGAAATAATTAAATAAATTGCTGTTTTTCTATTATAATATTATCGCTTGCGGACATGTCGGAAAATAATTCAGGCATGAATCACATATCATATTGTTCTTTATTCTTAATTATGATAAGTTCATTTACAGAAATCTCTGTCTAAAGATTATATTGCAATCTGATAATAAATATAGTAGTATACAGATTCGTTTATATTCCTAATATGACCTATTAATTACTCTATCTTTCACAAAAATAACACTGTTTTCGTAATAATATTTACAAACGAATTAATAAAACTGCCTCCGTAGCCTACTGGTAATGGCGTGAGCTTTAGAAAACGGAGGTCGTGGGTTCCAATCCTGCGAGTTCTCAACAAATTTTCATTGTTGTTTACTAATTGGTTAGGACAAATTTGGGCCGAACACCCAATTTTGAAAAAGAAGATGATTCATGCGTCGGATGGGCATGTAAAAAGTCGGTCCACCCTCCAACTCGCGTTGGTCAAGGGGTGGGATACGGTCCCAAAACCCCTGAAAGGTGACGGCGTACGTTAGGGGAGGCCTATGTCCAGCAGTGGACTAACACAGGCTGATGATGATGAAATTTTAAAAATGCATGTTTTAAAACAAACAGGCAAACCTAAATAATTTCATGTTTCGTAAAAACTAAAATTATTTAAACATGAAGATAACGGTAAACTATGTCATTATTTCGTTCACATTACGTTATTACTAGAAATGTTTGATAATACGTATTTTAGATTAGAATATATTTAGGGATTATCTTTTGTGCCGTGATAGGCGTTTGATAAATAATTGCGATATAATCAGATGACATTCAAATTTAAACTTTATTGTTATGAGACTAGTGGTTCAATTTCAATAACATAATGTAATAGTGATTTAATGCGGCACTGATATGTCAATCCGAAATATAAAATAATTAAAAGTAATTAGAGCAAACCGCTCGCGGCCAATGTTTCACAATGATGTTTAATTTGTTATTACTTTGTTCGTGTTTTGTACTAGGTTTTAGTGAAAACGTAAGATACGACAATTACGCCCTATACAATGTAAGGCCCGAAACTATAGAACATTTAGAAGTTTTGAGGGGTTTGCTCAGCACCGTCGGGAAATCGACTTTTGGAGTGCACCCACGAACATTGGGTATAATGTAAGTGTCGTGTCACCGCCGGAGTCGCGGGAGAACTTTGAACGGCAATTGGCACAACACAATGTTGTATATGACGTGATATCGGAAAATATTCAGGAGTAAGTTTAGTCTGAATCTATGTAGAATTGTATTGTATTGTATTGTAGAATATACAAATGTTGTTTCGTTTAATTAATTATTGTAGTTTTTTTCAGTTTGTATCGCATTTTTATTTCTTAATTGGTACTGCAGGTTTAGGTTGACTCACCCACGGTACTGAAGCCCCGTTCTATTCTTAATAATATCTAACTATATATAGTATTATTAACTTCCTACTACTTATATAAGCTAAAAATGTAGCATAACGATAAGCATTGCAATGCTGTTATTTGCATAAATGACCTTCCGCGCCTGAGTTAAATAGTTCAAGCATTATTAAATTTTGTGCGTACTTTTTCGTATGTTTTAGAAATAATTTTTACATAACAGGCAGGCAATTTATCTCGTTGTATTTTATTATTAATAAAATAAGGGTAATTATAACTTCAAGGGTAATTAATTTGTTGCAGGGCGTTCGACGAACAAACGCGCGAAAGGAAGAAACGTGACACTAACGAATTATACTGGACAAATTATCAGACAATTGATGAGATATATGAATGGTTTGAACATCTAGCGAGGAGCTACAGTAGTGTCGTTACACTTATACATGGTGGAAGATCATACGAAGGTATTAATATTTTCTATATGAAACCAACATTAACCATTTTACTAAAAAAAACTACAAAAATAAAACTAGAAGGTTAATAAAAACTACCACAATGAGTGATAACCTGTACAAAGTTATATTGATGTACGGTTTGTTTCAGGTCGAAATATTACAGGCGTGAAAATCTCAAGACGTTCAGGCAGACGAGCTATCTTTATTGACGGAGGACAAGTTGGAGCAGACTGGCTATCGCCAACAGTCGTCACATATCTAATAAACCAACTGGTTACAGGGGAGGATGCAGAAGCGAGGGCTGCCACTGAAGATTTTGAATGGCACATTTTCCCTATTCTGAATCCGGATGGACACGTATTCTCTCAAGACTCTGTACGTCAAATCTTAAAGTTATATTAACCGCTATCACATTATAAAAACGCAAATTTTATTTAAATAAAAATATTTGTTAAGAAAGGCATAAAAAATTATCTCGCGAACTCTAAACTGTAACGAAAAGTTTTAAAATGTATAGGTATCAAATTTAATAAGGTAATAGTTAATGAAAAAAATAAAAGAAGACTTTTATCAATAAAATTCATTTAAATGATTTTATCAATAAAATCTATGATCTAATACTTGAAATTTGGTATAACATTCCAGGTTAGACTTTGGATGAAAAATCGCAGACCTACAAGGGGATCGTCTATCGGAGTTGATCTATCAAAGAATTGGAATTCTCAATGGAGCGGTAATAATTTTCCTAGCTCAGAATTTATTGAAATATTGCATTATTATTTCTTGTTAAAGGAAGAGGCAATTTTGTTTCAAGTACATCCATCCTTCTTTACCTTTGTACCGATTTTCAGTAAGCGGGGGCAGTCATGATCCAGACGCTAGCAATTTCATAGGTATCGGTCCGTTCTCCGAACCAGAAACTAGATCTGTATCAAGTTACATAGAAACTATCGGGACTAACTTGGCTGGCTTATTGTCGTTCAGATCTTACGGACAAAGGCTTTTGATACCTTTCGCTCATAGCTCGGAAGCTATGTACAACTATGACGATATGGTGAGGAAACTTTACCAATAATGTTTATGAATTAGCTTCATGCCAAATATTTTGTTTATATTTACAACAAAGTATCTAAACATGTAAAGTATTTTTATCTATTTGCATTGTTTACGACCTAATAAAAAAGAGTCATTAAACGTAAGTGTTTACATTAGGAATTTTTGTTTATAAGTTTTTAAAAATACTAATAAAAAGAAAAATTTTCGTCGTATTGATATTAAAAGCCAAGGAATAAGCACTTAACGTTTACTGTATTCTATTAACAGATAATAATTGGGCGTAGAGCAATGGGATCTCTAAGTGTTAAGTACAACACACAATTTTTGGTTGGAACTTCAAGGAATGTCCATGGTAAGTTTTTATTCCGAACATTTTATTTCTTCATTCTATTTAACGTTTTCTAATTAAATAAGTGAAATAAGGTTTTTGAGGTTTATAAGAAACTTCCGAACTCATCGAATGCCCTGTACCCTTTTAGATTGTTAAGGTCAGATGCTAGTCGTAAAATCGGTGTAAAGTAGTTATCAATAGTAGTTATCAAATCTGTAGCCTAGTGGTATGGGTGTGTGCTTTGGATAACGGAAGTCGTGGGTTCGAATCCTGCGGGGACTCAACAAATGTCCAATGTTTTTTCCTATTTGGTTAGGGCCGATCACCCAATTGTCTGAAAAGTAAGATGATCCATGAGTCGGATGGGCATGTAAAAAGTCGCTTTACCCACCAACCCGCATTGATCTAGCGTGGTGAGAAACGGTCCGACAACCACCTAAATGGAAAGGGCGTGCATTAAGGGACGCCTGTGATGATGATGATGAGCTTTACTATTATAGAATAATAAGTGTACATTAAAATCAGTGGTCCATTAAAACTGTAATGATTTGGGTTTAAAATATGTACATAGGCTTTATATAATTGAACCAGAGGATAATTATTATACATCACATCATATAGAATTCAAGTCATGTGAGTACAGATTACTACTATCACTTAAAGTGGCTATAGTAGGTGCTATCTACGGTCCTATTTCTGACGCAAAGGTGTAGTGTGAAAAGACTACCGTGTTCCGGTTTGATGACACCGTAGACCGTTTTTACTGGATAAACGTCAGCATCCTAAATCTCACGGTTGGCAGCACTTTGGTAGTACCCCTGTTATTACTGATGTCTATGCCTATGTCTGACGACTGCTCATCCGCCTTCGTAAAAAGATATAACATCGCAGTTGTCATTTTAATGTCTTTAACATTATTGAAATTATTTGAAACAGTTAAACCACTAGTTTTACAATTACCGCTATTTCAGATGGTTCAACGGGCACAATTGCTGATTGGGCTAAACACCGATTTAATCCTCCAGTGGTTGCCACTTATCAGCTACGAGACACTGTATGGGGGTACACCCTACCGGTAAATCAAGTCCTGCCTGCTTGCGAAGAAACATATGACTCTGTTATGGCTATCATAAGAGAAGCCAAATTCATAAACGTGTTATAAGAATGTGTAATACATGTTTTAGCTGCTACGAACTTGAAAATCATCTTAGTAGAAACGAAACGGAAGATTATTAAAAATATTTATTATTCAATTAGTTTTATTATTTCTTGCTTAAAGATCTATTCTCATTTATGTACATTTCCAGTTTATCTTCACTCTCAGCCATTTCCTCCAGTTATCATGGGTTTGACTTCTAGCCTGTATAGATTAAGCTGCATCACAGATTTTACGCCTAGCGTATGGATTCTGACATCCATAAACCAAAGCGATAATGCGTTCTACGGATTGGTTACCTTTCAGTAAAATTGAAGGCACTGACATCGTATAACGACTGCCTTAAAATCCATTCAAGTCCAAACAACACATTTATACACCATTAATAATCTCAAAGTCACGTTTGTGTAATGATAATGATAAACAGATAAAAGAATTTAGGCCATAAATTTTATTTAGGTAATTTTTTATATAGTCACACTGGAAATATTTTCATTGCCCTTGGTTATGTATGCCTGTTAGTGAAAAATATCTACTGGAGTAAAAAAACATTGATTTTTATGATTCATTGTGGTTAATTTAAACTTCAAATTGAACAAACTTAAAACAGTTATTAATTATTAATTTGTTTGATAAAGCCACAAATGAATTCATTAATTTAGTAATAATAACACCTGTTAACATAGGAATAATGCATGAAATTTTTGTTTTGTATCTTTTATATCAATATTTATTAAGTTAAATATTTTAATTTTTTCTTTAAGCCATTGCATAAGATTATTAATTAGGTTAGCTTGTAATTTTGTGTAACAAGCTACCCTATTAATAACGTAAATAGAAATTGATGCACAGAGAAATATCTAACTTTTAATTTTATATTTATTTCTATTTATTTTACATAAGTAAACAAAAAGTAATTGACACTGCTCAGAAGTGTTAGTTATAAGAAGACGCTATTCAAATTTCTAAATACTATTAATTAAAACTACATTTTATATATATATATATAATATAATATATATATATAATATATATATATTATATATATATATACATAATGTATAAAGGTTTGAAAGAAGAACGTAGAAATATTCAAGAAGGGGTTAATTGATAAATGTTTTATCTAATTATTAAAGTATTGATACAAAAAGTTACCTTCAAAAGACAATATTAGAATCGCCTCCGTTACCTTGCTGCATTAGTCGTAGTTTTACTTACAGCCAGGACAATTTTGTACTATTTTAGTTAATTTGTAAAATATGGCTGAACGCTTAAATCGCCACGAGTATAATATGTTTGGATCAGTCGGTAACAGTTGTTCGAAACCATCTATTGCAGCCGACACACGATGTCAATGCTACAAAGTCTGACGACTTATTCATCTGTATTATCCTAGCACATAACCAATTCTTTTTTATTAACTGTGACCTTGTTCATTGACGAAGCCTGTTACATTTAGCAGAGTCTAATCTAAAAACTTAACGTTGGCGAAATCTATAAGAAAATGCCATGAAAACAAACAGATGAATTGAATTTATTTATGTATAAAAATACTACAAATGAATGTACCAATTGTGATTGCTATTGTAAATGTTTAATAGTGAAGCTCTCGTACTTTTCAATGCCATGATAATTATATTTAAAACTCACTGTTCAAATAATGTACAAACACTGACACGAGTTTTAAACCATTCAAAGTGAAAACGCTATAATACGCAATAATATTATAAGCATGGGGATTTAATGATATCATTATCACCAGCACTTTGATAACTTTAAACTGGATTGTAAAAATAAAATGTAATTTAAATTGACGGGCACAGTAGCATACAAAATAATATACATATATAAAATTAACAAAAGTTAGTTCTAATTAATTTATTGCAATTTAGGAAGTGATTGAGGCCTATTTAACGATTTTACGATTTTTAGTACAGGGAGTAATGTTTATCTTTGCTTATCATAGCATATATTAATCTTTATTTAAACAATATTTGAACTAAATAATACCATTAAGAAAAATAAGTATAATAATCTGGTAAATAAAAGGAACAAAAGGAATCTCGTAATTCAATGAACTCGACAAACGTAGAGTAGGACGCCCTGCGGCAAGATGGAGTGAAGAAATTGGCAGTGGCCTGTGTGGGCTGGATGAGAGTAGCCGAAGATCGGAAGCAGTGGCGTGCATTAGGGGAGGCCTATGTCCAGCAGTGGACTGACACAGGTGATGATGATGATGGTGATGAAAGAATATTTTTTTATTTCTAAATTTAATTTGAGTTACAATAAAGTAGTACTTTTTCTACCAAAGTATAAATATTATTGACAATAAGAACTGATCTCTTTCACTGTCCAGCTCAGATGGCAAAGGAAAAATGAATACAGTTTTATCGTCTCTTGAATGCCAAATCAAATACGGAAAGGATGCAATTTTGTGCAAATAAAACTGTCGATAAAATGGTACCATGCTTAGGTTAAGTCAAAGTGCACGGCTTAACTCGTAAGGCTAAATAATATATACTGGCTCCAGTTCTGGAAAATGGCCAAGATTTGAAAACAGTTTATAGACAGAGCGACGATAAAATCGAAAAGTATATCAAGTAGATTTTGTAAGCCAAATCCGTTTCACGATTTCGAGGAAAGTTCTTAATTGAATATATCATCGATGTCGTATATTTTAGAAACTTTGTTGTTTCAAATACTTGTATTATTAGGGCGTTTATTTTACTGCTTATTGTTTTTATTGCTGCAAAATATAAGATAAACTTACAAATATAATTAAACATTGTGGTTAAACGTTACAAACTGACAAATTGATATTAAATAGTCCAATCTTTTTAAAAATAATTACGAAAATTTATGTCTTAAATTAGTTGTAACTACGAAGGATCAATAATAAATCGCAATATTAAACAGCTGGGCACTGCATTTGTTTATTTGGTAATATTTTTGACCCCAAAAGAACTCTTTTCAAAATATTTTTCTAAATTAAAATGCTGCATATTATCTTTTGTATGTATGCATCGAGAGAAACCAAGGGCTATAGCTAGAAGCTATTTTCAAAGTGGCACAATACATCAAATTGGTTTTTTTTCTTAAATAGGGCAATGCTACGTAGCCTTAACATTGTTTCATATTGATGAATTACATTAGATAACTGTTATCATGTATGGCATTCAATCCGATTAATACGATATCGTGTCAGTCTTTATTTTAGTTAAATATATGGTAGTCTTGTCACATGTTATATAATAACAAATGCCATGAAATCGTTGTGCTTTAAAATGTTATTTTTAATCATCGGAACTGTGACATGTGAAAAGATCCGATTTGATAATTATACTCTGTACAAAATATACCCACAAAATGAGGAACAAGTTGCACATCTACAAAACTTGCAAAATACGGAGATGAAATACGATTTTTGGAAAGATCCCACGAATTATGCTGAATACGTAAGCGTTTTGTCAAGCCCTCAAGATAGTATTCAGCTGGAAAGTTTCCTTGAAAAGACCGACATAAAATTTTCAATAACAGTACCAAATGTACAAGAGTAAGTATTTCTTCGATTGCAGCTGCCCGAAATTTCAAATGTTATTATATTATTAATAATTTTAGAAGATAAAAGTTAATTGAGTTATGAGTCTTTAGCGCTTTGAAGAATTTTATTTTGCATTTAAATTATCAATATATAAAATAGCATAGAATTGAGTCACTAACCTAAATTTTAAATTATCAAGAATTACATTATAAATATATTATTTAATTACCCTTAGTAAAAGAAAAGCGGTAATTAATTCTTTGTTGCTATCACAATACATACAATATATATTGTAACAACTTTTCTTTTGTAAATAAAAGTAAGTTAAAAACAAATTTTTCTAAACATCAATAATTGATAAGTAAATCGACATCAAAGTGTATAATTAACAACATTTTAAAATTCTGACCACTCTAGATTGATAGAACGGGAAAATGTCGGAAGCTACACGCGAAATAATCTAAGAAGCATGACATGGAATAACTATTACCGAATGGATGACATAAATGCATGGTTGGATGACTTAGTAGCCGCATATCCTAATACAGTCACACCAATCGTGGGCGGGAGGAGTCACGAAGGCCGCGACATCAAGGGCATAAAGATATCCCATGGATCCGGTCGACGGGCGGTATTCATTGAAGGCGGTATACATTCACGCGAATGGATCTCGCCAGCCACTGTATGTTATATCACAAACCAGTTGTTAACTAGCAACGAGGCCGAAACAAGAGCTGCAGCTACTGATTACGACTGGTATATTTTCCCGGTAACGAACCCTGATGGATATATTTTCAGCCATGATGTGGTGAGTAAGACTAAAATAAACAAAGATAAAAAATTTAAACAACAATTTAATACCTATGAAAAAACTTTTTATAGCAACATAAACAAGTAGCGCAACAAATAATATTTAAAGTATAGTGAGGTTTGATTTAAATTATTTTTACTAGTAGTTATTATTATTGCTAGTTAAGTATAGCAATTTAAATTCATTTGTACTTCTTATCTGATTAAATATCGTATTACATGTTTATTGATACAAGAATGATAATTTTCTTTAGATAGACATTGACGATAACCTATTATATTGTCTAACAGACTTTTCCAAATTAAGGATCTCAGTATTAACTAATGAACATTTTAAATTATTTTATTTACTTAACGATAATAGATGTATAACTTTGGTAGGAAAAAAGGTGTACTTTAATAAGATAAAAGAAAATTTTCTACAGAGATAATCTGATTCAGAAACTTTGTTACGTTTGTAAAACGTGAGCTTTATTTCCGGTACCAGACATGGAAAACTCAGTTTAAACGTTTATGTCTGTAATCCATTCTAGATTTAATTGTTAATAAGATATATGCTATATTCATATTGAAAAATATGATAATTAAATAAATATGTAATAGTAAAAAATATGTTACAGAACAGAATGTGGAGAAAGAACCGTCGTCCAATCGGAGCTCAATTTGGCGTTGATCTTAATCGTAACTGGAACAACAATTGGTTGGGTAAGAACATTTAAATAAAACTTACAACAAAATTATTTACTCAAAGATAAAGCCACTAGATGGGTAGACTAAAAACACTGTAAATGCAGTAAATAAGTCAATAATTTTTGCAGTAAATAAGTCTTTTATAACCCTTTGCTCATTAAAAGGTATTATCTAAAAAAAATATATTTCCAAACTTTTATTTTACTTTTAATTGGGAAAGCGAATCAATTTGTTAACGCTTGTTATCTTTTTCCTTTTATTTCTTATCCAATTACCAATCAATTTTACCTCTCAATATTTTTTGAAAATTTCTTTCCGTTCTAAGTCTTCCTGGTAAAAATGAGGCGAAAAATATGTAATAAGGAAAGACGAAAAAATTGTTAATTCTGTAAAATGTTATTAATTTTTACACACTCGTAAACGTATTAAAAATTACAAAGTCCGAATGAAATTTTTAATAGAATGGAAATATTGCCTCGGCAAATAGACGGCGGATTTACCAAGGCTTTTAAGATACGATAAGGTTATTCAAATAATATTATTAATTTTAGCGCAAGGTTCCAGTACCGATCCAGCCACTGACAACTACGCGGGCATTGGACCATTTTCAGAAGCCGAATCAAGGTCCCTCTCCGCTTACATTAGAGAAATAGCTGATCAAATAGACCTTTATCTGTCCTTCCATTCATTCGGTAATCTACTGTTATTACCGTTTGGAAACACAACTCAACCCCTGGCGAACTATCACGACGCTGTAAGTAAACATTTGAAACTTGGACTTGATGTTATTTTATTATCGATATTCAATGTATTAAAAAAATATCCCAAGCTTCTCGGAGCCCGAAAGGTGGTAGTGATGATATTCTGCCACTGACAAAATATCACCGAGTTCCCGAGCGAAGGGCACCGTAAATTAGACGTTAAATTATATGTCTCAGCATTAACTATATTGCGTGTTGCTGATGTTCACGGGCGTCGGTGACTACTGACACCACACGACTTTTCGTCTGCTTTCATAGGCTATAAAAAGCCATTTACTTCAAGGCAATGAATTAAAATAAATAACATTATCAAGAGGTTATCTACGAAATAGTATCGAGCCGAACTATAATCGAATACTGAAATTGCAGATGAACATTGGAAGACGAGCCATGGGGGCATTATCGGTTCGGTATGGAACTCAATATGTCACTGGAAACATCGCTGAAGCTATTTGTAAGGATTCTATTACAATAATCATATTTGTTTGGTGCTTGAAATATATACATTTCTGATTGTCTTTTTCATTTTTCATTATAGTTTCTCATAATTTAAAACTTTTGATGTTATCATAGTAACTTTACGTATTTATTTCATTTATAATATATTTTTATAAAATTTTGGGAATTAGTATTATTATAAACATGCTAAAATCCGATAAATTGCACATTTCGTTAGCTAAATTTTCTTATTATTTATTTCTTACCATGCGATCTTTCTAAAGCTTTTAAAACCGTTTATAAAGTAACACAATTGTCCAATAAAATATCATAAGATATTAACATTATGCATTTTTGTTATGTTATATTCATTTGGCCTATGTCCACAGTCGACTGCCACAGGCTAATGATGATGATGATGATAATTATGTATTTGTGACGAAACATTATATAAATGTACGAAAATGGAGGCCGGAGGGCCGCAAATAATAAGAATGCTTTTGAGATAAAACATTAGTGAATATGATTCTCATTCCATGTTTGCTTTATTATTTAACCTTTACTTGCAGACCTTGCAACCGGTGGAAGTATAGATTGGGTGAAAGGACATCTAAATGTTCCTTTGGTCTATTGCTACGAGCTACGCGATGATGGAACGACCGGGTTCTTGTTGCCGCCCGAACAAATTCTACCGAATAGCGAGGAGGTTATGGATTCGATTCTCGAATTGATCCACCAGGCAAAGAGATTCGGATACATGAACGGTGGGCAACATCTTAAAGCGTCGTTGCTGATTGTTGCTGCTATGTTCGCAGCATACGTATTTTATTAAAGTCTTTAATAAGAATCTATGTCTTTGGCTGCATGTATTTTTAATAATAACAATTGTTCTTTATTAAGAGCGTTTTAACGTGAAAAAAAAAAATATCGTTTTTCAAATGCAAAAATAATTTAATCGAAATAATATAAGTTATTGTAAGCATAGCTGAAATTTTTTTTTGAATATTAATTGAATTTTCCAATTAAGTCTCACTCATTACTTTTGCTGAGTTTCTTACGCCAGTTCTTCTCATGTAAGAGGCTTCCATTACCAAACCTGCGGGTAGTACACTTGTCAACAAAAAG
Organism: Lamproptera curius; assembly: GCA_029286875.1. NCBI lineage: Eukaryota > Metazoa > Arthropoda > Insecta > Lepidoptera > Papilionidae > Lamproptera > Lamproptera curius. Next base: position 1,423,529 of record JAGSMT010000094.1, on the reverse strand, counting down.
TGTAAGGCTTTCATATCCAAAAAAAGACTTTGGTAAAACTGAATAGAAGTGACAATTGTTACACAAATAAAAGCATTACACTAATGCGCGTACTTCAAATCGAGGTGGTGGTCTTTTGATTCCTGAACCCTCATTTTGTGTAAAGTAAAAAAAAATCATCAAATAAAAAATACAAAACCTATGTAATAACTTCTTAATACAATGACAGTAGCTAAAATCATGTACATTGGAGAAAATATAGGTCGCTCTAATGGCTTTTTACTGCGTCGGAGTAATAATATGATAATAGTTCTGGACGAATAACACATCATCTTCTAGTCCCAAACTAAGCAAACCATGTATTTTGAAAACCAGACGACTGGTAAATACATAGGCTTATTTTTTGTTTAAATAATACACATAATACATATACAAAGACGAGAAAAAAACTATGTTGATCAGACAATATTTTCCCGTTGTGGTAATCGTAGTGTGGCACGCCCTGCGGCAAGATGAAGAGTGGCCGGTGTGAGATGAATGAAAATAGCCGAAGATCAGAAGCGGTGCGTGCATTAGGGAGGCTTATGTCCAGCAGTGGACTGACATAAGCTGATGATGATCGGTAAATGTGTTCGATTACCATTTTATCATTACCGATGAAATGGTAATCGAACTCACACCCTTTGAGGCAACATTCAATATCACTAACGGCTCCGCCAAGCGGGTCGTCCAATATATATTTTTATATTTTATTATGGCTTGTATAAAATTTATAACGATAATTATTAGCATTATCTAACTATTTTATAACAACTTAAACTCGATACAGAAGCATTTGAAACACGTCGTTCGTATTGAGGCGTTAGGAAAGATGAATACAATTCATACGCATCTGGCGTATAAATAAAATTCTATTGCCACTTTTACTATTAAAGTTCCGAGTGGTTCTATTGACTAAGGCGGCTGCAAAACACCATGTGAAGATTCAGCCGGCGGCCATTAGGCTATATGAGAGCGGTCAACGTAAAGGGAGTGCTTTATGCAAAGAGCAACACATATTGTACTTCAATCGTGTTATATCTACAAACGATCATTCCTATTATATACTTATAAAACACAAAGGAAATAAATTTTAGTGCCAATATATGACGCTATAGTAACACACATTATTTGATTATACAGTACGCAATGTATACTGTTGTACGTAATTATTTTTAATGAGAGAATTAAAATTATCGCAATTATTTTTAAAATTGCCATTTAATTTTTATAATACTTTGGTTACGTGATAATGAATACAGCCTCGACTATTTTACACAATGGTACCAAATAACACAATGAACAATTCATTTATAATGGCCCTATAGAAAATCCTGTATGCATAACATTGAAATATTAATACAATTAAACCTTTTTTTTCTATTGTATATTAATGTAATTATCGTATCTTAAAAATGCAGAATTGGATATATTTTTTTCTTAAGTGACACTAAATAGAAAAACATTTATATTTTTGTCTGTATATAATTTTTTTTTTGTAAATTCAAGTTAAGTATGTAAGTCAAATATATTATAAATTTGTCACTTTTACATACAACGTTTCACGGAACCACGTCCAGTGGTTGAGTTATCACGATCACAGCTCTTTGAAGAGCTCGCCCCGAGCCACTAGGAATTACGCACGGATTCCTTGCAAGTTGTTCTCAACTAAGTTAGAAATAATATGAAACTAACCTTAAATATTTAAAAAAAATCCGTTCTCGTTTCAATTAAAAACATGTTAAATTGTCACTTAAAAAATATCCTATCGCTTATAATACTAACAAATACAAATGTACGTTCCTTCCCTGAATTTTAAGTATGAATGTGAAAGAATAGTACATACTTTATCGCGTAAATAGTAACAATAACTTAAAGATTTGATCTTTTAATGAAGACATTGAGAATAAAAGAGCACGCCGCTCGCCAAGATAAATACAAGAAACTTGCAGGAAATATTGATATATTTCAAGTGTCTGAAAATTGTATGGCAAGTAATATAAAAACTATAAAGTCTCATAAAACTTTAACTGCTTTTTGCAAAGCCTAAAATCAAACTTAGGAATACACAAAAAATACAAAAAAATGTCAAATTAAAACTTTGAAGGTTATATAAAATTCATTCAGGTGGATACTTATCAAATTACAGTCACCGGGAACGCCGGAAAAAGAAAAAAACTAGGGAAAAAAAATGGAAAATATTGTTATCAAGTAAATCCTATAAATAAAACGTATTCTTCCTATTAATCTAGGATGTGAAATAAAATACATCAATTCCTTTTTTATTAATATTTTAACCTTCAATTTATATTGAGGAGCAATATTGGAGCAATATTTTTTACACAATGTAAAATATAATCATGTCCAGCTATAAGCATGAATAAAAACTGCAGCCGAACAATGTGAAAATGCTAATAAAGGGACAAAGAGTTGAATTCATAAAGTGTGATTATTAAAGAGCCAGACCGCAGTTATTGTTGAGCAAACAGTTTCACGGCGGTGCGCTCAACGGTAATGGATTTGGTGGAAATTAATTATTTTCACCGCTCCACTCGGGTTTACTCGTGTTTCTGGAACTTTTGATGTGTTAAATTCGATACATGCTGTATCACTATTTGGACTTTATGTTGTGATAATTATAGTTGCATTTCCAATGAGAGGGTGCCCGATCAGTACTTTACTATTGTTCTCGTGTGATTGTTTTACGCTTTTTATTTAGCTGCCATTGTTAGGTCTGATGCTTGATAAGAATTCTCGTTTCATCCCGAAAGCCGATCGTTTTAATTATCTCTATCCCCTTTGTCTTCTCTTCGATCTTTGATATTATTTTAATGGTACAAGGCAATCGTGCAAAAATTGTTCCTAAGCAGTACACAAACTTTTAAAGGTTTATTCAATTATTTTTAGTTAAACTTATTATTGGTTAAACTAATTATACAATGTTCCAATAGCATGATACTCGGTGGAATTTATTGGAATTTGCTAAGTAAAACATAAATATGAAATCTTAAAATATGAAAAAAATATATAATTCAAGTAACATCCTTCATCAGTGCATTGAATTTTATGATATTAAACTCAGTACAGGTATGAATGTACTATTTTATTTTTGTACCTATCATGATTTTCATTCCTTTTTTAAGGGCTGTCTGAACAATTTAATGCCTGCTGTTTAAAATATTTAAATTTATTTGCCTCTGACGATGTTATATCAGAAATAAACTACTAAGCTGTCGAAGTTACGATTTCCTTTCCAAAACAATTTTTCCTGCTCTGCAATCTGATTAAATGAATAGAATCCTCAAAACCAATAACCGTTTGATTAAACGTTTTAAAATTACTTTGAATGTTTTAATTAATAATAAGTAACTTGTCTACGTCTGTGTAAATGATGATTCGCAAGTATTTTTTTTAATATTTGTGTTTTAGAACATTCTAACAAAATTCCCACTAAAAATATTTTACGGCAAAAAGTTTTTCATATGAAAATTGTTTCAACCAATTACGGCTAGGTCAAAGCTTTGTTATACTTCGAATTTTTTCACCGGTTGACATTTTCAGGATAGTTTAGAAAAACAGTTAAAACAACGTGTTGGTTATATAAATATGAACTGAAGATTTTATTTAAAAGTAAAATTAACATATACAACCATAATATTTAGCAAATAGTGTTAAAAACAATATATTATTGTATATTAGTGTAAAATAATCTTATTCTTAATAGCAAAATTAACTCAAATTTAAGGAAAGATCCACTCCACGGTAATAAAAAGCTTGCTCAAGGCTTTTATTAAATAACATGACTATTTGTGCTTGTAATTGTTTGATTATTATTTCAATTTTATTGCAAAATATGACAAAAATTCTGCTGCTGAATTTCTTTTGCCCGTTCTTCTCGGGTCAGAGGCGTCCTTTACTGAACTGGTGGTAGATTTTTGACAATCAATAAGTGAGGGTATCGCTTCTTTGTTGAATGAATATATTTGAATTCTAAAAATCTTAACTGGTAAGTAGGTACGCTACCGCGTTGTTTCAGGTTATCTTAAATATTATAGTCATACTTGTTTATTTTTGTTTATATCAAATATATTAAAAGTCTACGAAAACAGTAAGTGAGTAAGCAAAGATAATTTACATGTGGCTCTGCCGACGAAATATGGAGTTAAACGCGTAGCAGAAATTTCTTTTGCCCAATAAACAAAAGTGACAATAATGAAAATAAGGTTACCGGCTTTCTTCAGTTGTTTTTACGAGCAACAACAAAATCATAGTTGGCCTTATATGACAGCTTGCCACATATTACATTTTAATGGCGGAAATCACAAGAGCTATCTTTGCATTATTCTGATTTATTAAACGTGCTCAGGTCAAGTCTACAGGAATCAAGTCTAAAACTACTATTTATATTCTTTCCGACTATAAATTAATATCATCAACAAAAAAGGAGAATACGTACTAAGATTCGAAAAAACCATTAAAAATAAGGGCATTTGCCTTTTTTGGAGGAATTTATACATCGACTATATTTCGCTACAAAATCTGGTTTAGCGAGTGTACATTTCAAATCGACCCGCTTACTATTATCCGCGTAGTATAACCGTTAATCATGGCTTAAAGCCAATAAAGTCGGCTCAAAGCGTATCGACATCCGGAATTGCGTGCGAGTCACCGCCCACTCAAGATCGCGTGGAACGCGTAAAACCTGGTAGCGACTCAATCGAATCCGTGTTCTGGCATGCACGCGACCGCGTCCGACACCGTTTCACATAAATTCACTCCTGTAAAATGTACCGCCGCTTTGTTTCGACGCACATGACGAATAACATTGTAACTGAAAATAGGCGGCGAATGAAAACTAAGTAAATAAAAGCTTTTCAATTGTAACAAGTAGCACGAGAGAAGCCAAAGTAGATTAAACCTAATTTTCTAATCAAAATTAATTTATATAATTCACCTTATATCTTGACCACAGTTAAGAATCCGTAGGTATCGAAGGAATTAATTTAAACCTATGTAGTATCTCACGCCATAGTCTCCATTAAATACGTTTGTTAAAGGAAGCCAAGATTATATGAAGCTGTTGCATGTACAGTAATTGCCAGTGAACAGTATCTTCCTCGTTACAGAAATGATTTTATAACAATTTTACACTGATGATGAAGCACTAGTAAGCTTATACGATTTCGAATTATGGTTCTAAAAACAAATAGAGTGCAATATAACAACATCATGCAAGAGTGTAATATAATATCAAATCTGCATTGTCATAGGAAAACATTCTAATCATGTCAAAATGATTACGATTATTTAATAAATAGGTACATTATTTATGAGAAAAAGAAATTATGCGTTCTATGTCTACCAGACATGATTGTAACTCAATATGTTCAAGTGTTATTCCGTACAGGTGTCGAGTTTTCGAGCCGCGACCGAATATTGCGTAGGAGCTTGCGGCATTTTGCGTCGCGTACGCAATTCAATTTCTAGTTTGTTTCGGCGCTGTTTGTTTTCCATTTCATGCGTACACGTCTGGCGATTCGCACTGTGGCGGTTTAGGATGAATTGGTTTCTGTTAATCAACGCGGCGACAAACACGTAACATGCTTTTGCGAAATGTCGCAATCAAGCGAGCTAAATTCGATATGCTTTCATAATTTTAATCGTGTCACCGTTGAATTCACTAATACATCCATTCATTTTAATGTAGTAGGTCTCTTATTTATAAGGGGCCGTCTTATTTATAAGGTCTGGGAGAATATAATCGCAGATCCTGCTCCTGTAAATCAGTATTGTGAAAACACTACTGTCTTAAGGTTGGAAGGACACCGTAGCCAGAGTAATTACCGGGTTAACGAAACGTAACATCCAGTGTTCTATTACACTTCGTTTCTTATGGGCAGTGCGTATGATTTAACATTAGCTTAACGTCCTAATTAAAAAAAAGTTATTTTAAAAAATAGATCGAAAATTTTTATTAAAATTATATACATAACGAACAGATAAATATGCAACTAGCAAAAGGGAAACCTGAGTACGAATCCAGATAAGGCATTTACGAGATATAGCAGGAAATATGTCAATGTAAGAATTGCACAACATATCTTTAAAAGTGAAGAAATATTTGAATATCTTTATTTGTATCGAAGAAATGTTTATTTAGAAGCAAGTTTGTTACGTGGACTAGTATGGATAACTTCAACGTCATATATATTTAGTGACTTCAAACGCTGAGACACAATAATAGTAAACAATAAATAATATTCCTTTACAAATAAGGTATTGTTAAAGTCCCAAACCATCAATTTGTAATAATACTCTAAAGTAAATGTAGGACACTGTTAATACTCTGTGCCTGACAAGCAATATTTTGTGACCGACTTCCCAAAAGAAGGATCCTATGTTTTTTTCATATGTTACCTCGTTGTTCTGCGCCTATAGCTCCAAATCTGTTCATTCTTGAATTTTAAATGATAGATATTAGCTTTCCATTGGTTCCATTTTTTTTAATAATTTTGTGAAAAGTAGTTTATAGATATTTGAGAAAAAAATTACAGCCCCAAAAACCTCGAGCGATTAAATAACAAACGCTGCCAAAACCGTTAAAGATAGACATATACTATGTTTAGACATATCTATGTCTATATCGTGTCATGTCATAAAGTATGTTTTAAATAAAATTTGCGATTGCATTTATTTATGTTTTAAGAATATCGCACATTAATCAATTATATTAAAATATAAACATTTTTTGAAAGCTTAAAGAAGACAATACAGTTTAACTTCACATAAACGTTATTGTATTAAAAATTCTTTATTCTATTAGCATAAAACGTGTCATAGATGACACTTTGATAAAATTATTACATTAAAAGTCATCTGAGATTTAAAATGCAGCAGAAAACGCGATGCAATTTCGTACGAAGAGTACTTCATTAGCTCATTATATTGCGTAAAATAGTTATACGCTGTTAAAAGTCGGTCATATTTTTTTCGTTACAATTTCACTTGTGTTATAAATAAGCTACTTAATTTTTTTTAAATAAAACATTTATTCCCACACGACTTTCATGGAATATAGCAAAACGCCGGATATTAACGACACCGTCTTGTTATTGAGTAGTGCACTACGTGTTGTTCAGAAAGCTGAATGTCCCAATGCAAAAGAAGTAGCAAAACAAGATTGCAATTTTAAAATAGAGATCTTTTATTTACGCGATTATTATACTTATCAAATCCACTAATTCACGGATTTTTCACGTTAGTTATATATTTTTATTCCATATTCCATAATTATATAAATATTATAATATATGGGCTTATGGGCTTATGGGCTCTATCCAGTATCTAGACTCAGGCAGGCAGTCTGCCCGTGATCATAATATATATAAATAACCAAAACATAAGTAGATTAATATAAGAGATATAATATAAGTAGCGTTTATTTACTTAACAAAATTAATTTAATCACATTTATTTCACGAACGCTGAAAAAAATTTGAAACATTAAGCGTATAGTTTTAATTGACATAGTCGCATTAGCATTCGTAAAACCCGTTTCGATCTCCCGTTTTATTATTAGTAACCATATTTATCTTTAAAAACACAGCTATTTCAAAAATAACTCTTTTGAAAGATTAGACTCACCGCTCAATGCATCCTTCGCAACGTTCTAAGCTGAAATATGTGCCTACACACGACCGAAAACAAAGATGTTTAGCCGATAATTGTTATTGATGGCGCTTGCGACCGTTTACGTTGGATCGTAACATAAATGTTGCCACGGGCTGTCGGTCCGTAGATAGCTCTGATTTATTTCGTTAGCGCACTTTAAGCCGGCTATAATATGTTACAGTCCCGCATTTATGGACCGATTTATGTTTTAATATCAATAGTCTACGATTGCGTTGCCGATAGTCGTTACTTTACAGGAAAACGTAAAAAAAATGTTGTATATGCTCGATACTTATTCTCTCTTAGGAAAGCCTCTGCGATAACGACTTATCATGTGCCAATTGCAGTGAATTTCCGGTTTGACTGTCATTACAATCGATTATTCTAAAATTACTGTTCATTTTCTTTCAGTCTCCTTATTTGATTAAAAATTTATGACATTTAAAAAAAAAAGTATTAATTAACAACACCATCAATCTTTTACAATTATCATCATTAAATCCAACGAAATGCAAGCGAAGCCACTATACGTTAATGCTACCAGCTGACTTCGCTTGTAAAAGGGTGTAAACTAAAAAAAAAGGAACACCAACAAGCAACATTAACTCGCTGAACCTATCGGAGTATCGATCAATTACATTCGGAATAGGAGCATTCCTTATCAATAATGGATCGATCACTGTAGTAGACCTGAGTCGTATTGACCAATTTTAGTTTTAAAACATCTATTCCATTATGAAGTGTCGACATAGGTACATTCTTTAATAACAGATTAAAAATACTATGCAATACATTTTTACAGACATAGTAATAATGTTGACATAAAATACCTTATTATAACATATGTGTTGCACGTATATTAAAAAAAAAGTATTTTTAACTTGTTCTTAAAATAAAATAAATGCGACACAAATATATTTGATAATAATTTTAAGCTCCAAGTAATTTTTCACTATTTATAATATTTCTTCATTATTCACACGGGTCTGTATTTCCAGCAACTGACTCTTAATTAGCCAACGTTCAAGGGTAATTTAATTTTCAATGTATAAATTATAAACATGTTAATGATACCTTTTAGTTACTTGGTCGAGCTATTCCAGAGTAAAACCAACAACATAGCTTTTATCACCAATGCAAAATGTAGGCTATCATTTGAGTTGCTTATAAATGTATGCCAAATTCTTGTCATAATTTAACTCCTCAACTTTGTCTTGATCATTTAAACAATGTAACGTCAGCTATAAGACGCTTTGAACTCTTAGTGACTTTTCTTAGTTTTCTATTTAATTTTCAAGACTAAATACCTAAAGTACGACATCAATGGCCAATACATAGTGCCTACTATGTGGTTCTGTAGAATAATCATTCACACTCCAATCAATCGTTTCAGTGGAACGGGACGCCCCTCGATACTTTGGACGATATCGGTGTCTATGAATGTTTTAAGCATTGTTGTTTTTTTCTCCTAACCGTACTTATGTTAAAGTAGATGAGATGTCTTGAACGAAAGGTACTTTTATGTCTGTAAAAGATAGCATATTACTTAACTATTACTCGTCACAATCATATTATTACAATGCTTAACGTTGTTTATATATTATGTAACGGTATTTTCTTCTTAATTTTATACTTTTGTTTTTTTTTCCTTACTTAAACTTTTTTGTATATGATAAAACAAAAGCAAATTTATATTTAAATTGATAAGAAACTTAAAGTAATTAAATGGCGAATAACTGGTACGTCTGAATTACAATATTGAACAAAAAAACTTCTACTTTTGATTGCATATTAGGAAATTATCATTATATTTTTTTTTTGAAAAGTAGTCTCGCTATTGACTTTTTGTCTGTCCGCGATCGTGTATAAAAGACGGGCCTGAAATATAGCTAGAGAGGTTCTTGTAAGCCGCTACCCAGAACGGAACTCTCTTCGGGTGTGATATGTGTTGTGCATCTGTGATAGTGATAGTGTGTTGAGTGGTGATTTGCATCGACTCGTCTGTACGAGACATCGTTGTCAGGGTCACGTTAGCCATTTCAATGATTTTTAATTTAAGAGATGTTCAGTTGTTGTCATCATTTGTACTTTTTGGAATTCTCTTTGAGATTTCTAAAATCAGAAGTTAATCATTTTTAATCAATGGTCTAAAGTATTGAAATCATCACGTTTTACTATTTTGAAAATCTCTTTAAGATTTAAAAAAATATGTTTTAACAAAATTTTATATAAAACAACGCCGTTAAAAATACGTACAGCGATAATATACTTATTAGAGCTGTAAGAGTCCAACATTATTGATGCAGGCATGTTGCTTATTTTCGTGAATATGTAGTAAGCCTGAAATAACATTGCTTTACTTGTGTTTAAAAGGCATTGTAAAAAAATTAAGACAGGCGATATAATAAACATTATTCAATAATGTGCCCACATCACTACGACACGTCTATCGCTAACTTTTTCAAACTATTGCTCTCTGTTAACTATAGGCTAAATATATTTTTATACTCATTTCTTTATTGAAAAACAAATGGATTAATTTGATTTTACTACTTTTATGATTTAGTGTCTAAATATTGATATGTTATTAGAGAATATCACCCATAATTAATAATATCATCCTAGCAATCTACATTAGCGCACCAGCTACGCAGGAGAAATCGTAATGCACTAGTGTGCCTCCATTTAAATACACAGCTAAGTAAAAGTTATAGTATACTTTAATATTGACCATGTTAGGATTTTATATAACTAAAACTACTAAATCAACCAATATTTCTCTAACCAACCTACCAATTGTAACAAGTAGCACGAGAGAAGCCAAAGTAGATTAAACCTAATTTTCTAATCAAAATATATATATTTCACCTTATATCTTGACCACAGTTAAGAACCTACGGAGGTATCAGAAGAATTAATTTAAACCTATGTTGTATCTCACGCCATAGTCTCCATTAAATACGTTTGTTAAAGGAAGCTAAGATTATATGAAGTTGTTGCATGTACAGTAATTGTCCGTGAACAGTATCTACTTCGTTACAGAAATGATTTTATAACAATTTTTACACCGATGATGAAGCACTAGTAAGCTTATACGGATTTCGAATTATGGTTCCTTAAAAAACATCTGCAAGAGTGTAATATAATATCAAATCTGCATGTGCATAGGGAAACACATTCTAATCATGTCAAAATGATTAAGATTATTCAATAAATATATACTACAATACATACATATACACGTACATTATTTATGAGAAAAAGAAATTATGCGTTCTATGTCTACCTACACATGATTGTAACTCAATATAGTTGCAATGTTATTCCGTACAGGTGTCGGTTTTCGAGCCGCGCACCGAATATTGCTGGGGCTTGCGGCATTTTGCGTCGCGTACTGCAATTCAATTTCTAGTTTGTTTCGGGGCGCTGTTTGTTTTTCCATTTCGCGTACACGCTGGCGATTCGCACTGTGGCGGTTTAGGATGAATTGGTTTCTGTTAATCAACGCGGCGACAAACACGTAACATGCTTTTGCGAAATGTCGCAATCAAGCGAGCTAAATTCGATATGCTTTCATAATTTTAATCGTGTCACCGTTAAATTCACTAATACATCCATTCATCTTAATGTAGTAGGTCTTTTATTTAAAAGGGGCCGTCTTATTTATAAGGTCTGGGAGAATATAATCGCAGATCCTGCTCCTGTAAATCAGTATTGTGAAAACACAACTGTCTTAAGGTTGGAAGGACACCGTAGCCAGAGTAATTACCGGGTTAACGAAACGTAACATCCAGTGTTCTATTACACTACGTTTCTTATGGGCAGTGCGTATGATTTAACATTAGGTTAACGTCCTACGTACGTGGTCGATTACACAAATAATTTAAAAAAAGTTTTTTTAAAAAATAGATCGTAAATTTTTATTAAATTATATCATAACGAACAGATAAATATGCAACTGCAAAGGAAACCTGAGTACGAATCCAGATAAGGCATTTACAGAGATATTGCAGGAAATATGTCAATGAGTATTGCACAACATGTCTTTAAAAGTGAAGAAATATTTGAATATCTTTATTTGTATCGAAGAAATGTTTATTTAGAACAAGTTTGTTATGTGGACTAGTATAGATAATTTCACAGTCACTTATATTTAGTTATATTTATTTTCTCGTCACCCATCCCACAGCGACTCAAATCGAAAGAAGATCAGTGCGTCCTACCCGTTTTGACCTACGGTGCCAGAGACTTGGACACTTACGGTTCGACTGGTCCACAAATTTAAAGTCGTTCGACGAGCTATGGAAGGCTATGCTCGGAGTATCTCTGAAGGACCGCATCAGAAATGACGTGATCCGTCAGAGAACCAAAATCACTGACATAGTGGAAGCGGTGGCGTGCATTAGGGAGCCTATGTCCAGCAGTGGACTAGCGCAGGCTGATGATGATGATGATGATATATTTAGTGACTTCAAACGCTGAGACACAATATATAATCAATAAATAATACTCCTTTACAAATAAGGTACTTTTAAAGTCCCGAACCATCAATTTGTAATAATACTCCAAAGTAAATGTAAGAATCGCTTTACATTCCGACACTTTTCTACAGGATGATGTTAATACTCTGTGCCTAACAAGGAATATTTTGTGACCGACTTCCCAAAAGAAGGATCCTATGTTTTTCATGTTACCTCGTTGCTCTGCGCCTAGAGCTCCAATTCTGTTCATTCTTTTTAAAATGGTAGATATCAGCTTCCATTTTTTAAATAATTTTTAAAAATAGTTTTATAGAATTTGAGAAAAAATTACAGCACCAAAAACTTCGAGCGATTAAATAACAAACGCTACCAAAACCGTAAAAGAAAGACATATACTATCTTTAGACATATCTATGTCTATATCATATCATGTCATTAAGTATGTTTTAAATAAAGTTTTCGATTGCATACATTTATGTTTTAAGAAAATCGCTACAATAATCAATTATATAAAAATATAAACATTTTTGAAAGCTTAAAGAAGACAATACAGTTTAACTTCACATAAACGTTATTGTATTAAAAATTCTTTCTTCTATTAGCATCAAACGTGTCATAGATGACATTTTGATAAAATTTTATCAAAATGTCATCTATGACACTTACTGATAAAAGTCATCTGAGATTTAAATGCAGCAGAAAACGATGCAATTTCGATGAAGAGTACTTCATTAGCTCATTATATTGCGTAAAATAGTTATACGCTGTTTTAAAGTCGGTCATATTTTTTCGTTACAATTTCACTTGTGTTATAAATAAGCTATTTTTTTTTAAATGAAACATTTATTCCCACACAACTTTCAAGGAATATAGCAAAAAGCCGGATATTAACGACACCGCCTTGATATTGAGTAGTGCACTACGTGTTGTTCAGAAAGCTGAATGCTCCAATGCAACTGAAGTAGGAAGACAAGATTGCAATTTTAAAATAGAGGTTAAATTATAAATATATAGTTACTGTATTGATATTAGAAGCATAATTATTTCTTTTATATACGCGATTATTATACTAATTCACGGTTTTTCCGTTATTATATATATATATTTTTATTCCATATTCCATAATTATATAAATATTATAATATATGGGCTTATGGGCTCATGGGCTCTTTCCAGCATCCAGACTCAGGCAGGCAGTCTGCCCGTGATCATAATATATATAAATAACCAAAACATAAGTAGATTAATATAAGAGATATAATATAAGTAGCGTTTATTTCCTACCGTATTCACGAACGCCGAGAAAAGTTTTAAAACATTAAGCGTATAGTTCTAATTGACATAGTCCATTAGCATTCGTAAAACCCATTTCGATCTCCGTTTTATAATTAGTAACTATATTTTCTTTAAAACACAGCTATTTCAAAATTAACTCTTTTGAAAGATTAGACTCACCGCTCAATGCATCCTTCGCAACGTTTTAAGCTAAAATATGTGCCTACTCACGGCCAAAAACAAAGATGTTTAGCCGATAATTGTTATTGATGGCGCTTGCGACCGTTTACGTTGGATCGTAACATAAATGTTGCCACGGGCTGTCGGTCCGTAGATAGCTCTGATTTATTTCGTTAGCGCACTTTAAGCCGGCTATAATATGTTACAGTCCCGCATTTATGGACCGATTTATGTTTTAATATCAATAGTCTACGATTACGTTGCCGATAGTCGTTACTTTACAAGAAAACGTAAAAAAAATGTTGTATATGCTTCGATACTTATTCTCTCTTAGGAAAGCCTCTGCGATAACGACTTATCCTGTGCCAATTGCAGTGAATTTCCGGTTTGACTATCATTACAATCGATTATTCTAAGACTACTGTTAATTTTCTTTCAGTCTCCTTCTTTGATTAAAATTTATGACATTAAAAAAAGTATTAATTAAAAACACCATCAATCTTTTACAATTATCATCATTAAATCCAACGAAATGCAAGCGAAGCCACTATACGTTAATGCTACCAGCTGACTTCGCTTGTCTAATAAAAGGGTGTAAACTAAAAAAAAAAAGGAACACCAACAAGCAACATTAACTCGCTGAACCTATCGGAGTATCGATCAATTACATTCGGAATAGGAGCATTCCTTATCAATAATGGATCGATCACTGTAGTAGTCCTGTGTCGTATTGACCAATTTTAGTTTTAAAACATCTATTCCATTATAAATTGTCGACATGGGTACATTCTTTAATAACAGATTAAAAATACTATGCAATACATTTTTACAGACATAGTAATAACGTTGACATAAAATACCTTATTATAACATATGTGTTAAACATATATAAAAAACAGTATTTTAACTTGTTCTTAAAATTAAATAAATGCGACACAGATATATTTGATAATAATTTTAAGCTCCAAGTATTTTTCACTATTTATGATATTTCTTCATTATTCACACGGGTCTGTATTTCCAGCAACTGACTCTTAATTAGCCAACGCTCAATGGTAATTTAATTTTCAATGTATAAATTATAAATATGTTAACGATACCTATTAATTACTTGGTTTAACCAACAACATAGCTCTTATCACCAATGCAAAAATGTAGGCTATCATTTAGTTGCTTATAAATGTATGCCAAATTCATTGCCATAATTTAACCCCTCAACTTTGTCTTATCATTTAAACAATGTAACATCAGCTATGTAACATCGCTTTGAACTCTTAGTGACTTTTATTAGTTTTCTATTTAATTTTCAAGACTAAATACCTAAAAGAACGACATCAATGGCCAATACATAGTGCGCCTACTATGTAGGTTCTGTAGCGAATAATCATTCACACTCCAATCAATCGTTTCAGTGGAACGGGACGCCCCTCGATACTTTGGACGATATCGGTGTCTATGAATGTTTTAAGCATTGTTGTTTTTTTCTCCTAACCGTACTTATGTTAAAGTAGATGAGATGTCTTGAACGAAAGGTACTTTTATGTCTGTAAAAGATAGCATATTACTTAACTATTACTCGTCACAATCATATTATTACAATGCTTAACGTTGTTTATATATTATGTAACGGTATTTTCTTCTTAATTTTATACTTTTGTTTTTTTTTCCTTACTTAAACTTTTTTGTATATGATAAAACAAAAGCAAATTTATATTTAAATTGATAAGAAACTTAAAATAATTAAATGGCGAATAACTGGTACGTCTGAATTACAATATTGAACGAAAAAACTTCTACTTTTGATTGCATATTAGGAAATTATCATTATATTTTTTTTTTGAAAAGTAGTCTCGCTATTGACTTTTTGTCTGTCCGCGATCGTGTATAAAAGACGGGCCTGAAATATAGCTAGAGAGGTTCTTGTAAGCCGCTACCCAGAACGGAACTCTCTTCGGGTGTGATATGTGTTGTGCATCTGTGATAGTGATAGTGTGTTGAGTGGTGATTTGCATCGACTCGTTTGTACGAGACATCGTGGCTGTTGTCGGGGTCACTTTAGCCATTTCAATGATTTTTAGTATAAGAGATGTTCAGTTGTTGTCATCATTTGTACTTTTTGGAATTCACTTTGAGATTTCTAAAATCAGAAGTTAATCATTTTTAATCAATGGTATAAAGTATTGTTATCATCATGTTTTACTATTTTGCATATCTCTTTAAGATTTAATAACAATAAATGGATTAATTTGATTTACTACTTTTATGATTTAGTGTCTAAATATTGATATGTTATGAGAGAGTATCACCCATAATTAATAATATCATCCTAGCAATCTACATTAGCGCACCAGCTACGCAAGAGAAATCGTAATGCACTAGTGTGCCTCTATTTAAATACACAGCTAAGTAAAAATTATTGTGGACTTTAAAATTGACCATGTTAGGCTTTTATATAACTAAAACTACTAAATCAACCAATTTTTCTCTAACCTACGAGATAGTTTTCGCATCGTTTATATTACAATGCTAAAACCATCTCCTCAGCCCAATATACCAGAGCAGTTAATTTATGTTTTCTGTTAATTTATCAACACCCATCATCATCATCATCATAATCAGCCCTTATCAGTCCACTGCTGGACATAGGCCTTAAGTGAATGCCAAGACGGCCGATCCCCTGCTACTCGCTGCCATCTTGAACCGGCTACTGCACGGAGATCGCCATCCCACCTGGTCGGGGGTCGACCAACACTCCGTTTCCCTAAACGTGGCCTCCACTGCAGAACTTTATGGGCCCATCGGCCATCCGTTCTTCGCACCACGTGACCGGCCCACTGCCACTTCAACGGGCTAATCCTTTGCGCTATGTCAGTAACTTTCGTTCTCTGTCAAATAAATTCATTACGAATCTTATCCGATAGAGAGACTCCGAGCATAGCGCGCTGCTATGGAATAGCACGTTGAGCTACGGCAAGCTTGTGGACCAGTTCGATAGTCAGAGGCCTTGTTTTTGCCGCGTAGGTCATCACGGAGAGTAAACATTGGTTAAAGAATTTTGTTTTTAAACTCTGCAGTATCGGCGACGTGAAAATGTGGTGTAGCTTCCTAGATGTTGCCCAGCCCAACTGAATCCTCCTATCGGCTTCTCTCAAAGCTGTGTCTTCCCAACTGCAATATGTGCCCAAGGTGGACGTATTCATCGACAACTTCGAGAGTAACGCCATCGACAATGACCGAACTCGGGAGAACGTGTTCGTTGAACATGACTTTCATCTTGTCTAAGTTTATCCTGAGTCCGCTACGTCGGAACGATTCATTTAAGCTGTGCAACATTTCCTGCAAGCACTCCAACGACACGGCCAATATAACGATATCGTAAGCGAAACAGAGGTGTTAAAGGTAGTCGCCGTTAATGTTTATGCCACATCCAGTCCAGTCTAGGGTCTTAAAAACATCTTCCAATACATTAGTGAACAGTTTCGAGGATATAACATCCCCCTGTCTCTCTCCTCGATGCAATGGGATTGGTCTCGTTTGACCCCCCGGAATCGGAAGGGACGTAACACGACGAATGCAGCACCATACAGACCTTTCAACACCTCGACGTATCGATAATCGACCTGAGATCGTTGAAGAGCTTCCAGAACAGCCCAGGTTTCTAACAGAGTCTAAAGCTTTCTCATAGTCCACAAAGGCAAGGCACGGTGGCTGATTGTAGTCATAGGTCTTTTGTACAACTTGCCTTATGGTGAAGATGTGGTCTATGGTGCTAAATCCTCTGCGAAACCCAGCCTACTCCGGTGGCTGGAATCCATCAAGCTTGTTGATGAGAACGGAGTCGAATAACTTCCGTAACTCACCCAAAACGGGGTTACCCCCTGCTTTAAGGAGTTCGGTAGTAACTCCATCCTTTCGAGGAGCTCTTCCCCCTTGAGCTGCTTAAGAGCCAGACTAACCTCATCAATACTGACTGCAGGAAGCTCACCGGAGAGATGCCGAGTCAGACTGGCACGTGGATCGTTACCCCGGTAATCAGGTTGAGGAGCCTGTGACGCGTAAAATTTGCCATAGAAATCCTCAATCTCAGATAAGATCTCAGACTTTGAAGAAACAATCGAACCAGAACAGTTCCTAAGCTTCGACAGATGACTTCTCCTGAGCTTCTCCACAAAAACCTTTGATCCTCTATTCTGCTCAATCGCTTCAGATATCCTTTGCGTATTTGAGCAGCGAAGGTCTCAATTTGCGAATCCGCTCAAAAGGAGTTTCACATCTGTCGAAGTGGTGTCGTCATAGTTTCGACGTTCCTCCATAAGAACAAGCGTCTCATCGGAGAGTTTGGATTTGCTGCCCGTATGCTTACTCCTGCAAAACCCATTAGCCACGTCACGTATGCAGTCCACAATGGCATCGAGTGCCTCGTCAACTTTCATTGTGGTTTCCGATGTGTTAAGGGCATCGAATCGGTTTTTTAATTCCAGTTGGAATTTTTTAGAGCATATCACGTTTTGTCTGAAGTTAGGTCGGAGAGTAAACTTCACCAGGCGGGCCCGCTCTCGCTGGAAACCCATATTCACGGTGCCTCTCAACAATCGGTGATCGCTACCGGTTTTAAACCTATTGATCACAGAGACATCCCTGAATATGTGTTTCCGGTCCGTCATGATAAAATCTATCTCGTTCCTTGTCACAGTATCGGGACTTTGCCATGTCCATTTCCTGTGGGGCTTTTTCTTAAAGTATGAGTTTATTAAGAAAAGCCCTTCTTTTTCCAGGAAATTGTCTAGCATTTGTCTCGTTTGAGGGCCTAGACATGATTCGGTGCCAGTTTGTACACCCACTTTGGCATTGAAATCCCCCATAACAACATTATAGTGGGCCTTATAGGTAGTATGCAAGGCCCGGGAGGCATCCTCATATGTGGCCTCCACTTCGTCGTCAGAGTATGCTGAATTGGGCGCATACTCTTGTATCACTTTGCGGGTATACCTCTTAGTGAGCCTTAGTACACGGCATGCCACCCTAGTCGACACATTCGAGACTGCGATTATGTTGTTAGCAAGGAATTTGTTGATAAGAAATCCCACGCCGCCTTGTGACGGATGGTCGCCCTCTCGCAAGTAGAAAAGGTGACCCGATGGCAAGGTTACGGTGTCCTTTCCCTCCCTTCGGACTTTGCACAACCCTAGAACGTGCCATCGAATCTTTCCCAGTTCCACCTCCAGCTCGGCCAGCTGTTCGCTAAGTCTCAGCGTTCGTCCGTTATACGTAGCCAGGTCAAGTTTTTGGTAGCGATCTGTAGCCCGGGGATTATTAGCACCCCTTCAATCAACACCCAATGGTCTTATAAAGACATATAAATTAGAATAATTTTAAACGGCGTAGTACTCAAACTCATCATAATGTAAATTGTACGCTCAGACTACTAAGTTGTTCATTCGGAAATTTAAACATATCACGATAACAAGTTACAGAACTCAAATATCGCTCAAATATCATTATGCGTACTTAACAAACATTGAATTACGCACCGTTTCCACTTTCCGACGCTAATTTAAAAATTGCCGTTTGAATAATAACGTCACATGGACCGGACCGGGGTTAAGTAAATAATAATGGCTTGCCCAATTATAATCACATCGGCCGAATATTCGAATGACCCGGTCATTACGTCGGTCGTCACAATAGATCCGCCTGCCACTGGACACAGCGCTGTACTAAACTTTGATATGGTATATTTTGTTGGTATAAGAATAGTCGGTTAAACTAATACTTGGTTTCTCCATGGGATAGAGGTACATCACTAGTGATTTAGACTTAAATATTAGGAAGGAAGCTTAGTGTTGTCCATAGTTTATGTCAGTTATACCTGACAATCATATCTCCTAAAAAGTGGGATGATGGTTACGTAAAAAGATTGGTCCTGGATCCTGGGCCGGTCCTGATCGGATCAGGACTAGTGTTATTAGTCGCTCTTCAATTTACTCATAACTAAACGGTCCAAATTCGGTTGGAAGGATTGTTAAGATCATAAATATTGGTGGATACCAGTTGCTTGAAGTAGAAGCTATTGTTTAAATTATACTACAAGGAATAGAAGCTCATCTCTGAATAAGCACTTAGTACTAAATTATTTTACCCTAGTCATTCTAAAACGATTGTTGTACCTGAGTTACATGAGATATTATATTTTGTAACCCATAGCAACAATATAGCTTCGTACGCATAGTGTATTTATTCAATCGCCTCTTATGGTTTAAAATTTGATGGATCATCACCAAATCAAAAAGTACATCAATAATTGGCACGTAGTTTACAAATCCTTTGTACAACATTAGGTTCTGGTATATCAAAACATACACCCATTATATATTTACAGAAATATACAGTATGTTTTAGATAGTTTATATCGTAACAATCATTTATAAGTGTACTTTGTAAGAAGTAGGAGTATACGAAAATACAAGGAGCTTCCTCTTGATGCCAATTAAATGCCTCAAACGGTACCCTCGTACGTTACAAACAAATATATCGCATCCATAACACAAAGTAAGTCTCATCTCTGCGGAATTAAAGTCCCAAGTGAACGTCGGCGGGCGAACAATAGAATTTTATTTGAAAGAACGCCACTCCACTCCGTATTTGTGTGGCTGACGTCCATTCCGCCGGTTTTCGTTTCAATGCTGACCTTTTCCGCAAGAAGTAGACACGTAAGCAGCCATGAAATTAGGTAGATTGAATGGACGATTACGGGATGATTCGTGAGTCGATATTAGTCCGGCCCGGTGGCTAAGTTCGATCATTACGAGGAACTTCTCTGAAATATTACGCTTTATGTGAATAACTTTCGTTAATACAGAATTCCTACAATGTGTAGTTTTTGTTGCAAACTAAAAATAACAAATACATTTTATGCAGGAATAAACATTTTTAGAAAGAAACATACATATGATGCTTTCATTTAGTTTAGTAGTTTCAGTATTTAGGCTATAGTAATCTTTTAATATTAAGATAATTTTAATTTGTACTAGATTTATTACCAATTTAAACAAGTTTTCAACACGACAAATTGGACCGGTGGAAGTTTTCATCGCAATAGGAAGCAAGTTTTATTTATCGACGCGAATGATTGCCTCCAAGCAAAAAAGCTGCGCTGCTAATAGGTCTTTTAAATGGCGTCGAAGGAAACCTAATTGCACGCCCTACAAATCAGCTCTCACGCCGCGTCATATCTGGGTCATCCGAGGCTAAGTTCCAATATTCAATTTGCCAGTTAGACCGATATCTGCCCTGAGGCGTTCTGCCCCCATCTCGAAATTGCCTATATCCATCTATAAATTTGATAATTTTCAAAATTGAGCCTTAGTGAACAAGTTTAAAGTTCAGTATCGCCTGTTAATTAAGTCTTTGAGGTCACAAGCGTTTGATTGGATATCCCACCACAACGTTGCTTACCAATTACTTAGACTAAGTGATTGTCTAATGTATAGTTGCAAGGAAAACGTTACATTGAAACCCAACTTTAGCGTGAAAATGGCAAGAGTTCCTCTTTGTTAACTATAATGTTTTTTTTAGTATTGCATTCGAAAATCAAAAATTCTAATCAAAGAAACCATCTAACAATAAAAGTCTTTCGTAACCTCCAAAACCATTCGACGACTCCACGGAATCAAAAACCAAAAGTGCTTTCAATATTTCGAAAGCATTTCCTACGGCCATCGCTTTCATACGCATAAATAAAAAAGTCGTAAATCAAACGTGAAAATGGCTCCCTTTGAAAACGCTTCCGTCCCGAAGGCACGCGGGCCACAGTCGAAGTGGTTCTATAGCTAATATTTAGCGGACATTAGCATATGAATGACTTGGACCAAAAAGTGCCCCAGGTGGGGCCCACCGGAAATAAGCTCACGCGGCGCCGGCTTTCATGGCGAACGTGGTACGTTTCGGGCGTTATATAGAGGCGTAAAAATTTCGATGGCTCCAATCGTATTGATTTACGGCCACGATATTATGTGATAGAGTTCCGTAATGGAGATTGTGGCTGGTGAAATTTGGACCTTTTTTTTATTTTTACAGTTGTGCCATAGTGGAATAAAACTCTTGTGGAATGATGATCAATGTTAAATTGTACAGGTTTTTGGGTGAGGGAGCTGCAACTCTTATCTTTGTCTATCAAACTTGACTTGACTTGACTTAAAAAAAGACAAGCAGTGTTTGTTAATTAGTTATAATTTTATTTGGAGATGAATATTTTTTAAACATTTTATTTTATCCATTTTTTGTTAAAATAGGTAAAATAACTGTTTATTACCGATAAAGTTATACAGCAGAGGTTTTTCCTTAGTTTTTTTACTGTACGTATTTATAAATAATAATATATAAAAATAAAGTTTAACTAACAATAATTTATTAGCAAAGATTTTATTATACTTAGAGAATCGAGTGTAAACGCTTTAGCAAAATATTCAATCGTTTACTCACATAGTAAGCAATAGTTGCCCTACTTTTTTTAAAATTTAAATTTCGTAGTTATTGTTAGTAAAAATCCGCTTACTCTTGTTGCTTAAACAGAATGTGCATATAAGTAATATGCGAGTCACGTCCTTCTACCGAATGACACTTTTACACTGATTTGAATCGCATTTTACTTTTCCAATGATGGAGCCCATCCCTTCATATGGGGGTATCACTGAGCAGTGGGAAAGTGTTAACCTTTTTCTTTCATTTTAACTCAAACATGTCGCTAAATATCATTGATAAATATCTAAATATCAATTTAACTATTCATGACGAAAGTTCCATCATCTGATGAAAAGTAATATCACACACTAAAAACAAAAGAAGCAAATTTCCCAAAAAGTGTCCAGTTTAATACCTAACCATAAAATCCTAAATGATAAAAATTAAAATAGAGTTTAGAGGTATCGACTCTTAGTGATTTTATTGAATTTAACACAAGAATAGTTAAAATGCTCCGTAACAAACTGAATTATTATATATTTACACAAATTTGGCATGGCAGTAAAAATAATTCCGAAATTTTTTTAACACATAAAAATTATATTACCAAATTTTTATTTGACATGATCATTAAATTATATTTACAAACAATCGACGTGCGCCGAAAACACGGTTCGTTTATTCGTAACATAAAATTGTATTGTAAAATGGTACATTAATTAAATTTTAATTGAACGTTCATGTTTATGAGGGAAACGTATTCTTTGTTGTATATTATATATGCGGTGAAATATTAAATAAAGTTATTGAAACCGAAAAGATAATTAAACATTGGTACCATGTACAATTAACAAACGGTAAAGAAAATTTATTATAGAATTTTGTTTACGAGTTTGTATATATTAAATAAATTGATAATTAGAAAACTCTGTTAACGCTTTTATGATATTTTATTTTATGGTAATGTTTTTTTCGATCTTTGGGCAACTGTGAGTCACATAGTTATATCTTAATTAGGTGTCATCTTACATTTTAATTGGGCACAATAGAGGAGAAAATATAGGGATATATGATATAGGATTTAATTTGACCTCGACTTTAAATTTATCTCGATCATACACATTTTTCTGTCAGATTTTACGTCAGAAAACATAAACCATTAATTTTCAATGAACCGTGTCCATATTTTATTAATTTTTTTTACTATTAGTGTGATTAATCAAAAACATCATGTTTTAATACTTTTAATTCAGTTTATATTTAAGAATATATATGTGCTAATGGATATTATTTTGTAATTTTTATATAGAAATTTGTAATTTTTCAATGTAAATAATTTCATTTATTTATTACAAGTATGTATTCCAAATATTTTTCTAAAAATTGGCACCATAAAGGATGAAGAAAGAATTTTAAAAATACAATAACTTTTAGGTGAACTTAAAATGTGTTATCTTAAATAAGCTTTGAACATGCCTGATAGTATTTTTTTAACCTTTAACATTAAAAAGCTTATTGTGCGGTATTCTTAAAACATAGATAGACGGTATTGCGTACTTTATTACCAGACCGATTTATTTATTTATTTATTTACACTTTAAGCACTAATTATACATAGGCGGACTTAATGCCATAGGCATTTTCTACTAGTCAACCTTAAGGTGGTGCAGAGATAATAAGTGAGAAGGTGCACAGATAAAATAAAAAAGAAAAGATAACGGTTAAATATAAGTAAAACAAAGAAGTATATAGATATAAGAGATACCTATAAATAAAACAATATATATCCATATCTATATAAATAAACATATATGTGTATAACATGTTATAATATAATATAATATACATACATAATTATAAACAGTAAGCTTCATACAAATTACCATAAAAGTATGTACATGACGACAGTATTATATTATATTCAAGCAGTACAATTATGTTTCACATATTTTATATCCATCTTTTACGATTTTGGTTGCGTTGCGTAATTTAATCGCATGAAAAAAAAAAAGGCTATGATTTTTCGTGTGTACGGCACCAAAAATCATTTTCACACTTTTTTTATTTTTCAAATAGCTATTAAACTACTTAGTTTCGAATTGAGTACCTCCTTCTTTTAGAAAGTCTGTCAAAAATAAGTACAATAATTAACATTCAATTTTACTTATACAAAGAGGAAAAATATTGCAATTGTAATAGAATACCCTGTAGTTCAACAAAATAAGGCTAGTATGTTACGATAGTAACGTAATTTTAAATAACAACAAGTTATAGATAACTTAAAGTTATTTTTCTTTACAAATACGATTTATTTGAAAACAAATACGAGAAAAATATGATATTAACCGCTTAATATTATTTAATTGTCTAAAGGAATCAAACCTACACCTTTTCGCTATAAAGCTACTAACCACAACGCCAATAAGAGGTTGTCAAACATAGTCCGTAAGCATACTTACAGTTAGAATTCTATTTATGTAGAAACTCTTAGTAAACCGAAAAGGATTATAGCCCTCGTAAGAAACAAAGGTTTTACATAATATTTATGTGATAAGGCATACATACATTTACTGTAAGTAGAGTCTTCTACTCTCCAAATTTATTATTATCCAATTTTTGAAAAGGTAACATAACAGTTTCTGTATAAAATAATATATTAAATATGGCCTATAATTATTAATTACTTTTATACAGTTACTATACATATTAAATCTATGTTTAAGATCAGACTATAATGGAATGTATCCGATAAGATTCCGAAACTTCGGGAATAAAATAAATCTGTTAAAAGTAAATTTAATATCAATCATTAATAACTTACTGCATAAAATAATAGTAAAAACATTAGTTGAATCTTAATGTAGTTAAATGAAAAAATCTCAAAAACGTTGATATGATTCGAACGCACTAGATGTTGTCGTCCAATTTTATACAGGATAAACATAATAACGATAAGAAATCCGATTGTAGGGTTGTAAAACGTGGATTAAGTTCGTTTAAGGTGTTAATTTTTCAGCTTAATAACGGACTTTGAGATGTTCGTAGATAAATAATAGCGATACCGCGAGGGGCGACGGCGTAATCCGCTTTTAGAGCTCTACGCCTCAAGCCACCACCCACTGATTTTCATAAATAATCGTAGGTACAACATCAAAAAGCCGGCGATGGCTGTGGAGACGGTCGTCTATAATACTCAATGTTAATAATGTAAGTAGTCCATTATGTTAACAGATAAATACGGCACAGAGTAGGGCAAATGTTTTCATCGAGTTTTGATTTTCTCCTTTTATTACATACACTGCTTATGGAAATGTGTTCGCATGTAAACATAAGACGATTGTAATTAATAATTTTAATCATTATTAAAAAAAAACATATAAACATGTTATCAACCAAGAAATATTTAATATACGTTTAATGAACCATAATAAAATAAACAAGTTTTTTTTTAATTTACTTATTATTTATTTTTATTAGAATATCTATAATAAAAATTAATTTAATTTAATTTTATAAGATTGTCTACTGATTACTGATTTTAAGTACTCTATTAAATGACTAAATTATTGTAGATATTTTGGAGGTGCAAATGTTATGAGGTCAAAATGTTTATGATGTCGGTAGAGTTTACTTATTATTACTTTAATCTTAAATTAAACAAGTTATTAATAATAATATTTCACCTCTTCGTTTCACGTTACTCTGTGCTGTATAAATATAAGTACAAATACGTCACCTAAGCCGATGTGAAACGCAAATAGGATCGTTAATGTGTTTACGGGTTGAAGTTTTAAAATACTGTGTAGTAGAGTAAACAAATCTTTCAGCCGACGCCGTATCGTAGTGTATAATATCTTACAGTGTAATGTGATTGTTACCGTGTATTATAACAAAATTACAAAGTTTAATATTGTTCAATTACATCGCCATTTAGCGTTGATCTATACTAAAATTATGTATCGGTGCATGCCCTAATTAGATTCGGAATCTCATTAAAATTACATTATTTACAATTTACGCTATTGTTTCATTAATTTACTATGTTTGTTTACCAGCGAATTTAATCTTTGATTAATAACTTAATCGCTTCAGTATATTTTTGTTTATTAGAAATATGTCATATTATTTACTTTTTATTAATATTTATTATTTCCTTAATTTTATTATAATACCGGTCCAAATAGTTCATCATCATCATTCGCCATCATCATTATCCGCCTGTGTATTGCTGGATATAATCCTCTCCTCCCTAATGGAATCCAGAATCCACCGCTTCTGATCTTCGGCTATTCTAATCCAGCCCACACCGGCCACTCTGCAAATGTTTGCCTCAGTCTCCACTCCAGAACTTTCTGTAATATACATCAACCATATTATCTGCAATATTCGCATGAATTCTAAAGATTATTAATTAGAAAATTCCATAACAAAACATTTACTAAATCGCAATCGAGACTAATCGTTAATGTATTTTTTTATTTAAATGAGTTAACGGATTTTATTGAGTGAATCATGGAAAGTATTTAAAATGTCAGGACTATTGTAAACTAAATTAAACATTATAAAATCCGTAAAGTATTTTATCAAATCATGTGTAGTATTCGCGTTAATTCATTAAACTAAATACGTATGCATTATAAGTATATATTTACTAAAATGCATTTTGTATCATACTAAACTATCCCGTTTTAATATACAATACTTCAAGCAAGTGAATTATCGGTAACGTCTTAGTTAAATAAGATAGTGGAGTTCATTAATCACCACCCACTCTGCTCCAACTAGTTTACCAACAGAACTTAACCATCGAACAAATAGATACCGGTCCAGTAATTAAATGGGAATGGGATACTGTTTACATCGCCCTTTCTCCGCGAATTATTTGCATTAGACGAAAATTGTTCCCCGTCTCATTAATTGACTTCAGGGGTTGATGAGCTATGTTTGTTTTGAGTCTAGGATTTTTAACCTTTGTTATAACCACTATGTTAATTTTTAAGAATTTTTTAAGCGTACGTGTTTAAATATAAATATCTTATATGTTATTGAATCAATGACTATGATCGTCATCATCATCAGCCTGTGTAAATCCACTGCTGGTCATAGGCCTTCCCTACATCATTAGGGGGTATTTGGACCACGCTGGTCCAATGCGGGTTGGTGGGTGGACCGATTTTTTACATGCCCATCCGACGCATGGATCTTCAGACAATTGGGTGATCAGCCCAATTTGCCCTAACCACCTAGGAAACAACAATGAAAATTTGTTGAGACCCCGCAGGATTCGAACCCACGACCTCCAGTTTCTAAAGCACACGCCCTTACCACTAGGCTACGGAGGCAGTCAATGACTATGATACCGTAAGTAAAAATAAATGTCCTTTGATATGATGCATTATTGCATAGATAAATTATGTATGCGCCCATCTTAAAACTAATCTGTTAGATTTCCTTTTTATTAGTGAACATCATGTCGTTTTAACCAAATAATTTTTGAGTAACAAACTAGTTTTTATTTGACCGACTTCCCTAAAGAAAGAGGCATTCAATCCGGAGCGTGTTTTTTTTAATACATACATCGATCCTGGTGGTCAGATCTTGCTATTTTTTTACACGCTTGCGTTTATAATGCATTAACTTGTTGTAACTTAATAATCCAACAACTTACTATGCAACGTGTACACGACATATGTATATTATTATGGGTATTTGTATACTCACATATTACGTAAATATATAAGTTTATAAACATTTCATTTTAAAATAATTTTCTCAACTCGTTATTTTTATGAGTATATTACATACATATAAAAAAATTCAGTACCTCAAAGGATAATTTAATAACTAAATTAGTAAAATTACATAGCAGTAATATTATTACTTTAGTTTATTTGATAACTGCATTGTAAACACATCATAAAATATTTTTACACCTTAACCAAGTATTGAATTTTGAACTCAGTGCGGAGTAAAACCACAGGCACTACTAGTAAATTAATTAAATAAAGGTTCAGTCGTAAATTAAAAACGTATTTTGTTAATTCGTTCAAGTGAAAATGTACCCCATATTAGGTCGCCAGTTTTATTAATTACAAAACAGCTCGCTGGGTTTCGTAGCGTTTTGTAGCGGCCATAATTTACTTGTTAATTATTCAGGTATTATTAAAACTTTACTAATCTTGAGCTGTATATTGCTTCTTTAATATTGTGAATAAAGTGTAATACAATAAATGTGTCGATGAGTTTTATTTCTAAATTAAATAATGCGTTACTTGTCTGTAATGATAAAGTTAAAAAGTAATAATTTTTATTTAACTTATTTTTTTGTAGTTTCAATGAGAAAACATCATATGTTAACAAGGATTTATTTATGAACATCAGTAACACTAAGCTTAAAAAGTTTTAATGTCAGTACAAAGATTAAAAAGAATTTATAACTTTCACTTATTTAGCACTAGCTTCAAATGGGATAGTTTTCAAATTATTTTGAAAAGAATACTAGAACACTAAAAACTTGTCTTATTTAAAATTAAAATAGCCGGTATGGCCTTTTGTGCAGTTACAGGTTAATTTTCAAGGTGTGCCGAATCCGTATGCGTTTTTATCTACAAGTATCAATTTCTGACCATCTGAATCAGGACACGTCTAATACTTTAATATTTTTTAAAAGAATTGCGGAAAACGTTTATACAGATAAACGTCAGCGAAATTTCAGTAACTTACTCTTATCGGATATATACATGTAATTAAAAACCAATGGCAAATTATTTTAAAGTTCATATCGAAATTGCTAGTACTCGTATCATAAATATTTGATTTAAATCTCAGTTACTTTATTGATGTATTCTTACCGACAGCTTTTCTGAACTTCGTTCATATTCAAGTGCCAACGTCTTACTCAAAGCCTTATCTCCGAATGCTACAAATACAAGTAAAGTTAACTTCGACTTTCAACGCTGCAAAAATATACTCCCTAAACACCGGAGATAGGCGCCAGCTTTGTCACCCTAACATCGATGCTTGAAAAAAATAAATATGGCACTTTAATGCTTCGGAAAAACCAAATTTATTCATTGACAACATAATTTTTCATCATCAGCCTGTATTGGTCCACGGCTGGACATATGCCTCCCCTAATACACCTCATCCATTAGCGGGTTGGTGGGTGCACCGACTCTTTACATGCCCATCAGACGCATGGATCATCTTAGTTTTCAGACAATTGGGTGATCGGCCCAAATTGCCCAAACCAACTAGGAAACAACAATTAAAATGAAAATTTCAGCCCTCGCAGGACTCGAACCCACGACCTCCGGTTTCTAAAGCACACGCCCATACCACTAGACTACGGAGGCAGTTAAGCAAAGCAAGCAATTTATCTTATTTGCTAAAAATACGGTACATTCAGATCTTTAACACACATACAGTTCATACGTATTTCACCACATCAGCATGCAAATCATTTATAACCTAAAAGAATTTTACGTCAATTTAAATAACGTAAATCGGAATTATTACACAAATATTCAACTCAATGTCAGATATTAATTAAGTATGAAATATTTACTAACATGTGATAAGATATAAAAAATTGATAATAATAAAAATTATACAAAAATGTAACAAAGCTAATAAAACATCATAAAAGCTAATAAAACATCATAAAATATGCACACCTAATGCACGCCTTGTCTATTAAGGGGGTTTTTGGACCGTATCCCACCACGTTAGTCCAATGCGGGTTGGTAGAGTTTTTCTTAAATACTTAGGATTTAACAAATGGGGTCAACGGACCTATTATACAACTACCATAGATCATAGAAATTTATACTTACGTAAGACTGAAACACAATATGAACTCATCATATTATGTTTTAGTAATTAGTGATCGAGTGTGTTCAATGAATTTCACATAAATTTTTCTTTTCTCGGACTTTACCAATTTTTGCCAATTTTAAGTGTCTAAATTATACTACTTAAACATATTATTATTTCAGCTGGCAGGCGTTCCCAAATTATTTCAAGTTAATAGTTTATATTTTTAAAAAATGAAGTCTCATCTGAATCAAGTAAAGAATTCTCTAATTCTTCTTGCATTTAAAGCTGGCTCTCTGGTAATATAGCATTGTTTAATACCCTTCTAAACGTTACATTGTCCGTAAATACAAGAATAATGAAATAATAAAAAGTTGTACAGAAGATTATTAATTTTTACTTATGTTATTTATTTTAAATTAAATATCCAATTAAATATATATGAAAAAATGTCTATGTACTGTATTGTAAGTGCAAATGCTGTATGCAATGTGCCATGTACATGGGTTAGAAATTTTAAGTATTAAAAAATATATATATCTTTCGCCTCTTCTACGATTGTAGAAAAAACAACACTAACAATAAAAAAAAATTATACTGAAAGTTTTATTAAAACGAGATATCTGGTTAAACTAAGTTAGTTAAAATATCACAAACAAAGCTAAAATGTTGACTATAGCTAACTTCAGGGTGTAGGTTTATCGTGATGGTGTGCGCGTGCATGGTAAAAATTTACCGCCATAATTTTGTCTTGCACATCACACGTTAATGTTCCGCGTAAATCAATATTTTACAATTTGATAGCCGCCGCAAGGAAATCCACACGCCCACCGCTCGAGCGGCTTAAGCCCAATTACATTCGGGCCGCAATTAAATCGGCCGCAAAATCGAACCGATGAGAACTTGGCAGGTTTATCGACTTCAATATCAACGGCCGATCATTCGGAGATGGCCGCAAGCCAGAGATCGCCCTAACACTGTCCAAAACAATTCTATTAACGTTCGTAATAGTATGATAAAGCCTTATGGTAGCTGGTAACAGGCTGCGGTGACATATTGTCGACAACCCGCTTGACGCAGTGGTTAGTGACCCTGACTGTTTCGCTAAGGGCTGTGGGTTCGATTCCCACCTGGGGAAAATATTGTGTGATGAACATAGTGTTTTTCTCGTGTCTGGGTGTTTGTGTCTATTTACAAAAGAAAAGTAAGTTTATGTATTTATCAGTTATCTAGTTTCCATAGTACAAGCTTTGCTTAGTTTGGGACTAGATGATGTTGTGTTATTCGTCCAGAAATATTATTATTATTATTATTATTGTATTAGTAGTAGTAAATCATAAAGAAATTAAGAAAACAACTCAATTCAACGCTAGAACGCCCTGAATATTGTAACGTTACTTTAAATATTCCTAATCTTTTGAAAGTTCTTAACCATTTACTGTACCCCTATCATTAATATTTGTTACAGGAAATAATAATAAACTCAAAAGCATTTCGGTGTACTCCAAATAAAGTAATTTTTTAAGATTTGTATAAGATACGTGCGCATATTACTATTAGTATAACTTCTATAAATAGTATTGCATTTTTTGATAATACGATAACATTTTTGTGAAAACAAGAAAAAAATATTTTTTAGAAAATAAAATAGTGAATCTGTATTTAATAAACAAAGAATTAAGCGTATTTTTTTAAAATAAATTACGAGGCGCACATCATTGGTTAATTTGCATATAAATAAACTCAATTGTCAAAATAGTAAGTTTCACCTCGTACTTATTACCCATAAAATAATATGCCGCATCCAAACAAAGTAGTTCCTAAGAACACGCGAGATCTCAACATCTGGAGAACGCGACAAACTTGCGCCTCCGATAGGAAGCTATTTGCATAAGATCTTAAAACAGCAATCGGCTGATCGCTATATTTTAGCCTCCAGTCAACATTGAGGTGTTCACAACTTAAATATTTATTTAAGGAATGCAGTACAAGCAAAAACACACATTAAACATTAATATAAACTATCTTTGTTAAAAATATTTTTATCTATTTTCATTTTATCTTTAACTACGTACTTGAAATCAAGTAACACTTAAATCATTTCTTTGTTTTAGTTCCAGACAAAGTAAGTATTGCTTTTTCGCAGACTTAAATGCTGAAAAATTTCAGATCGTAAGGAATTGTTTATCGTTAAAATTAAGACCAATAAGTCAATGCACAGAACTTTTTGGAACTTGATGCAGCGAGAGACTTAAAAATACGATTGTTTTTCAGTATTTTTAGTACAGAAAAAAAAAACATTTACGTTTATGACTTAGACTTAGATATCACGTTTAATTCCATATTACGAATTTATTACAAAGCAATGCAGACTAAAAAGCTAAAGCATATACAAAAACGTTTCGGCTAATTCGTGCATTATACGCAAGTGTTTACTCGTGAAAATTCCATTATACCGCCGAGGCGTCGTAAGGTAATTCCGTGTAATTCCAGGATACGAAGCGCGCTCGACGCGACACCTCACATTCCGTCAGTACTTACGCTCTTATGTTGATTTATGAGCGAGCCTCCCATTACCGCTCTGCTGCGAGAATCATTTTCGGTGTTAAATTCCTAACATGTTTAGAATGGCTTCACGGTCTATTAAGGTTATGAAACTATGGCGGATAGAATTTGACGTTGGAAACACAAGGAAAATCTGAACAGGCGATGTTCAGATTTATACGTTTATCGCTACGTTTCATACATTAACTTGGAAATTTTAAAGTGGTGATTTACGTATTATGTGTACGGATAGTATTTACGTTGTTGTGATATGTTAACCAATTTTAAAAGTTTTGATAATTTAAAATGCAATGAACCCAAGGCACTCGGTGACAAAAGTTTATTGCAAGATTATACAAGAAACAAATAATTATTTCTTATTCCGTAATTGATTCTTGCTCAGTAACTTTAGCAAAATGAGAATTCGTTTAACAATGTTTATATTAACTTATAGGCACTAGAGTTATGGCATAATATACCTATGTCATAACAATAATAGTTGAAATTGAAATAATTACACCACACGGATTTTAGCGCAATAGCCTAGGTAAAAAGGTGTCAGTCTTTTTAGATTTAAATTTACAAGAGATGAAAAGGCATATATTTTCTGAAATATAAAAGCTTGAGATCATTCAATTCTTTTATATCCGTCTTCATAAGTTACTTGTGCATTTTCAAGTATTTGAGATCTAGATGGATCATAAAATTATAGCATTAAGTATAGAAATGCATTGTCTATTGCATTATTAGTGGTGTTTTACGAGCTCTCATCAAGTTACATTTTAATTGCGACATCTGGTATGGAACGTTGGCGGATAACGACAATAGAGTTGCTACTTTGTAATATTATTGTTCAGTTTGATTCGCACGGACTATGTTGTTATAACAATGATGCAAATGTTATTTATGTACTTCACAACATACAAGGAATGGATAATGATTACAAAGCAGCTGAATAATTACCATATAGTTATTTCATGCCTTGCTCGTCAAACCAAAATTAAAAGCTTTATTTGGTTTGCTGCCAAAAGGATAACTGGAACAATGTAGGACTTTAGCCAATTTAATAAATGGGCAATAAAATTTAGTTTTTAATTAACTTAAGTAGAAGTCTATTCGGATCCTTTTTTTAAATTAATAAAATAAAATAAGTATAAGTTACAATGGTCACAATTGCGTTAAGAACAGCCGCATAGTTTACTATTATGTTAATCGGTTAGAAAAGGTAAAATAATAACTCAATTTTTTAGAGGAACAGGAAGTGCCCCCTCGTAGACAATAGGTGTTAAATCTCTATGAGATTGATTTAAAGCGCAGAGTAGCTAACTGTGCATTTACTGAACAAATATCGTGGTATCCTTATTTTTCACGGCAGAGTACTCTGTCTACAATTAAGTTAATGTCTTGGTCATTACATACATAAAAGGAAATTGTACGGTGATAGTAAATTTAAAATCTACAAATTGATTTCTAGTTAAATTCTGCATTATTTACTAGATCTTTGGGATAATACTTTAGATACGTTCAGTTGACAAGTCCATGCAATATTATCACCATGCGTATTGTAATTAAATCTATTCATAACACAACATTTTAAAATTACCCTTAAAAGGGCCTTTAAGACATCATTAGAACAAAGTACTAGTTATTTAAGATAAGCGTTCCATTTGAACATCATTCATTGTACTGTCACAGATATGCAGCGCAAATTGCAAATGTACCACATTAATATTTAAACCATATAGTGATGAATTCAAGGTTTAATTTACAGTGACATGGGATAAGTAAACGGATATAGATCTGAAGGTGATTCCACTTGAAGCAGCACCTATCGATCATGAGCCGAAGAAATGTAAGAAACTCAGAATAAAGACAACAAGATACTCAACTACCGTTTGATAAATGATGATTGTACTTTTTCATAATTCATTCTAGTAGTAGTAGTAGTATTGATCGCGAATAAAATTTTCGCAACATGACGTTACAGACCTATCGTATCGTTCTATTTATTTTTACTACTTTTTAATAACAAGAAGGTACGTTAGTGCGTAAAGTTCTTAAATAAATCTGTAAACTAAATGATTCAATTGGATAAGAAATTTTTTTTTACAAAAACATTTATCGAAACTAACAACTTAATACACACCTCAATAAAAATTGATTTGAACCGTAAACAAACACCATAACAGTAAATTCACATACATACTGATATTAAAAAATCTCGTTCTTTGTGAATTAATATGAAACATATTCTACTGATAAATCTGTAAACGCATCATAACCACTATCTATATTCTAATCGCGAGCAAGGAGCAATTAATTATCCGGTACAATTGCAATCGCATCTTCGTCGTTGCCGCGCATTGATTGCGCGTCGCTGATTTCAACTTGATTAATGACATCACACCGTGAACTCCAATAGCGTCCATTGATTACATGATTAAACACAAGACTGATGGCATTGCTGAGCATCATAAAACGAATGCTGAATGCCCCTTGTTTTCGAAATCCAACCGCCCTCAAAGGTAGACGGAGCGTGACGGAAATGAGTTTTCGAGTGCACAATACATCATGCTATAAAACTTGATGTATCGCCAAAAGGAGCGCTCTCGCAAACAAAGAACGCCCTGCATAATACGTAAGTAATGATACTTTTAAATTTCATGTTCATTCTTTAGCGAAAGTTCACTGGGCGAAGGCGATCGATCTTTTGTAAATGTTTCAGCGATTGTTCGTAAGGATTAACTTCTGTTGTGCAGAGGTGAATTTATCTTGTTTTAAAGTGTTTGCGAATTATGGTTCGAAAGCTTTGCTTATTGTGATGGCGTGCCTATGAAATACTTATATTTTTAATAGTTTGCGTCTTTGTTCACGTGGAATAAGTTTTCATAGCTTTGTCTTTATGAAATGGGGGATGAAAGTTTAAATAGATGTAAACTGTCATCCCCAATTCAACCCTTAAAACAACTTTTCTCTCATCAGCCTGTAATAGTCCATAGGCCTCCCTAATACACCCCATCCATTAGGCGGTTTTGGACCGTATCCCACCACGCTGGTTCAGTGCGGGTTGGTGGGTGGACCGACTTTTACATGCCCATCCGACGCACGCAAAACAACTTATACCTCAATAATATTTCCTAACTATGTCCTTGGTAAAAAACTGTTCTACGTATGTACGAAATTTCATCAAAATCGGTTTACTGATTCAGACGGTAAAGACAGACAAACAGAGATACTTTGGCATTTGTAATATTACTTTGGAAGCATGGTTTTTATAGTTGATTGTAAATAAGGGAATAAAGGGAAACTAGCTTAGAAATAATGCTTCGTTTTCCTTTATCTTAAAGGAAAATTTATTTTGATTATAAGTGTACTCAACTAATAATACGAAGTGAATAAAAGCATGTTGCCAATTTTCACTACTGTACTAGCTTGTACAAATTTATATATATTTCTCATTTAACTCCAGTATAAAAATCTGCTTCAGAATTTCTTTATTTGACTTCACTTTCGTCTAAATGAAAACCACAACCTTAGGAAACTAATTGACGCATAGTTATTCCCAGCTTACCTACTACATAGCCTTTAGTCAGTACTCCAGTTAAATTAATTCTACAGCAGTCTGTGAATTTATGGACACTTCGCACAATTGAACAATCAATGCTATTTGAATCTCTGAATTCCGTGCAAATATAAGAACAAAATATTTAGCTTGTATGGAATCATGAATTCTATTCAATGCCTAATAAGGGAAAAGGAAAATAGTGACACTAAATTGTTGGAAACCAGACGTTTAACACGGCGTAGTATAGTTTCTTACTTAAGGTATTTAAACATATTCTATTAGTAATATTTATATTATTACTTAATTGTGATGTTATATGGTGGCATACGGTCCAAAACCCTCTAATGGATAGGGATATATTAGGAGGTCTATGTCCAGCAGTGGACTACCACAGGCTTATGATGATGACGTGATGTTATAATATGTATTTTATGTCATACATGTTATAGACGGTTTGTTAATTTTCTAGTCTTTATTTGTATTATCACAATCATTTTTATATGTCAACCTAAATTTCTTTTAATATCGTTATCTTCTATTATTTAAATTATTATTTTCATATTTTAATTTATTTAAATTGGTATGAATATATTTAAATAATTAACTTCATACGATGTGTCGGCAATCAAACCCTCAATTGAATAAAATGGATGATAACTCATAACGCTCAACATAAAACTTAAAAAAAAATACGAATTCAAAAGGTAAATA
This sequence comes from Lamproptera curius, assembly GCA_029286875.1. NCBI lineage: Eukaryota > Metazoa > Arthropoda > Insecta > Lepidoptera > Papilionidae > Lamproptera > Lamproptera curius. The sequence continues at coordinate 1,386,809 of JAGSMT010000094.1, read as the reverse complement.
ATAGATGCTCTTTCAGTGTATATTACTGTCCTAGCTGGTCTATAGTTCTCACGCAAATAAGCCTAGAACAAAAATTATGCGACAAGACCGCTCCATACAATCGTATCCTTTGTAAATTTTCCATACCTATCTATAGCAATTGTTAACAATACAATATGTGTTGTTGTTGAAAAAAAACAGATAAAGTTCTTTCAAAAAAATTTTTAGTAATTCAAATAATTCAATTTAATAATATTGAATTTAGGATTCAACATTAAATAGTTTCATAGTTCTTGTAATAAAGTGTGTTCATGAAAAGCGATTAACTATATATTTTGCAACAATACTAGGTTATGTTCATTTACTTTTAAAAAGAAAAGAACAACACTGCCCTAAAAATCACTAAATTCACTATTATTTAACCAGCTGGGATTTTAAAAAAGGTTTATCATTGCACTTCATCTGCGTATTATGATGATTTTCACAATCTTATATATTGTTAAGAAAAATTAAACAAAAGTCGAATGTAGTTGCATAATCAAAACGGTGGAGGTTTCAACTTTCAAATTCAAATATCGCTTATTGATTGTCAAGGACGCTACCACCGGTTCGGAATAGGACTTATCTGGCTTCTGAATAGATAACCCGAACCAACTCGATAAAAATAGACAAAATAAAATGTCAGCGAAATGCGCAGTGTTCCAAGCTTAAAGGTGTAGCCGTAACTGTAGTCGTCAACGTCCAAAACACATATCGGTAACACGTTTTCGGCGCACAGAAAAAATGGCGGCAACCGTTCAACCGCGGGAAACCGTGATTTGCTGGAGCTTGTCGACTTGTTCGATTTTCAAAATGCTTCTTTTTTTTAATGCCATCCATCTCAATTAGTTCAAGCAGTACGCTGGTCGGATGTAACCAAGTGCATGCTGTTATTTATACGCCTTTTTTATGTACAGTATCATTGTTTTGAAAATCTTTATTTAAATAAATATGTAGCGTTGCATTTTCCGTTCTATTTTTAAAACTCACAATTCTTTCTTCTAGGTTTAAACAAACTGGCTGGGGTTTTCTGTACGGTAAATAAAATTCTGTTTCCGCTGAACCACATTCGTAAGTTTACGGGTCTAAAATAGCTTATTATCACCTCATCATCAAGATCGGTGGATTTTGCAAAATTAACTTTTCAAGAATAACTAATAATATAACAGAAAAATATTTTTCTTACCTTAAGGTAAGAGACAAAAATACTGGTGTTTTTAATATTTGTAAGAACTCATTATTGTATACAAGGACTTTTTAAGGATTTTATGGGCTTAACTTTGCGTAAAAAGTCCTTTTATTCAGTACTGTGTAGTTTCGCGTAAAAAAGATTATTATTTAAGAACTCGATACTTGTAGAACTTTATTTTGTATTAGTTACTCATATAGAGTTACAACTGCATTTTATCAAATTACAAAGCAATATTAATTTTTTTATAGCAATAAGCATAAACATATTTTTAAGGGTAAACAAAACACAGCAATCCATCTTAATAAAAAACAGAGGATGTTATAAATATTTATAGTATATTATTATCATCGGAATAAAAACATTACCAAAAAGCCTATTTTCGATGCTGATGTAGTAGCTCGCCACAGTACGCATAACATTTCTCTTAACTGACGTTCAAATAGAAATTTGAATACACTGACAGATAAGCGTGCGGTTGCCAACGTGTGTAGCGGAGAATAATGGGACCTGCTAGATATTGCAATACGTTACGGCCGCACTGGCAACACCAGGCCACTTATGCGGCGGCACCCGCGAAATTGTCGGCCGGCGAGTGTTGAATACAAAAGTTGACATTATAAATTTAAAGTGGAACTCGTTAAAATATCGGGTTCTGGAACCGTGTGCGTTCACGACGGCCGTGATGAGAGAGGGCCGCGGTGGCTGCCATGTTTATACTTTCAGATTTACAGTCAGGCCTTTGGGGGCCGAGGAGCGGTGGAGTGAAGGTCTATGTTTTTTTCTTCGTATCGGATTCGAGCGATGCGACGGCAGCTTGTCCGTAGGTGAACTTGCGATTTGTCGGACGTTCGACTGATGTCGTTTCGTTCTTAGACTTTAATTTTCAAGTTTATTAAGGCTTAAAATAATAAAACTTAGTGCATAGTTTTAAATAATTTCAGTACAAAAGGTATAGTGGTTTTATATTAATTAAACCCCTTTTTTACGTATAAAAAGGTACCTTATTTATAGTTGAAAAAATCAATTATTAATAGAGCTAGGTTAAAGCATCCTTTACGGCTAAACTTCTCTTCCCTCTTGTATTCCCCGCGGCTGGACCGTAGCAGATACTTAGCCCCATTACAAAAACATAGTGGAAATGTCTTCAAGTAGGGTTTGTGTAGGACATAACTGACAGTTTTTTTATTAATTTTTCCAGTGTACAGTAATAATAAAAGTTTTAGTATTTTAGAGGTTACTTTAAGAAATTATTTTTCCCATATCTTAATATGTATTCTCGTTCCACGCTCCCACGCTCTTAAAACGGGAACACAATAACGGTTATGATAAGTATGCACTCTGCTTCTGAAATCATGGTTCTAGCCCAAACATCCATTATTTTTTGTTTCTTTTTGCAAACCCTTATACTATTATCATAACTTATTTTATTTCATTGTTTATTATTTATTAAATATCTGTTATTCTACTTTTATACACTTTTTAAATAATGAGACCACTTGACTACTACCTATCATTTGTAAAAAGATAATTAAACTGTGACTAGAAGCAGAGCAACATATATATATATATATGTTCAACAAAAAAGTATACACTGCTGGAGTAATTCCTTCTTTAAGGAAGTAGGTCAAAAAGAACTCAAGACTACAAATGCATATTCACATTCAAAACCTTATTTTTTTATCACTACATAGTATAAAACAATGTTGCTTTCTCTGTCCCTATATCCTTATGTATGCTTTAATCGTTAAAACTACGCAGCAGATTTTGATGGGGTTATTTTATTAGATAGAATGATTGAAGAGAAAAATTTATATGTACAATGCATGCAAAATATTTGTCTGCAATATCATTACGGATATCAGTATTGCACCCGTGCGGAGCCGGGGCGGGTCGTTAGTTAATTATAAATTAAAAGTTTTCAGGTGTGATCTTATAAAAAATAAAAAATTGCATAAATATTTAGTCACGAAAAAAGAAAAAAATAAGAAAATTGTTTAAAATTTCTCTATATCTATTTAAGAGTCACCTTGTACGCCCAACTTTCGCAATTAAAAGTTTTAATAAAAAGAGTTTTTGTACCTTATTATTGCTCCATCTCACAAAATTGATTCGTTTTAGTAAAATTAAATAAAGTTATAATGTATGAGTCCACTTTTTCTCGGCACCTCATTTTTTTTCAGGCTTGACCTGATGCTCGCGACAGAAATAGTGTGACGCTACGGTTTCGGCTCGCAGGCCCGAAGATTACCTTTTAAGTTTTTTTTTAGAAGTAATATCCCCTTTTGGAGTGTGCCAGTCCACAGGGGTACGTTGTACAAGACTCTGGACTCCACCATCAAGGTAGCAACTAAAGCTGCTGGGCCTTTCAATATTAAGAAGCAGTCTGCTGACAGAAGCTGCTGCTTTCTTCCAAGCAATAAATTTGTTTATGAACCCTATTGATCATGCATGGTTTCCGACATGATTGTATTTTACCTGACAAAACGCGCTTATCTTAAATATATTCTGAGTAATATATAAATTAGGCTTTTTTTTACTTTGACTTCGTGATTATGAAATAAACGTAAAGCTCTCCAGATAAGATACATATTATTTGATACGTGCTGGAATGCTGGCTATTAAAGTTCTTCAGTGCCATTTAATTAGACAGTGCTCAATGTTTTTTATAAATAGCATTTGCAATCATATATTTCATTTTAAAGCTTAAAAAACTTGTCGTGGACTACTTTTAAGATTTTTCATATTTTTTTTTCACTATATCACGTCTCCTTATTGTTTTTATTTTTAGCGGATATGGTTTATGATATCTTTGTTTCGGTACGGTTAGAAAATTTGTCAACTTACAAAATCATGATTAATATGCTAAAGCACAATATTTAACAAAATTGATTAAAAAAATGGTCAGAAAAGTAAGAAAAAAATTTGATGCTATAATTATTTTAAGCAATTTCTTTTAAGTCTTCAATTATTACCGACTGTCGTAGCGTACATTTGTCTATAGTCTATGGTGTCTATAGTCTGTTATGGCTCTATGTAATTGCCAAAAGCATTACCCATATTTGTGTACAGTTTTTGTATATGTTAATATAGTAAATGAGTAACTTCCATAATTTTGAAGAAATTACAAAACTACGACACTTGTAAATGTTTTCTAATATTGCTAAGTCGTATTACATTTTCTAGAATTACTTTTGTATTGATTTTTTTTCTTACAACGCTACTTTCGCGCGGTGGGTAAGTAGACACCGGTGTGGTATTATTCCGACCGGTCTTGGCCCACCAGTGCATTCACAACCACGTACCACGTAAGGCATAACACATGTTTGCGCTGTAAAAAGGCGAGTACAGTCGCCCACACATCGCATGCACTGCCTGCCGCACCATTTAGAACCTTCCCCCTGGGGGTATAATAACTTTTTTGCGATAAAGCTTTAGTGATTAACATTAACCGATGTTTGCCAGTTAATGGGCCGAGAATGGCTTGGTAATCAAGCTGTCTGCAAGCCGACTGGATTTGCTTACATTCTAAACTTTATTCAAATTATCGATTCTGATTTGGCGAAATATAAATAAATGAGATGAGAAAAATGTATGGAATTAGATTACATGCAGATGCACTTTTTTCTGAGTTCCAGACGTTGACTGTATCTGTAATTAGAATAGTTAACATTAACTTAGTTATGATTGAAATTATCAAGTTTTTTTTAATAAAAGTCATAAAGCGACGGTAAGGCAGCAATCGCGTTTAATTAAAACCCCTTCTATTATCCGGAAGTTATTTTACACCGGAGCAAATATTTACTGAACGAAAATATAGTTGTACAGTTTTTTTTCGTAAGAAAAATAACTACGCAATGGTGATTTTCTAAAAAGAACAAAAAACATGTTTGCAATGCACATATTTTAATATAACTTGTTTACGATAAAAAGAAGAAACACGAAACAAAAAAAATTATGACATGGTGTTGACATTTTTTTAAGATTTGCGTTTTTCTGTTATGACACATACCTAAATAAAAGCTTACAAAAATATATTAATTTATATATTATTTCACGATAATATGTGCATATTTAAAAATTGTTCCACTGTTGCTATTAACGTGTCAACTATGCAAGTTTTTGTATTGATAATAATATTATCGTACGTGCCTGACTTTTATGTACGCTGTAACTTTTAAATATAATCATGTTATTTCGTTATCATTTAATGCACCATGTTATTTTGTCGATATTCTATGAAATAAATAAACATATAAAATAAGAATGAAGATAGAAATATCTATACTCTATATACTTTAAAAGAAAATCAATCGAAAAGAAAATAAATATATCGTCCTTAAAAGGCCTAGGAGAAAACGATCATAGACTATAAAAGAGCGCGCTATTTACGGCATTAGATGAAGAGCCAAGATAAAAATCATTCAGAGTATCGACAAGCGAAAACTGAATACCGCAACTTGGGCTAGGGAAAAATATAATTTCGGTCGATTGTTTATTGATCATCTTTGTCCATTAAACTATGATATGGTTGGGAGTTATATGTATATATTATGTGAAGAGAAATTAAGTCACGATATTACGAGAACTTCTTAACATTAATTAAATCCGTATCATGTCTAGGGTAACTTGAAAAGTTTTATATCGCAAAACTAGTTCAATCGATATTTTACTATAGCTATAATAGTACATATATTTGTGATTTATTATATTTGAATAATAGTTTGTAATGAACTCTGTAAGGTTGTGTTCAATGGTGGTGTTGACATCTTTGACGATCTGTCTAAAGTATTGCGAATCTGGGTTCGTATTCTGTGAAGGTGAATAAAGCAACGAAATCACAAGAACTATTTAAAATTAATTAAAAAATTAAAAACAGTAATAAGGCTGCAATAAACTTTTAAATTAATCTTCACAATTTATTCGAGAAAAATTTGAAACTAGCTATAGGTAGATGTTTTATTAATGAAGTCCTATGATTGGTTTAAATAATGTAGGTTATATAAAGGATATCAAAATATTACGTGTAAAAATGAAATCTGTCCTAGCACTTATCAATCATCTTTCTTGTACAATAATCCGATGATGCTTCTATTTTGCTCTTATTTCGCTGTATGCTCAAGCGTTAATTTGTATAACGAAGACTACACAAATAAAAATATGCAACAAAAAGATAGGCATCAATTTTAGTAGTCCTTAAAGTATGCGACAAAAATATATCAGTCAAGATTATTTTTATAACTCTGATACCACAAAACAATCAATATGTGTTAAACGTTAACCTTTCTTTTAATATTTTTCATATATATACGTCAAATTTAACATTACTAAATTGAGCAGCATAAACTGTAGCAGTCTTTCATTTAAAGTTTCAAATTAAGTTTTAGCATACTTATAAGTTTTAGTATACAAAATTCACTTTTTACGAATCTTTTTGCGTTCATTCTATCTCTATGACTAATAGTAGATTCAGGAAAAAAACCGAAACGTCGTGAAAAAAATGTAAAGAATAAACGCGGAAAATCCGTGAAAAATAGATTTAATGTATAGTTATTGCGTAAATAAAAGAACTTGTTAAACGTTAGCAGTATAACATTAAAATAGATACAATCGAGAACTTTTAAGTGCCACGTTAATAAATCGACAAGGAACACGGCTAGAATCCTGGCGAACCGGCGTCTGCCCGGACTCGAATAAATTCAACTAGGATTCGATTACCGCTATCGGACTGGATCGCTCGTTCGAATAGAATTGATAATCGGAGTTGGCCGTTTGCGATAGTTTTAGGGGCGAAAGCGGTCCGTCTAACTCGACGCTATGAACATTGCTGTTGATTGTACTCGTTGAATGGGTGGCAAGGGACAATAGTTGCGTTATTGAAAGCGTATTGTGTTGATAGTTAGAACGTATGTAATTATTAAACACTAGTTGACCACTATTTTATAGCGTTGCACGCTCAACTAACGTAGGAGTACAGTAAAAAAACACGACTGAAGAACCAGCCGAATATTCCTAAAATAAATTTTTGAATGTTTCAAGGACACAATGAGTTACGAGTCCGAGATCATTTAATGTTATTTATTGATATATTTCTTTGAGAAGTTTCCATTAATAAGCGAAATTAATACAATTGTATGTAATATAGGTAAGGTGTAAAAATATCCAATGAATTGAGAGGCCAAAAAGTGGTAAAATATTTCAGTCGTGAGCTTCGTATTGTCAATCATCATCAGCCGTGATAGTCCACTGCGGACATAGGCCTCCTAATAAATAATACAAACCTAAAGTTTTGGACTGTATCTCACCACGCTGGTCCAATGCGGGTTGGTGGATGGACGACTTTTACATGCACATCCGACGCATGAATCATCTTTACTTTACAGACAATTAGGTGATCAGCCCAAATTGTCCTAACCAAGAGGACAGTAATAAAATTTATCGAGTCCCCGCAGGTTTCGAACCCACGATCTTCGGTTTCTAAAGCACACGCCCATACGACTAGGCTAATAGACTAATTTTGCATTGTCAATACATTATATGTATAATTACTTTCTTAGCAAGTTATTTCATGTAGTCTACTAATAGTTTGGATATATATTTTTAAATTTAACTCATATAGCTATATGTTATATACGGGAATAATATATATATAATAAATGCGAAAAATCCGTAAAAAAGAGGATTTGATTTGCATAATAATCGGGTAATGAAATAACTCGGATTACACAACACCGACACCAACTTATTAGATGTCATATTTATTATTTTTATAAAAAAAATATTACATGAACAGACAGTTAGCAATGTACATTTGTCATTATGTGTTAATCTGTTAGGTTTATACACAACATCGTCACAAAAGTGATTACGAGTTAAACGCAATATTCAAAGCTGTCAACGTATAAAAATTCCATCCTAATCAGGCCAGGCCGTAATGCGGCGGTTAAAAATATATTCTTCTGGCTTAAGCGGCTCGTTCTCCCAAATTGGAACGTTTCATGGTTACTTAAAGGGTATTTATCCGTGAATTTATAACATCATTTCTAAGACGGAGTTGCGCTTGTAAAAAAGCTTCGTTAAGGATTATTAACGGAGAGTCGTTAAGCAAACTCGCAGCTACGTTTGTTTGAATAAGCTCCTCTGAAGTTATAACTTTGCCATCGGAATTATTTTATGAATTGTTATATTGCCAACGCGAACTCATTACCCAGTTTTGATGGATCGTTTGAACTTTTTATTGATATTGTGAGGTTTTTAAGAGTTTAAAATGAGACTGTTTCGTCGCACTTGATTAGTTTTTAGTGGCCTAAATTTTGCAATGTCTATTTCTTCATGTTTATGTTAGTGTTAATACAATTTTTACAATATCAAAGTATTTAAACAATCGTTGTATCTCTTCTCTTTATGGGCAATGAAGTTGTAAACAATTGTTTCATAAAATTTATTATTAATAGTTATAATATAAAGTTACGAATAAATAGATTTCTCATACGCAAACAAAGCTAATTAACCAACTCACGGCAGCAAACCGTCTTCAGATTTATTAAAACTTCTAACGTTGTCCTCTAATCCAGAACAAAGCACACTGCAGTGGTTTGCCATTATGAAGCAACCATGATTAGTTTTTTCTGATTCCTTAAGCCTTAGTGGTTATCCTAATTTAAACAAAAATAATACTAAAAATTATATATTTCATTATGTTTACTTTTGTAACTGTAGAAATAATATTATTGGGAAGAAATAACACAAGTAAGATTCTTGTGATTCTTTAAGATTCTCGCAATTTTCTATTTAAATAATCATACAACACGGAACTACTTTTATTAATTTAAATCCATATTCACCCTAGTACAGACGATTCACGAGAAAAAGAGACACTGAAGCATTACCGGCGCCGACGTGGCTGAAGTGGGAATCCAATACTACTTAACGTAACTCAGTTCTGTGCGTCGGATTAACGCATTCCTATATGAGGATGGGGGCTAGGTAACCCGATCGTCTGATGTACTGCCCCCGTAATGCGCTACTTTATCTTCACTAGATAAGGACTGGCTGCGGATTCCTTTACGCTCTCTCCAGTTGCTAGGTTATAGAAGTTATGTAAAGGACCCGTCGTATTGATTAGAGCTTACTGGGTAGATGCTTGGATACTAACAGAGGAGAGGTAATATTTGTTCTTCAATGGAATACGAGATGATACCTTACGATGATATCCTTAAAATCCTTATTTTTACAGTCGTAATGAAATCTATTGGTTATGAAATCGTAACATACATAATATGACAACGGGAAGAAATAAAGTAGTTATGAATATTGACTTTTATAAACTTTTTATAATTGAATGCCTAACAAATGATAAAAGCTTAGCAAGTTTTTGGTTCAAATAACATTTAATTGCCGATTCTATTAGTTTTAAAGTAAAACGCTGGTTTTGTAATTGAAAATCGTTTAATTAAAATTATAAAGAATTTAATTGAGTGCTTTTAAAGAGAAGAGTTAGAGCTACATGAGATTTTTTTAATATGATGAAAAGAATAAAACACTCTCTGGATGATAAATTGTCTAGCATTAAGGTACGCTAGTAAAGCCATGTTAGTCTGATCTGAAAATAAGGCAGTTATTTTATGGGACTAAGAGTATCTATGATGAATTAACGGTCAGAGACTTTCTTGTTGCCTTATATTATTATATTGCAGTTTAAAATTGGATTAAATGCTAAGGTGGCTAACAATAATAATACTTTTTTTATAGCATACGCAGGTAGACGACATTCGGCCACCTGATGGAAAGTGATCACCGACGCCCATAGACATTAGCAATACCAGTGGTATCGCCAACGCGCTGCCTACCGTGAGACATAGGATGTTAAGTCTCGTTTACCCAGTAAATAGCTGGCTACGGTGCCTTCAAACCGGAACACAGCAGTGTTTTCACCTACTGCTTCTGGGCAGAAATAGGCACCGCGGTGGTTCTCACCAGACGGTCTCCTGTAAACAGGCGAACTACCACCTGGTAAAAGTAATACTGCGCAGAAGACAGTACAAAAATAATAGTACAGACGTGTTCGCAAAAACACAGGTGTACTGCTTTTTCTCTTAAGTCTTATAGACCGATAGGACGGAAAAAACACACGACCTAAGAGAAATAAGGATCATAATTGAATTTTGACATGCTTATCTAACGTATGGCAAATTATAAAATAGTGAGATAAACTAAGAAGGATTTTTAGATTGAAAGGAAATAATCTAAATAATACATATATATTATATGATTCGTTTTCTAAGCTGTTTAGATTTATTATATTTGTAGTTACAAACAACATTCAAAACTTGGAAAATAATGGAAAAATTTAAGTTGAATACTTGTTGAAAACATTGAATCAAAGTGATTATATTAAAAGTTGCTACAAAATTGTTCGAGTCAATTTGTTATCTGTTGTTTATACGATATAAATAATGTCAATTTATCTTCGGACTGTACACCAAGATTTCTCCTTTAATTAATACTGATAAAATCGATAACTTGTAAATTGAACACAACGGTAAACTCCGCTATCGAATCCATTTGCGATGTATTATTGAGATGTGTTTGTATCTAAATTGGTAAGTTGTTTAATGTTGTTATATGAAATCATAACTTTACATTTATAAAACGCTTTGTAGTTTATACCTAAATTTAATAAAAAGCGATGCTTTTATCATTTTTAAAAGTGGTGAAATTTATCTTCATCATCATCGGCCCCTCACAGTGCACTGCTAGACAAATACAAATTTCTTTTTTCTATATATAAGTTTACACTTGCTTATTGATTGTCAAATACACTACCACCGGTTCGGAAAAGGACGCCTCAGACCTGAGAAGAACCGGCGAAAGAAACTCAGCGGGCTATTTTTTATGATATCTTTTAAAAATAACAAACAATTTAGCATTACATATTAAAATAACCGTTTTAAAATGATTATTTTGTCATATATTACCGATACTCATGTAGACACGCGGAACTACATTTTTTTTATCCGTCTGTCTGTTTGTTTTAGTCAATCTCTGGAATGACGGATTTTGACTGGTTTTTCACTGATAGATAGCTGAGATATCTTTGAGTAACCTAGGCTATTTACTTTAACAGAAAACCCCTATATTTTTATATAATAGTATCACGCAGACGAAACCGCGGGAAACATCTAGTTCATAATAATAACAATGTAAATGTATGGAGTTGCCATAGATCTGTTAATCAACAAAAATAAAAAGGTCAAGTAGCTTCTAATCAATTCAAGATCTCGCCGTCGGCCTACAATTTTGTGAATTTAATATACTTTTGTAATGTCATCAGCTAGTGTATCCATTCCATTAAAGTTAAAAAAAAAACTTCAAAGGTTTACCTTAGGTCTTCCCTGCTATGATTCGATAGTTATTCAGTTAACCGATTTTGTACTGTGATCCGGAGTATTGTAAGGTCTTTTTGCGATAAACTTAAGAGCAATAATTAAAGCGAGTCAAAGAGGCTAAATTGGTGCGGTTTTAAAACTTTAAGACGCTGTAAGACCATAATTTGGGCTGGTTTAATGTCTTAATTTAAATTTAACTCCGAAATTGTTGAACATTTTCTTTCCGAACACAACATTCAGACCATAAAAGGCAAACATAAGCGAATTTAATTACCAATGTTGCATTTTTATGGAGTTTGAGCGATAATAAAATGATAAATTTGAAACGAAATGAAAGGTAATTAAAATACGAATCTTGTAACCTCACTGATAACGAGCCCTTTTATAAAATCTTTTTATAGGTCCGTGTTACTTTTAATAAACGTATTTTCATTATCTATATGTTATTTTACACTAATTAGGAATAAGATATAACGGAGCAAATTTAATCTCTTTCAGCTCTTAATTACTCGTGTGAATACACCTAAAAAGGAAGAAATTTTGGCCGCAGTAATATTTCTTGTATCTTACACGACAGATAAAATTAAAAGCTAAGATAATTCATAAGTTATTTCATTGTTTAAAAATTTACTGTATAATAAATAAGTCAAACGTTGCATTTACGTGAAATGTATTAGTTGCTGACAAAAATTCACCTACGTCGGTAAACAAAACCATAAATTTGAAACCATAAAGATCGTGTCACAGTTTTTAAAAGTCGATACTCTTTTGTTCCACTTGTGTTTGTATTGAATACTTTTACACGTTTGAAATTCGCTTTAAATTTTTATGTGTACTTGTATAATTAAATTAAAATAGGTTACTACAAACCTTCATAGTTCTTCACCAAAATTAATATTTGAAATATAAAAGTTATAATAATCTCCAAAAAAAAAATATATGTATTCGTTATACATTGCTATAAAATCACCAACTGAAAACTGTCTCATCGGCTTACAAGATAGCGCAAAATATATCCAACAAAGGCGTTAATGGGCCGCAGTTTATTCAGCAATTACTGAGCACTTCGAGTTCCTAATAAGATAGCTTCGGGGACGGTGTTTACCAACACTGGCCCGAGATCGGAATCTCTATTTAAAGCAGTCACTTAATAACGGGTTAGTTAGCTCCATTACCGGTATATTAAAACAAAGGCAAGGAGCGGTTTGTCTCGGTGCGCCGGGCAATAACTATACTGAAAGTGCATTTTTAATTAAAAACTTTCAAAGGAATAAAGTGACGTAATTAAAAGCGGCGACGGCGTCCTGGGGAGGAAAGGGGTAGGACGACGTCGCTGCAGAAAATAGAAACTATGCTGAAAAGTGGGAGATTCTTGGATTCAAAGTGGGATAATCAGATTAAAAATATAGGGTTGGATTTTGTATTTAATATTTTATGTAGTACCTAGCGCTATTCGTTTTATACAAGCATTCGGTTTCGTTAGATGAGTGGTAATTTTGTGCAAATAGAATTTGTTTTATTGTACTTGAAATTTCTTCTTGATTAAAAATAACTTAAATTGTTTATTTTTACAAGGCAAATGTCTAGCAGTAGACTTCTATTGGCTGCAGATGAATGAGTATAAAAAAGTATTTTTCTAAGTTTATCATGCTCCATCAGACACTGCCTATTATTCTAGACAAATATTTATGATATTTCAACCAACTGCTAATGAATTAATTGGATTACCTTTATTATTTTCATAATAAAGATTAACATAGACGATTAGCTCATGTTAATTTCTTCCCTCTCTCAAGATTTGCGAGTCATCATATCTTTGGAAGGGCAGCATAATCGCCTGTCTTCAACTAAGTACCTCGAACATGTACTGTAGCGAAACCGGCCCAGCCATGTAACGCGGGTATTCTAAATTGAGATATTCATTAGGACCTTCCCCCGACAAACTGTACGGCATCCAATTAATTAGTGAAAAGTAATCGTGATACCCGCGGCCGCTATTAATCACGGAGAGATCGATCTGATAGTGAGAACGGCGCACGGATCAGCTCCGCTCCATATGATGCTGTTATTATCTTGTTTCTTTAAGGGGGCTGGTTGTTTATATTAATTTTATTTACGATTCTGACAGTACCGGTGCAGTTTTCTTATTAAGTATGCACAAAACATGTTTTGATTTTTTATTAGTTTAAAAATAGTATTTTTATTTTCGAATTTTTATTATAAACTCCACCTAAATCTTTATTTGCTTACTTATGTAAAGTTAAGAGTAAGCGTATAGTATGTATTGAAGCCTAGATTTTTTTATGTTAAGTATCCATAATAAGAGAAAAAACATCATTAATCATTACGTCAGTAAATTTCCATCTGTAAAGAAATATTTTGATCAAAGCTTTGGTTGTGGAGAATGTTTTAGAGGGTTGCAAATCCTAATCCGATATTTTCAATGGCAATGGGGCCTTTTATAAATATCCCAGAATTTTTAAGGGTATACGAGAGTATATCAAGCGTAATTAAAGAGAAAAATATTTATGATAATGATTAAGATAATTATATTAATAATCGTTTTGAAATTCTAGCCTGTGATATTAAATAAATATATTTGGAAACTAATTAATAATGTGTAATAATAGAAGTAAACTTTATTAATTTCACTTAATGAACAAAGTCGATGTTGTACTATTATTGATATTATTAATAAAAACAGAATAATCTAAGCCCCGTGTGGAGCTTATCCGTTCACTGTACTTGGCCAACCTACAGACAAATGAACATGTTGGGTCTTAACTGCGAATAAATAGTGTTGTCATTAGATAAATGCGACTTGATACAGTAATCATCATTACCAAATAATTAAAGGATATTATTAAGGAAAACTAGGTGACTTATAGATACATAAATATATATTATAAATATGTTATAAAATACTACAATATTCAGAAACGAGAAGAATACTATGTTCATCACAAAATATTTCCCCATGGTGGGAATCGAAGCCATTCGCACAACAGTCAGGTACACTAGCCACTACGCCAAACGGCTCGTCGAATACGAATAATACAATTTTATTTAATCAAATATCATTATTTTATATTGGATGACACATACGTTATTCTGTTTATATTAAATAAGGACTATAATATCGATGAAGAGAAAAGAAGGAATAATTAAAGAAATAGCATGTATCGTTGCACAGAAGAATTTATTTATCGTATAAATGCGTATAATGGCATTCACTCTGTCAACTTCGATTTATAGAGCGAATATATATTTATAAAAAAAAAAAACAAGCGATACCGTGCCAAGAACGTCGAGAATTTTCCATCCAAACTCACCCACTACACTTGCTCGTTTATTTATTCGTTTTTAATCAATGTTCCATAGAAATTTTAACGACACAAAAACCGGTTCGCTGCCAACGGGCGAGTATCGAGATGCGATTTTTTTTGCACATTGTACAAAATTGACGGACGAACATTTCGACGGGACGACCGACTTTTCTGTTATTAAACGCTGTAAACTTTCTCCGCAGCGTATCGGAACAGATAAATTTTCACATTAGATCCGTAACAGATAAGTTTATGCATTATAAGGGAGACGTAATTAGTTTTGTATGAATGGTAATCTATGTATGCGTTGAATTTAATGTTTTTGGTTATTATTGTTCAGCTTCATTATTAACTTTTTATTAATAAACAGACACTTAACGCGTAGAAAAAGGGAAAATGCTAAATACCTAAGAAAAGAGATGATTACCGTCACCTAGTGGTAAGAGCGTGTGCTTTAGAAATCCTGCGGGGGCTCGACAAATTTTCATGGTTGTTTCCTAGTTGGTTAGGGCAATTTGGGCTGATCACCCAATTGTCTGAAAAGTAAGATGATCCATGCGTCGGATAGGCATATAAAAAGTCGGTCCACAAACCAACACGCATAGGACCAGCGTCATGGGACGGTCCATAAACCCCCTAATAGAGAAGGGGAGGCCTATGTCC
The DNA here is from genome assembly GCA_029286875.1 of Lamproptera curius. Taxonomy (NCBI): domain Eukaryota; kingdom Metazoa; phylum Arthropoda; class Insecta; order Lepidoptera; family Papilionidae; genus Lamproptera; species Lamproptera curius. Next base: position 1,371,225 of record JAGSMT010000094.1, on the reverse strand, counting down.
AGCAGTGGACTTAGGCAGACTGACGATAGCTGCATTCTCTGAATAAGTCCTGGTGTACGAAAGTGTTTGAAGCCTACTGTTCCTTCAAGCAGAAAGAAGTTTGTTCTCGGTAAAATTACGTTAAATCTGGAATGAGAAATGTGTCATTGTGTAAACCAGGTCCACGTAAAAGGTAGTCTTATATGAATGCAGTAGTAGGGTAGAGAGGTAGCGTTACAAAACTGCTACTTAGTAAAGTTTTTTTATTTTTCAATCCACGAACTGAGAGATTGTCGTTGCTTATTTCTGCCACAAAGCAGAAGTGTGAATACACCACTGTGCTCCGGTTTGTAGGGCACCATAGCCAGCTTATTTACTGGGTAAACGAGACTTAATGCCCTATGTCTTACGGTAGCAGCACGTTGGTGCTACCACTAATATTGCCAATGTCTTTGATGTCGATTGATGAGAGTGACTGATAGTAATTAAGAGTGAAATTCAACAATTCCACTTGTCTTGAGAATGGGCACTACGGTGGTACTTTCTTTTGTAAAAAGAAGTTTTACCGCTATCAGAGATATCCAATCGTATTAAAGGGATACTAAATTTCCTTTCATTTCTTTATCAAACTTCTGATACGTCAACATTACTTATCCCTAAATTGAAATAAACAAAAACTTGTATCATTCTAAAACCAACATTTTCAATTGTGCTTCTTTAAGCATCTGGTATAATTCCATAAACTGCAATATTGTCGGTATAAAGTGCTAGAATTCGAACTAGAGACTTTATCGCTATTCCGATATTGTAACCGCTAAGCTATTCCCGGCATCCACTCGATAGATACGCTTAAATTACGCTAAGCCGGCTACACTTTTCCCGTGAAATTTCCCGGTTGATTCGCTGTTGAACATTCCACCGTGCTTCAATTTACGTTGATTTTAATTAATGCCACGATAATATTGTGTTACAATTTGATCGGCAGTATTGATTATGGGAATCCGCATAATCAGAACGTTTACCGGATTAATTATTTATGTTAGTTTTGTGTTACACGTAAATTTAAAGCTATTATGAAATTCGACATTTTGTGAATTCGATTGTTTTGATGCTATTTCGATGTTTCGATGTTCTGTTTTAAGCTGCAGCAAAATGGTTTTACAGTTGAAGTGCCATTAATTGGATGTTATTGTTTGCTGTTTAGTTTGTTGAGAAAATCAAGTTTTCAATGTTTGCACTTTGGTCGGTGTCTTATTAGGCGTGTGTTTCTGTTTTCACTTAAATAAAAGAACTTATAGGCAGTGTTATGGATTAAAACTTTTTAAAGTTTATCCAAGGTGTATAAGCTTAACATAAGTTACCAATTTAAAAGGAGTTATTACTGTAGATAAATAACAACGGAGCAAATATGATGAGTACGTGCACAAAACGTTATAACATTTATGTCTTCAGGTGCAGGGTGAGCTCGTGGCATGAAGTCTAGGTACAATTTTTATAGGCATATTGCGCAACGCTGGATGTTTCTTTCGCCTATCTTTAAGCTTCTAAATAATTACAAAAGAACTTTTCGAACAATATTACATAGTCTCAAAGGCAAAGTATATGAAAATATCGTTATTTCCTCTAAAAAAGTAATTTTACAAGCTGTCGTTTCAGACTGAACATGTCGTGTAATGCTGCCGCGCAGTGGCGATATAAGCCTTATCGTACAATTATTTTTAATTAAAAATTACGTTAATTGATTTAAATGGCCAGCGTTCCATGAAATATCCGCTGATGGTGTGCATATCGTAATTATTTCTGATTAAAAATTAAGCACATTGCATTGAATGAGTGACTAATTGAGTAGATGTAGGTTAGTACAGTTTTTGCTAGGTCAATTATTTATATTTGGGGCGAATATTTTATGTGACCTACTAATATTTAATGTAGGTAGGGTTGATAATAAATTTATTAACGTTCGTAATTTCTTTCGTTTGTTTTAGTGTGACTTTTTTAAGTGACTATTTGAAGTAAATTTTTTTGGAGTAAAAACCAAAAAATTACTCTTTTTACGTTTTATTTCCACAGCAAAAGTGTATATAACGCTTTATGCTAACATAAACGTGTCTAATCTTTCAAAAGTAAAGAAGCAATAATAAACTTAATATAAAAGCGAATCAATGTGACTGACGTCTCTAAACATGTTTCCGAACATTTGCATACAAACATTGTAACATAATTGATAACTTTTAGTGTGACATAGATTTAGTATCAATTAATAGTCTATTTTAAATTTTGAAGGAAAGATTATTTTAAATTAAAATGTTACGTTTTATTATAATACTTAATAACAAACACTTTTAGAATTAAAATAACTGGAAATTTGTCATATAAAAACTGTTTATTATTTTCACCACAATCTTTAGTTTTATTTAAAACTGGAAAGCATGTAGTAAAAATCATCGTGATTGTGAGTAAAATGATATTAGACTTAACATATAGCACATTCAATTTAATGCAGTATAATATGTCACCGTTTCCTATTGACATATTTATTGTGTATACATACCGTTTATTTCCTTTAATTTTACAACATCATAACAAATTTATAAATTAGATGCCAGCGTGAAAGGTATCTGATGAAAGTGAACTTCATAAACTAGAACATGTTAAATAAAATATTATAAATTGCTGGGTGTTACTTCATCTCGCGTAAAATTGACGGGGCGGGCTGTGCTCTATACAAAATTTATGTACTGTAGGTGCGTTCGCAGCGGACCGCCAATTTCATAAAGTTGATTTTTAATTACGATTAGCCCAACTAATTATGGAAATTATGTTGTACGACTAAGAAAAGCTTAAATCTGAGATTAGAACCCGCATCCGGAAGAGTTTGCGATATTGCTATTCGTGCTTGCCTACTCTGACTCAGTGATTGTGCGATAAAGTGTCGAAACGTAAATGAATATTTGTATTTTCTGTTCAATCTAAAATATCTATTAATCAACTTATACTTAGGGACATAGGCAGAGATTTACTTAATAAGATAAACTTTAGCTAATTAAGTGTTAAACATACAGGGAATAGAAAATAATAAATATACATACTATAAATATACATAATAAGTATTCAAATCCGATGTTATGTTTCTGTTAGTGTATGTTTGTAGACGTCACATAACAACAACACTGCAAAGAATAAAGTGATATGTTCAATTATTCACATAAGTGCAACTAAACTGTTTAAATAACTCATTTCGATGATTGAATAACAAACTCAATGTAAGACGAATAATACGACAAATTGTCAGATTATTGTTTTAAAAAGGGAGGAAAGAAACCATATGCTCAAATGTCACCATCAGAAAACCTCGCGGTGTCCAAAAAGTTGTCGACTGGCTATCGATCTATATACAAAGGGACAGAGCGTTCAACAATTTTTCAATCAAAGTACGCGAACAAAGTTTTGCGGCGGATGGCGTGCACGAGATGTAATGAAAATGGCCGTCAGTGGCGGGGGCAGCTGAAAATTTCTATTTCACAACGCTCGGGGAAAACATTCGTGCGTTAGTTCTACCTTTTGTTGGACAACTTCATTAGGCCGCAAACTTGGATGCACCGCTTTCTATTTCTATTCTATCGTCATTCAACATTTGTGTTTGCCATATTTTTAATTATGCCTTCCGTTTTTATTGCTGTGGTTCTCCCGAGTTTCCCCTCGGAATATTGTTCGGACCGCAAATAATTTTTTTATTAACTTTGCGCGTCGTTTCGATTGCATTACCTTTTTATTTTATTACCTAAGTGACCATTAACCACTACATAATTCTTGATTCGCGTATGTTGCAAGGGTTTGAAAGGTATCTACTAGTTTCATTTCTTTATAATGAGCTGTATGTCATTAAAATAATATCTTTAGTCAGTTTTGTTTTTAGTATATCTTTAGTAAGTTTGTTATCTTTTTAAAACAATTTTGTAACGCTGCTAAAGAAACTGTTTTAGAAACGCAAATACCTGAGAATTTGTTACTACTGCACTATTCAAACAATTAGTCTGTTGTAGGTAAAATAGTTTTAAACAAACAATATTATCATACATTAATAAATGAAGTTATAAAAATTTACTTGTTTCTTATTAGATATATTGCTAGACTCGAAATATTGTATGTTTTTTTTTCGTTTAGCATTACAATAATAAATTACTAGTTTCCCCTAGTTTCCATCAGTCAATGTTTTTAGAAAACTTTGTTTCAAAAAGAGAAAATCCATTCTAACGTTGCTCGTCGACAATCATAACTGCATTGTTTGTTCGTTAGGGGCATGTTGAAGGAAACATATGAAAGGCAGTCAAAATTGTACATAACAATTGCTGTTATCGACGTAAAAATCAGCTTCACCGCGTAGTATAAATTTTGATTTTGATTTAAAAAAAAAACTAGTTTAAAATATCTATGAAACGTGATGTTTGATTAATTTTATAACCAAAATTTGATACATAATTTATATACAAAGATAAGTTATCTTTGACCTAGCTGGCTACCCATAGAAAGGAGGTACTCAATTCGGAGCGAATGTGTTTTTTTATGTATGCTACCTCGTTGCTCCGTTCCTAGTGCTCCGATTTTGTTCATTATTTTTTTTAATGTTCGTAGGTACGTAGGTTGAATAGAAAGTTAGGTATTAGCTGTCATTTGCTCTCAGTTTTTTAAATAATTTTGTTAAAAGTAGAAATAAAAAAAAAACTATATTTTCTTCGACAAAAATCACAACCACGTGCGATTAAATTGCTAACTCTGCCGAAACCTTAAAATATAGTAATTGTTCTTCTATAAATAGTCTATAATGAAGTCCGCAAGCGGATATATCTGTTTTAGGAAAACCCATAATAACTATTTTAATGTAAAACATTGTTAAAAATTGCAATACATGTTTATATAAATTAATGCATTCATAAAATTCTAATTCTATATACATAAAACGTGTCATATTTGACATTTTGATTAAATGAATACCTTAAAAGATATTAGAAATTTAAAATGCCGTGGCGAAAACCGCGAGGTAGTTTCTTGTAGAGGGCACGCTATCACCGGTTCATATTGCATAAAATACATTATATATATTATATATCAACTGCCTCCGTAGCCTAGTGGAATGGGCGTGTGCTTTAGAAAACGGAGATCGTGGGTTCAAATCCTGCGGAGATTCATCAAATTTTTATTGTTGTTTTCTAGTTGGTTAGGAAAATTTGGGCTGATCATCCAACTGTCTAAAAAGTAAGATGATCCATGTGTCGGATGGGCATGTAAAAAGTAGGTCCACCCACCAAACCCCATTGGACCAGCTTGGTGGGATTCGGTCTAAAAACTCCTAATGGATAAGGGTGTATTAGGGGAGGTTATATATATGTCCAGCAGTGGACTATCACAGTCGATCATATATTTTTTAGTTAAAATTGAACTTGCACTGCCAATTTTAAAGTAAGGTTGAGTATTCGATAAATGCAGTTAATTTTATATGTATGTAGATATTTTTTCGTTAATTGCGGTAACTAAAAGTTTTTTAAAAAACATAAGAAGTAGGAAACAAAACGGATTTACAAATAGACGAGGAGATTTATGAATATGAATGATATAAAGGTTAGCCTAAGATACTAAATCTGTTACAGTTTTATAAATTACATTTTTCTATTGCACCCTTAGTTCATTAAACTAAAAATATATTTATAGAATAAAACGGCGAATAACTCTGCGCCTTTTTCAAATTTATATATTACATTTGCGCTTGCGCTTCGTTTTATCTATCCGCCTGCATTTTATAGGCATTATACGGACGTATCCCTCACAATAAAGATATAAATCAAGCGGTGAGCGTTGAATAAAATCGCTTATATCTTGCACTATCGGCTGATCGCCGGCTCCTTAATATAACATCTTACAATATATATACAGGATGATTTATTTTCAAATGCCTAGAACAACTAACTTCCTAAAAGTTTAATTCGTATATGCGTTTAGTTAGTTTATAGGTAAAACGACTATCACTATAATTATTACCTGTATTTCTAAAATATACTATATTGACTTTTGCGTGCGTCCTTAGCTTCACTACAAAGTTTAAAACAAAGTCGCTTTCTTTGTCTCTATGTCCGTATGTATGCTTAAAATTTTCAAACTACGCAACGGGTTTCAATGCGGGTTTTTTTAATAGATGATTGAAGAGGAAGACTTATATGTATAACACATGTTTATTATTGTAGGTGTATTTTCGATCAACATAGCTCCCTTGCGAAGCTGGGGCCGGCCGCTAGCAGAAGTCTGTCTTATTAAAACTTCAAATTCCATTTGAATAACATTTCAACACAAAAATATGATGGACTTAAAACAGTGTATAACTATGTCGCGCTACTTAAGCGTGCAAAACGTACTCTCTGCACGAAACTTTTCTACGATTTCTGCTACCGCTTTATAAAACTCTGATATCTTTGAAGTTATTAATTTAATTAAAATGTTTTGTATAACACGTTTTATACACATAAAATAAATATTTTTACATGCATTAACTTTTATGTTAACTTACTTGTATTAGCCTTTAACAGGCTTTGAATGAGCTTTAGTGCAATTTTTAAAAACGTTTACATTGAAATGCTTTTTGGGGGTAATTTTTAACTCGTAGTTCCCTTTTAAATTAATCTCAAGAATTATTTATCTTAGGGTAAAGCCAGCGCTTGCAATTTAAGAGCCATAATTTAATTTATTTCTTAAATATCGATTAAACTACTTATACAAAAAGGACCACATGACAGCAACTACCTACCATTTGAAAAAAAAATGATCAAAATCGGAGCACTAGGAGCATAGCAACATACATAGTATACATGCATAAAGAATAACATAATGAACTTCTAATTGAGGACCTCCTTCAAAAACAAATAATTTTGGCTTAAACAAATGTTTAATCAATGTCTTTTATATATGAACACACGTTTTTTAAAATCCAATCTGTCTATTCGAAAATAAAATTGTAATAAGTGGAATACATGTGTGTCATGTTCTGTACATAATTTTCATATCACTGAAGCGAAAAAGGATTTTACGTTCACACCGTATCTTAAGTATCGAATATTTCGAAGCGCTTCGCGAATCTTTCTCAATATCGCCTGTAACCTCGCTGCACTCGAAAATAAATTTTCCAACATCCTGTGGGTAACAAGGCACCCGCAGCGCCAAGTCGGGTTACTGCGTTGTTCGTAAGGTGTGATCTCTGACGTTATGATAGCACTTAATGCTACTCCCACCTTGGATAATGGTCGAGGGGTTTTCAGTGCATACAACAACCAACACAACAACAAATAGAAAACCCTGCTGTTCTAAAAATCATATATCCAGTCAAATTAATAATCATATGATTATTGCCGCCATATCAAAAGTAGATAATGTAAAGTAGATAACAATTTTATTACAATATCTCTTAGTTCATTTTAACTACGGCGGCCGATCTATTTAAAGATCAGCCTGCTAAAGAACTGCGCACGAGATATTATATTATTTGTGCAATATAATATCTCATGTACGTAATAGGCTTTGCTCGTTTCGTGCAAGCTTTATTACCTAACGAAGTCTATCAGTAAAATGTCGCTTAGGTATAAAATTTTGTTTTATAAAGCATGCGTACTACTAATCTTGGCATACGCGTGCCAAGCACTTCCACACTTATCCTCCGCACTCTTCTACAAACTACAGATAGTGCAAAATAAATTTATCCGCTGCGCTGGGCGCGTTGGTATCAACTTGCATAGAGACTGCAGTTGCCGAAGATCCACGAGCACTTCAACTAGTAAACATATTCACAAAGTAATTAACCGCAGTAACGCTCTGCTCGTAAAAGTAGCAACGCTTCCCGCCAAAAGCAGAGACTACTTAACGTACTTTTCGATGAGGACGGGAAGGGTTCACCGAGACTGCGGACTCACGAGGAGTCCCGCCAACCGCCGCTACACACCACACTTGTAGGGATAGCAGCACACACACCTGTAGTTAACCCTCGCTTACGAGCACAGCGAGACACACACCCGGTACACTCATTACATAAGGCGGTATTCACCACCCCCAGCAACCGATAAAAACAGTCGTCAGATCGTCGGCGTCCCGGTTCGCAAACCGATCATGACAGATCCTTAGGAGACAAAAGAATTCACCTCACTTGCGTTTCTTCTGTACGTGTGGCCTTCACTTTTAGCAGAAAGTGTTGGTCACCTAGTTCCTGGAACGGCAGCTTCTCGCGAACTCTGTGTTAGATGAAGCTTACCATAGACAAGAGTCCGAAAGCATATTAAAAAAAATTAAAAAAAAAGCAAACCAAGGTAAATTTTCATTCTTTCTTTCTAAACAACTTAACTGCCTCCGTAGCCTAGTGGTATAGGCGTGTGCTTGAGTAACCGGAGGTCGTGGGTTCGAACCCTGCGGGGACTCAACAAATTTTCATTGTTGTTTCCTAGTTGGTTAGGACATTTTGGGCCAATCACCCAATTGTCTGAAAAGTAAGATGATCCATGCGTCGGATGGGCATGTAAAAAGTCGGTCCACCCACCAACCCGCATTGGACCAGCGTGGTGGGATACGGTCCAAAAACCTCCTAATGGATAGGGGTGTATTAGGGAAGGCCTATGTCCAGCAGTGGACTATCCAAGGCTGATGATGATGATGATGATGAAACAACTTAAACTGCATTAAGCGGTAAAGTATAATGGTAAGTTTGGTTTCGTTATAAAAACGGCGATGTCAAATAGCCACAGAAAGACGAAAATTGTAGTAGTATGTATGTATACTGAAATTTCGACGAGTCTATAATATATTTCATTTTATTAAATTTACGAGTTACTTACATTTACTACTATTTTTTTATTAATCAGAAAAGAAAAAACAGAAGGATAATTAGTAATGTAATTGTTGCAGAGAAGGAGCTTGCTGTAAAAGATTACGTCTCAATCAGATGACTCTAGTCAATGTGGCTCAAAAGAACATAAAAAAATAATTAACATCGTAAAGTTGTAATGTTTTGATGCTATAAAACCCTGTTAATAAAACATAAATTGAAAAACTTTAAAGGTTTTCTATTTTTAAACGTGACGAACAATCATAAAGCCCGTCGTTATTAATTTTAGTATGTATTTACGATAGAATGATTACGTTTAATGCAAAGCATCTGTTGATTGAACTAACAAAACGTTAAATAGTTTTGGATTTTGGAATTGGATTATGGATTTTGGAAAATTTTCTATTAACATTAATGTTAATAGAAAATATTCCTACATTAAATCGGTTTTTCTTTATTTTAAAACGGTATAGCGGCGTCTTATATTGCAAGCCGATGCCATAAATTGCTATTTATAACCTTTAACCGACTTGAAAAAAGTATTCACGCAAACAAATCCTCCAGGGGACACCTGAGAATGAAAAACATGTATCTTCCTTATCGCGGCGTATCGAAAAATCGAACGTAGAAAAAAATTACGAATATCGTCCGAAAAGTTCTTTCTTTCCTTATCCCTGGAGGTTTGTTTCGTATACATTTTTTTCGAATGAACAATAATGGAGTTATGACACAAACAGAGGAGGCATTTTGTCATTGTTGTGTTTTTCGATACTTTTGTGCGTTGTTTGCAAGTATAAGACTTGTGGTGTAAGTATCTTTGTGGTATGTTAGGATATAAAATTGCTACTTCTGCCATTCTCAACAGGAAGGTCAACTTATTTGTTATCTGTAGTTTATGTCATGTAGCATAAAAATATATTATTTTTTATTGGTATTTATTTAAAGGTTATAGGTACAACTTTAGTAAAATCGACAACCGACGTCTTTTACATGTCCATTCAATACATTGATTTTCTTAGTTTTGTTTGTCTTAATCTGCTAAAAAACTTGCAATGTCAAAACATAACGAGTGATTACTTACAAAATTTTCTGTAAAGACGTTTACTGTATTCACCATCATCGTCACCCTGTGGTAGTCCACTGCTAGACTTATCCTAATGCATGCCTTCTCCATTAGGGGGTTTTGGACCGTATCCCACAACGCTGGTCCAATGCGGGTAGACTTACTTTATTAACAATGAGTATACCTTCAGACGGGTCGAGAAGTCTTGTTATAGCGTTATATTTTATTTCTAAAAAGTAAAAAGGATCCTATGAATACTTCAATAAAATAATACCACCGTTCGGTAAAATCAGTACTACATATTTAATCACTCCGAGCTTCACACAATTGTGTAACTTGCAATACAGCGTCAGTGGGATGTTTTAAAGTCATTCGTCATCCGACTTGGATGATCTCCCCCGGATTTGTGTTGCGTAATCAATCGCCACTGGATTCAATGCTAGCGAGTTTCCTTAATGGTCCCGATTCTGCTGAATCAGTAACCGCTGTATGAATCTCATGGATCACCACTTAATGAAAACTTGAGTGGGCATTCAGTAGTCTGCGTTTGCAATTTTCTATTTGATGTTAGTGCCCATTCATCGGCAATAATATGTCTACAACGATAATTCTAACCATTACCAGATTTTTTACCGTTATTTATCAAATTCACTTCCGCAAGTTTTTAACAACTATGTATTATTGTAACAAAATACATATTCTTGAAACGAAATTTAATCAATACCTTTCTTTCACAAATTTAAAGAGACTATGTTTGTTGAAAAAAAGTTATTACACCCTTAATTTATTTATTTTTCTTAATGACTATTTTTTTTCGTATATATCGTTATTTACGTAGATGCAATAGGTTTTTGGAATACAATAATACATCAAATGGTAAGAATTCCAAACCGCACAATTGGAGGGGCTGCAAGTGCGTTGCTAACCCTATAGGGTGTATAATTTTTCTTGAAGTCTTTTTGTTCTATCGAACAGAAGTATGGCATGTAATAAGCTAAAACTATCATATATTGTTGCATGCTATCATCAGCATGCAACTATAACCAAGATGATGCAATACCTCTTTAAGAATATTTTTCAATACGCCTGACACCTCAATTTCATAAATTATTATAGGGGAAATAAACATTAAAATAAAAGCAATTAAAAACAATTGAAGAAATAACAAAAAGAAAGGTGTAAGGTAAAATATAAAAGTAGCATAGCTGCTATTATTTAGTACCGTCATATCGTTTACGGAAATTGACATCTATATACGCAATATCGTCGTATAATCGCCGCATTGGGTACTTAAACTTCTTGATGTTATGCAAGTCAATGTATGAAGGTTATTTATAAGTCCACAAGCCTAAAGATGAAAACAGGAGTTCAAATATGACACTTGTGTTTACTAAGTTGAATATTGTATTTGAGCAATAAAACATTGTTTGAGTTCACTATACGCTACTTGTTAAGAGCATTGAATATTAATGGATGTTATAAGTACAGTGTTTCAGTCAAAGATCGTGTACAGTTTAATATAATAATAAGTCAGTCGTCCTGTAAGTAATCCCGATAAAATTTTTTGAGGCACATATATTTTACGAGGTGGTCCCCTTTTTATAGGAGGCCGTCTGGATCGGTACCACTGTGTTGGCTATTAATACCGCAAAGCAATAGTGTGAAAAAACTACTGTGTTCCGATTTGAAGAGAACTGCAGCCAGCTTATTAACCGAGTAAATGATACGTAACGTCCTGTGTCACTCGTATCAAGGTAGGCAACACGTTGGTGATACCCCTGGTATTGCCAATGTTAGAGGCGTCAGAAGCAACTTTCCAATAGGCGGGCCGACTACCCGTCTGTCTTCGTTCGCAATAAAATAATTTTAATAATCACAATTCGCGTTGTAAAACAAACCGTCAAAACCTAATAATATTTAACATAAAAATCGCAAAAGCCGAATAGAAATCGTTTGATAAACATACAAGCTTTGCCACTAGAGAAAAATACAAACCATTTCGCTCCGAGAACTTAAGATGTGCGGTCAAGCGGTTAGCACAACAATGCCCTGCGATACTCGCCCCCCGCGGAAATCTCGTAATTTCTTAAAGCGATCTTTAGGGCAGTTCGCACCGGATGGGCCCCTCAAAGGACCTCTCGCGAAATCCCCCTGCATCAGTGCGCTGTTTCACACTCTCATTGTGGTTATGGTAACAAAGGGTCGACATCGCAACAAAAGCCTCGACGTGGATGAGATTCCCTGGATAAGTCTTATATAAACGTTGTTCTAGTATTGTATATATAGTAAAAAATAATAATACCACGCTATAGTAGTTAACAAGAACAATTCAAATCAATTTTAAGCATTGCTTCATATATATAGCAATAAAAAATTGTAACAATTTTCTGTTTGCCTATGACTTTACGTCCCATTTAGATAATCTTTTTACTTATCAGAGAAAATTCTCATCCATGAATGTTAGTAAGCTTGTCAATTTTTATTAAGATGGTACCTTGGTTATTTTACACTAAGTACAACGACAGCTAAATTAAATTACTTAAATATTTCAAGCTCGTATGTAACTTAGAAGTGCTCAATAAACTTTATCAAATAACACGACTGTATTGCTATTTAAAGCATTGTACTTATTATATTTTCAAATGAAATCTCTTTAATAGTTGCATTTTTAATTTTTTTTCAATTTAAACAACCATTTATAATTCATGAGTGTACTTGAAAAATAAACCTGTCTCAAAACTGAAGTCGTAATAAAAATATCGTTTATCCGGCTTATGACACTCGAGCAAAGTGGATTAATTTTCATCCACAGCTGAAACCTTTTAATGTCAATTTTACCTGTAATTCACTGAAACATTCGTCTTTTCGTTAATCTTTAAAACTGAACGGAAAATGGCTGATTCTTTCACAGTATTTTTTAAAAGATGACAGTAAAACGATTAACATTTTTATGGTGTTATTGTTTTTATGTTAAATGTAGTTACGATATTGCATTTCATATTATAAAAAAAAAATTTACACCTAGATGATTTTTTCTACTTCATAGTTTCAGAATGTATTGCAGCTCAAAATTCAAATAATTATAGAGCGATTTACGACAAGAATTATCTTAAATTTCCACAGCTACAGCCATAGCTAATGCTGCCTTGTCTAACAAAGAATTTGTAACACAAAGTCGTTACCCTCCTGATTGTAACCGCAGCCTCTGGAATGTAAAGCGAGCGATCTCCTTACTAAATCGAGTAATAAGACTAACCGAATATTAACTTTATGTTTGGTGAAACCTACAGCCTTTTCTCGAGATATAGACACGTCTTGTGTAAACAAAAACTACAGTAACTACTTTCCCTTTGAACCGAAGAACAAAAATGTTTTGTGTGAGTTCTTCTCGATAGACATAGACACTTTCGTGAACAATAAATCTTACCTCCTTTGATGAACTAATATTCAACAATTTATTGTAGTTGTTCACTTCTGTACTTTATTCTACATCAGCAAATCATATTATTATTTTACTTCTTGGCACAACCTTTGAAGAATACGCGTTACATTAAAGCTTAAATTTTTCCATGATAAGATGTTTTTATAAAATAATCTTTTGGTAAAATATTGTTAAGTAATAATGTAAATAGGAAAAGGTTTGTTTTCATAATTGTTTTAATTAACTTTGTATCTATGAACGTACATTGAAAGTTTTCTTGTTCACAATTCATAATAATTAAACCTTATAGTTAATTTATAATCTGTTATGATCATCTGAAATCTATGACGGCTCGATTATTCAACACAACCTAATAGCCAATATATTCAATCTCATAATAGGAGCTGGTTAAGTATCGTACGGTACCATATCCAGTGTAATTGTATTTGTGCTTTACTACACAACAAAAGCTTTTCATATTATACTGCCTTAAGAAGACCTCAAGGAGGCCTTATTCGGAAGATGCCACTTGTAATGTAAATACGCTATTGTGTGCCGACCGCAGTACTGTGAGGTGTGTCTTATGAGCCCTTTGACGGGGCATTCTTAAGTGACCATTATGTCTTAATTTGTTGGTATATAATTCACACACTTCTCGCTAGACTGAGCCTGTTCGTTTTATAGTTTCGTTTTTGAAGAGTACAACTTCATTTCTCTCAAAAAATAAATAGGATTGAAAGAGAGCTTTTCTTAATAATCTGTCGGACACTAAAACAAATCTTGTCATACAAATACGGAAATACAACTCTTAGTTTCAATAACATTTGTATATTCTATAACTGCGAAACCCTACAACCTTAAAAATAATCTAAAAATTTTACATATGTACTTTAAAAAAAATCGAATTTAGTGAAGTTCTTAAATAAACGTGCTACATCTACCTATCTACCTATTTACAAATTTCTAGTTATAATTAACCGCGTGATATTTTAGTTTATATCAATACCCTAAGCAGTACTGAAGCGAAAAGCGAAAAAAAAACCTTTATATGTCAAAGAAAAGAAATTGTCAGCAGATATATAAAACTATATAGGTTATTTGCACAACTATTTACTTGATATTTCACTTAATAGGATCCCTAGAGCTCACAAGCGATTTGTTACGAACTAACATGAAGTCGTGTAGCAACTCTGTACAGACAATAACCGAGCGGTCTAATTATTCCTCGGGGAGTGAGTACAGAATCAGGACTCAAGACGTACGTCTCACAAACTTGTACATTGGTCGGCCGCGTTGTACTAAGAAATAATACAAAGAGTGCGTTCAATACAAATATTTATTTTCGCAGCGGAACAACGCTTCCTGCGCGTCATACATAATGGATCTTTTAAATAACGATCAATTTGCAGATGCACACTGCATGCAAAGACTTACTCGGAATTATGATGCGTGGCAGTACACAGAACTCTGTCTATGGAATTGACGATGGTTTGATTTAAAGCTTTGGTATGACTATTAACACTATGTAACTACTTTATTATATCGTAAGCAGTATAAATAAACAGAAAGAGCTATAAAAAGGATCATGAGAGCTTAAGGAAACAACACCATGTTTGGGGTGCAACTCTTATAGTTGTAACACGACAGGAACTTATGTACAAAGCTAGACTATATATACGGAATGCAGATAGGCTATTAAGAAAATTTGAAAAAGATAAGCTATTAGGAAAATTTGAAAAATCTACACAGTTCTTAGAAAAAACTGCGGATCCTTACTGGACATGTGTAATTATTAGAGTCCGACCGAAACTGTTTTTCCGGCTGAAACCGAAACCGAAACCGAAAGTTCGGCTGTGGCTTCAGTTTCGGCCGAAACCGAAACCGAAACCGAAACTCACGTGATCAAGTATAAAATTTTAAAATACTAAAATATGGAGCTGTTATGCCTATTATTTTGCTTTATTTTAGTCATGGAATGGAGACAGTATATTAAACGTGTGGTAATGGTTTATTTCAGTTGCTAATAATATTTTGTGTAAGAAAATATATAAAATATCTTAATTTTTTTTCAAGTAAATTTCTTATATCAATATGAGTTATTAATAAATAAATTAAAAATTGTGACTGTTGCATTAAAACTAAATATTTGTATTTTGAAATCTTAGTAATTAATACTTTGGTTTGTATTTGTAGTTCCGAGGGGAATTAAAAACAAAAATGAGATAGAATATAATGACTATGATAGCTAATTATTTATTTTTCTACATAATCTCCGAGTCCACCACACACAAGTCCAGCGTTCCAAGTTTCCAATGCTTTAATTCCTTTAAAAAATGATTGTCTTGGTCCTCCAAAAAGATCATCACGGCATTGTTTACTTGTTATAAATAGTTTTAACACATGTTTTATCTTAAGTATTGTATCAATTTGGAGAGAAGATGAAAAATAACTAGGTGCCAGATCTAGTGAAGAGGGGATGCTCAACAAATTGTAGGTTAGCATGCTGAACGGTGGCCATCGCTAATGCCAACCTATGTGCCGGTAGGTTGTCAAGATGAAACAAAATATTGAGGCCATACCCCGGCCAGGCCATATGATGGCCTCCTTGTCGTATCCGACAACGCCGACCTCTGCTATTTATTTCTTTGATGAGCCCGAACATGACTTGCAAATCCGATTTTGGTCTTAAAAGCGCGATCACACTGCGTACAATTAAGGCCTCCTTAAGTATTATAAGTGTATGTATAGGTGACCTTTGGGTGGGTTTTCCGAAGCACACACTTGGTTTCCAGATCTTTAAGACGAGACTCTTCAAACTTCTTAAGTCCAGTCTGAGTAGCAACACGCCATTTCGGCCTCGCATAGGCAAGCTCTTCCCATTTCTCTGGTGCGATCTCGCAATTACTCAAGTGGCGTTTCAAAACGTCTTTATATCTTAGGAATTGACCTCCCGGTTTCCTTTTTCCAACACTAAGTTCAGAATAAAACACTGCTTTTGGCAAACGGCGATCATCCATGCGCAGGACTTACCCAGACCATCTAAGTTGGCATTTCATTAGTGTAGCTTCAATGCAAGCATGCCAGTGCGCCGCAGAACCTCTGCGTTGGATATATGGTCCTGCCATTTGATCCGAAGGATAGACCGCAAGCATTTAAGGTGGAAGGAGTCCAGCCTTCTATAAAGACACCAGGATTCGGCAGCATATAGTAGAATTGGCAGAATAATGGCCCTACATAAAAGAAGTTTTGTGGTGAGACTTACGTCATGGCACTTCCAGACACGACGACCCAAACCACCGAAAGCCGCTGCCTTGGCAATACGCGAAGAAATCTCCAGTGAGTGTTTTATCATTTTTGATATTGCTCCCAAGGTACCTAAAACTGGAAACTTCTTCGAGTTGTTTATTATATAGGTATAGCGGTTGGTTGTCGTTGTTATGGCACACACATCATCGGCGTAAAGAATTTCGAGCACTGGTTGCTTATATACCCTTGATTTAGCTTTAAAGCTTGATATTTTAAAAACGCTTTTGTCGGATCTTACCGATATTTGTAATGGTACGGTGCACTTGCTGGTGGCTTCATTCATAACTATAGCAAAGTATAATGCAAAGTTTTTATTTTTGTTAGGTATTTTATTATTTCGACCGCGTTTTGGTAGTGAGACAAACGACGCGGTTAGCCGGATGTGTTGATTGTCAGGAACTATGTTTAGGACCACTTTTTCAGGCCCTCCCGGAATTGGGGAAAGCAGAGCGTTCTAAATAGGGCTGCTTTGTCACTAGACGTGCTGCCGAACCCGTACTCCCGCCTCGAATCTAGTCATAGAGCGACCACTACGTGCTAGCCGCCTACGTGCCGAGTGCCAACTAGAGACCAGTATCACTAAACTGAAACCCACCACTAGAACTCGTCCGCCGCAGGGCTTTTTGAATCTCGGAATCCAAATAAACAGAATAGCAAGGACATCACGCGTGATTTTGATTATAGCGGACAAGCTAGCAAACCGCAAGCCCACTCTCTTGTCTTAGCCCCTTGAGCCAATGGACCGCCTAGACAGTCTGATTGACGTCGAGCTAAAATGCAGTTGTTCGTTGGTTTCTTAATTCCTTAGTCGTCTCTTACGACACCCACGGGAAGAGATAGGGAGGCAGTATTCTATAAGGCGCCACCTCACGCCAAACTTGTTTCTTGTTGATTACTGGCTTCGATGCACGTCTGCAACCATGTTCGTCTTCCGTGTACGTTCTCCATACTCGAAATTAAGAAGCCCACTTTGCGACAATTGATTATGACAGAGCAGTCTCTTCTCATGTTGCCTTTGAGCCGCAGTAAATCTCTTGCGTTGTTAACTTTTTATAACAGTGGTTTTTAATGACATGGTCGCACTTGGGTTTTCTCTTTTTTCGAGAACATTTCGCCACACATAGCAAACAAATGACTACATTCAGAAAAAAGTAAAGAGACGAGAAGATTTTTTTATTAACACAACAAATATCTTTGTTCTCACTACTATTTGTTCCCTCCTCGTCTTTCTAGAAGAATCATCAATTTCTTTTGTCAAACTTGGAATGTTGGTCTGAACTAAAATCGCCTGATCTGAGCTCCATTGTAGCAATGATACATTTAACTTTCGCTACTATTTTGAAATAAAAACACTTCTGAAACCAGTTTCGGTTTCCAAAAAGTTTCGAAATTTGGGAAACCAAACTTTCAGCCAAACTTCATTTTTAATGGCCCGAACCGAAACCGAAACCGAAATTCGGTCGGAACTAGTAATTATTAAGAGAACAGTTAAAACTTTTTTTACATTTAATGAACTTTAATAACGGCCCAGGATAACAAAGGCCTGTCTGTGGGGAATTGCTCTGTTCCCAATTAGACGCGAAGAAGACTGCATTACGATTTTAGCGCCCATTACGTTTTTCATTTTCTTCATAATTTTTAATCCTCTATAAAATCACAGGATCGATCGGAACCTTGGAAATTATATTAAAATTTAAACTAAATTATCGAGTGAATCGACCCTACTATAATTACCTGATGTTTCGAAAGCTTTGCAACATTAAAATTCGGCGGACAAAACAGTTTGACTGACGTCAGTTACCGCAACATTTTATGTTACATTATTAATGATTATATTTGAAAATGAAAAACATATTGTCATAATTCCATTTAGAATTCATAATTCCAAGAGTGTAGTATACTCTTGCAATGTAATATAAGCTGTAGTCTGAATTATGTTAAATTATTGTATTAAACGTGTATTAAAATTTTAGACTTGCGATAACTGTTACCAACTTAACCTTTAGTGTAATTATCGATACTTCGCTACTGTTAAATGACGAATCGAAAAATAATGTAATATGAAGAAAAAGCTTATGAGACTTTCTGCTAAATCAAACTATAGTAGAAACTACGAAGAATCCGATCACCTTGAAGGAAGAAACCAAGTCTACAAGTAAGAATTTAGTTTGTAAAAACATTTTGCTACTTTTAAATAGTAAAAATTGGCAGTTAAAAAAATAATATGTTGTTGATTTGTAGTTTCATCAATTTAATTTGACAAAACATAATTGTTGAGAAAATTTACAAACTGAACGCAGACCTTGTCTTCACATTTATAACTTACAAAATTAAATGCTTTATTACGCATTCGCAATGACTTTTACTATTTAGATTGTCTTTAAATCTCTATTGTATATAGCTATTTGCAATAGATAGAATCATATTTTACAGTTCTTGTTACACCAAAAAGTTCTAAATAGTTAACTATATATCTAAGAATCAAATCAAAACAGAGAGAATACTTCAAGTGCAATGCGCTTGCAAAGTTAAATTCACGCAGAAGAAGTTGCAAGAAGCAGCTAATAATAAATATCAACAGTTTGCTTCTGTCATTAGAGTATCCTATATCATTTTAAATAACCCCTTTATAATCCACGATAACAAGGGTAAATGGATAGGAGCAAGAAAAAAACAATATTTTAAAAATTTTCTTAAGACTTTAATATCCAGTAAACAATTTTAATTTCAAATTACATTGTTAAACTCTCAATTTAAATATGTAGCTAATTAACTAAACGAGATAAATCTAACTCACAACCTATAATGAACAAAAACTGACGGGCTAAAACACTAAAGCCAGGATTTAATTTTGTCGCATTAAACTATTTCATTTACGTAACATACCTAATTGGTACATGTAACGAGCTGGTTTTGCGGTTTTTGAATATTTAAATTCGCTCCGAATAATCTAGTTTATTAGATGTACGTGACAGTTGAAAAATATTTAACAACTTTGCTGACTACATATTGTACCTAAGTTGATAATGAGACACCGCCTCGGTAGCCTTGTGGTATGGGCTTGTGCTGTGGAAACCGGAGGTCATGGGTTCAAATTCTGCGGGGAACTCTGCTTCTTTTCTAAGTTGTTTCCTTGTTTTTACGACAATTTTGACTGATCACCTAATGGTCTGAAAAGTAAGATGATCCATGCGTTAAATGGGCGTGTAAAACTCGGTCCACCCATCAACCCAGCATTGTACCAGCGTAGTAGAATACGGTCCATAAAGCTCCAAGATTAGTGGACCAACACAGGCTGATAATGATGATGATGTCAATGAAAGACGATGCTTACCCATCCTTACGTATCCAGTTTGCGACGTTGTTAAAAGTTGGTTTCATTAATAATTCATATGCAGTACTCTTTTAAAATGATTTCACGGTCTGTTTACTTGTATTAAACGTGTCATTCGGTACCCACTATTACTGTTCTCCTTTGACTGTGGGGAGTCGCTTTTAAACTTCACCGGCGGGACATAATTATCAAGTACATGGAGAATACAGCGCGCTATTTAAGTATAAGAGGAATCAGAATGACCCAAGAGATAAAAGAGGGCAATCAAAATAATTGGATCCGGTCCTGATTGAAACCCAGTTCCCGTGATTCAGTTGTTAATCGTTCCGACCATTGGAGCACATTTTAATCGTTGTATTTAAATGTCACTGGCGTATATTTCTACTGTGGACCCACAGCTTCCGCTGTTGCATGAATGACCGGGGAAATGAGACGGTCTTTATAGAAAATCGACTTATATTGTACATAATTTAACGGTTAATATAGATATATATCTCTAATCTGTTGCCGCTAGATATCTTTAATACTTTTTGATCAAAAAGTTTCTTATTTATTAGACGTTGGCGTAAGAATCATGCTTCAATATATTAGATCTTTTATACCACAAGGCAAATGGTGTTGAAACTTTAATGTATGTACCGTTAGCCAATCACGTGATGGTTATATCTCATGAGATATAACTATCACGTTTGCCAAAAATAGGTACTAATCATGATTAGTACCTATTTTTGGCACTGGATTCATTATTGGTTACAATATCATGTTCATTCCCTTTTTAAGATAAATAAACCGTAGATAAGACTAGAGTTACTCAGAAACGTTGTTAATGTTTTCTATTAAAAAATTAATTAGGAAAAATTTTATTTGAAGGGATCGTTTCGTTTAGCAGCCATTGTAGTCGAGCTAGGTTACATTTTTTTCCTAGTCTGATTTTGAATTTTCCGACTATCACTAAAGTATTTTCCTAAACTTCCTTCACCTTTTTTATTTTCAATCCTTTATGAAACGTACATCAACTTAATATCACACATATAAGTGAAACGAAAGGAAAAAACATCAAAAAGCGAGTTCACAGCAATTTCACATCTTACTTTGTTTGATATAGACAATGAAATGGTTAAAGTCATTCGAGTACGCGACGGCTGTATAGCAAACAGCACACCCTCATACTTTCATCCCTCCCACGTAACTTGAGCTAAATCAAGCAGAATAAACCTCTTATACGTTTGACAGCTCTTGCTTCAGGTGATGTAATTCGTTTTTCTTATTATTTTTATATCCATTTTCTAAATTTCAAAGTAAAATTATTATACTCTGAATTGACATATGACAAGTAGATAGAAGAAGTCTTTACACTTTGGCAAAGGTAAAGAATGTAAAGTTATGACTGTTTTTTTTTCTAGTTTTATTTACTTTTTAGTCTTGTTGTATACAATATTTACATATTCTGCGATAGATATAATAAAAGCCGTAGTCGCTTAACACTGTTCTAAATTTAAAGCAAATAATTTGTGTAATCAAAAATGTGCTCTAACAGAAGACACGCTCAATACCTTTTATCTCCACTCAGGACCTTCTACACGCAGTTCTAGGTTATGGGATCTGGGTAATCCCACAGTACATTTATTTCTTTGTTATTCATTTTACCAGCTAAATTACTTTATTAAACTGCCTCCGTAGCCTAGTGGTATGGGCGTGTGCTTGAGTAACCGGAGGTCGTGGGTTCGAACCCTGCGGGGACTCAACAAATTTTCATTGTTGTTTCCTAGTTGGTTAGGGCATTTTGGGCCAATCACCCAATTGTCTGAAAAGTAAGATGATCCATGCGTCGGATGGGCATGTAAAAAGTCGGTCCACCCACCAACCCGCATTGGACCAGCGTGGTGGGATACGGTCCAAAACCCTCTAATGGATAGGGGTGTATTAGGGGAGGCCTATATCCAACAGTGGACTGTCGCAGGCTGATGATGTAAATTACTTTATTATATATTATTATTACGCTCCGGATTGAGAACCTTCTTCTTTTGGGAAGTCGGTCAAAATATTGGTAAGTATTAATACATATGTATTGGTAGATAAATCCTATTAATGTTATAAATACGAATGGTTTTAAGAACAAATGTATTTTTATTACTCTTTAAAGCATCAACTTTTTATTTAAATAAATTTTACAATAATAAAAATGTAATAGATATTTTCCGTAAGTATAATACATTTTTATGCTCGAAATAACGTAAGATCATCAGCCTGTGTTAGTCGTCACTGCTAGACATGGTCTCTCCTAACAAACGTCTTCTTCATTGGCAGGTTTTGGACCATATCCCACCATGTTGGTACAATGCGAGTTGGCGGGTGAACCGATTTTTTACATGCCCATTCGACGTATGGATCATATAACTTTTTAGACAATTGGATTATCGGCCCAAATTGTCCTCACCAACGATTCGAATCGGGTTTCGAACCCACGACCTCCAGTTTATAAAGCAAGGGCAAATAACGCTAGACTACGGAGGCGATGAAATGTTATAATTAATTTTAAAAAAATTGACTGAGCCATTCCACCGCAAATATATTTTGACATTCAAATATATATAATACATATTCATCGTTATCACAAACTACCCTAATCACGCGTGTGGAATCAGGGGGCGAAGCTAGTTTGAACGAGATTGCATTTTAAAAATATGTACCGAGTGTAGCCGTTATATCACATTTAATAATTCATGATACATTGTCAGTATGATTCATTCTAAAATTTAAGAAACTCATTGTTCGCTATAAAAAAGTTTAAACGAAATCAATAAAACGAATTGTCATAAAATGAGTTCGTAAAACAAGTGTCCGGCAACCCTTTTTTTAAACTAAAGTTATAAGTTATTATAACATAAATTTGAAAGAAAGTACCTGGAACTTATCCGAATTTAATTTTACTTTTCCTTTGGGCATATTTCTTGTAAATAACACGTATAGAATTTCCTGAACTATAAATCATTATTCATATTATTACTTACGACAATAAATATAAATTATACTGTTATAGATTATTTCGCCTTTACTTTTGATTTACAAATGTTTTGCCCTTTTATAATAAGTGTTTTACCTTGGCTTACCTTGTACAATAAGTTACAATAAGTTTGTGGTCAACGGTACAAAAACGAACGAACGAACTAGGGCAGTATTATTACAGGATGGGGATTACCTGATTTAAATTTTAACACTAATAGACGTAAAATAACTATTAAAATTTTAATAGTTATTTCTAGCATCTACTGAGGGTTAAGATTTAAATGGTTAACGCTTAAATGACCACCTGATAATAAATGTTATAATCTCCATAGCTTTGTTCAGTTACAATCGGTTTTTAATGGTCTTTTTTTATATATAGCTTAAGTTAAAAAAATCGAAGGAGAAGCGCAAAGCAAGAGACCAAATATTATTTCTTTACTTACACGTTTATTGCACATATCAAATCTACTAATTTACGGATTTTTAGGCCAGTTATATGTTAATTTTAAAAATTAAATTAATTAAATGAAGAAAATTATTAAAATTATAATTAATATAATTATTAAAACTAAAACGAAAGAAATTATAAATATTAGTTAATTTAATTTTAAAAATGAAACCAAGAGATGTTAAAACTATGATGCCACTGGACAACATAAGTACTTTTTGTCGAAGTAATGTTCAAAATTATGAAAATGGAAAGATATGTCACATTTTAAATAACAAACCCTGGCGGATTATTCCAAAAACATTAAGATACAGACATTTATCAACTTAGTTACAATGCGAAAAATCCGTGTAATAGTGAATTTTATATGAACATACGACTGACATAAAACAAAAAAGATGAACAATACCTAGGGAGTAACCGTAATAATAATCATAAAACTATACAGCCGCAGTATTAGAACAACAATGTATAATTACAAATAAATTTAGTCGCTCAAAATCACTAAACAACTAAAACATACAATCAACAATTCGTAAATCGTGTAAAGATAAATAACATGAGTCCACCGTGCAATCAGCGTGAGGTATTGGTCCGGAATCACTCAACCAATTTCCTCCAACCGACCCGACGCGATAATGCCTAATGAAAGAGCCACATAATTAGTTACCAGGTATCAATTATTTATGTGCGCCCTCCAAGGGACCAGACCCTACATAATAGATAAGCGAAAGCCCCAGGGTCCTTCGATCCTTCGCGCATTGAAATAGGATTCTCCCGTGTCAATTATTGACTTGGTGTTCAGTAATTACACGTTAGACGTTGGGTCTTTAATTATTTGCGTGATGCAAATCGCATTTACAGTAGGAAACGTACGTGAATTAATGTTCTATGTTTTAATTATTTATGATATTGTGGAATTACAAGAGTGATATAAAGATCTTTTAGACTGATTTAAGGTAGTGGTAAAGTTAATGTGTTAAATGTTAATGTTGACTCTAATGTAAATAATTTTATTTGCTTCAATATATTTTAACACTACAAGAATAAAATACATGCATGTTTTCTTTATTATTGTATCTTAAATACATATGCGCTTGATTTTATTTGTAGAAAAATGGAACTTTCTGGAGATTTCTGCATACACACAAACATTCGTCTGCTCTTTCCTCTGCTAACATTGTTTCTTTGTATTATTTAAATAAAGATAAGACTGTATTTTTAGGACAAAGTTCTCTTAAATAATAATAAGTACTGAGCCATTGTAACTTTCGGATTTAGTGAATTGACCAATAAAAAAATTACCTGTATATTTGAAGTATTGTAGAATATAATGTTATAAATTAAAAGGGGTCTTATGAACCACACAGCAGACATCGTTTCATAGAATTGATTTATCTCAAATTATTAAATATTACTAAACAAGCAAGTAGTCAGTAGTAAAGGCAGGTAAGTTTCTAACTTAGCCTCAATTTAACAAAAGCTTACATGTTTTGGAATACACAAGAATATATTGATATTATGCTCACATTCTTAAAAATATTTAGCTATATATCGGGACACATGTGGATCGTTGCAAGAAATAGATCCGACATCTAATGGAGGTTGTATGTACTGAAGTTAATTGAGAACGTAACTGACATCTGTAATGTATTCAGATCTAAAATAAAGCAACCTATAATCCTTATCTTCGCATAATATTGGAACTTATTTCAATATTACTAATTACGAAATCTTTAACTTTTACAGAAATATGGACTATAAACAAAGCTTTTCAATTCTATTAATATAATTCTCCTCTTTACAGAAATCAGTTAATGTTAAAAAAAAACAAATATATCGATTTCTGATGTTTTCGCTATAAGTAAAGAGTTATTTTAGATTATAGACTCATAAATATTAAAAATAAATGACAAACCTTGCTTATTAGTTGTTACAGAATGTCTTATACGTGTTATAATTATTCCCGTCTAGCCCCCTGATTATATTTGCGCCTAAGAGCAGATATCAAATGTCACTTACCATGTCTCTATGGTATCATAACCGAAAACTAAAGAACAAATACTAAAGTAGAACACCGGTCTACATCTTAAAGCGAGTGTTGTCCACTAAATATTCCGTCCCGGCAAAAATGCCCCCAAGTTGCGGGCCAAGTTCCCGACATTTATGCGACAACAGTGCCCGTAATCCAATTACGCCCCATTCTAACTCACGTCGCCCACTGCGAAAGCAAACTCATATATTACCGCGGCGCGTGAGCACGCGAACTTTAGCACCGGACAAAGTCGAATGTTTACGGCCAGAGTTATGACGACCGGCTTTCGAGCCATTCGCGTCGGTATTATTTCTCGGTGGCTGAAAATCCTCCGACCGCGAATGATTCGCGGATGTCACTGTCCGCTTTTGTCTCTGCCGATTTATTGCGTGTAGCGCTGATTTTCAATAGGTACCGTCGAGCTAAAAAGTGTTTTATGTCATATTGCATCTGTATATTTTCATTAATTAAAAAAATAATAACAGATGCTACCTGAATGCTGAAAATAATATAAAATTATATAAATAAGTAGCCTTTAAAAATAAAAAGGAAATAATAATACGTAAACTTCTGAAGCTTTACCAACTGTCATTGATTAATAGTTTAGTTGGATATATTTTCTTTCACCTGTTCTTCTCAGGTTAGTGGCGTTCTTTTCCAAACCAGTGGTAGATTTTTGACAATCAGTAAGTGAGTGTACTGCACCCATGTTGAATAAAGATATTTGCTTAATTACGAATTTTCTGTCGATAATTTTCCAATACTGTTTTCAACTAAACAGCGAAATGAAGATTCCTTGTCTTTCCAAATGTGACCAATAATATTGCTGTTATTATACACATGTTTATCATTTGAGCAAGCAACTATATAAACACGAAATTTATTTTACCGTTAAAACCTCACAGGAAGGACAACAATCCAAATAAGGTACATGCTAATAAAGGGACTGTTATCTCGTTATTGAGACTGTTAAGCCGTGTACGCTCTGCGGTGTCCGTATTAAAAACTAAAGCAAATAAGTGTGTTGAGGCCGAAACCAATAAAATCAGGATTTCGCCCACGATCTTCTGCGTACCATTCGTGCGAACACGGCCTATGTACGTAACTGTCGTGTAGGCGGGCAGTACGTGTTCCAGCAAAAGCTAAGATTTTTTCTCTCTAGTGCTCAAACATTTATGGTTACAATTTAAAAACTGCAAATGATAAAAATATCTATATCGCAATTAGATAACTAATTAATATACATACGCCGTATATACAAATCACATAAAAATTAGTTTAATATTAAAATAGTTATTTGCTTTTTTTAGTGAGGATTACTTTTTGATTCTATTAAAACTTAGGACTTGCCAAAATTTAGAAAGAAACAGAATTAAATCAATCCTTATTTTTTTTCCTTTTAAAAAATTATTTGCAAGACAAGTAATTCATGCTTTTAAATACATAAAATAAACTTATATTGACTTAAAATCACTTGTTATCTTACTTCACTCAAAATATAATGGCACATGCATATATATATATATAAGCTATCCCTGGACGCAACCTTTAAGAACAATTCAAAATGCTTCCCCTCGTTTTGCAGGATATGGTCCGGCATTTTATTGCGACATTGATATGTACTAAACTTTTTTCTTGAAACGCCTGGCGGATTTCTCTTTTCCCTGTTGAAAACTCAAGAATCGTATTTCAAGTTCGACTTTTGACAATTCAAATGCAATACATATTTAAAGGATATATTTAAATGAAAAAAAGGTAACTAGTTCGTTTCTTTTTTATGGCATACGCAGGCAGACGAGCAGTCGGTCCACCTGATGGGAAGTGGAGGCCCATAGACATTGGCAATACCAGTGGTATCACCAACACGCTACCTACCGTGAGACATGAGAAGGGCACCGTAGCCAGCATATTTACTAGATAAACGAAACGTAACATCTCATGGTAGGCAGCCCGTAGGTGATACCCCTGGTGTTGCCGATGTCAATGGGCGTTGGTGACTACTTACCATTCGGTGGGCCAACTGCACTTTCTGCCTTTGTATACAAATAAAAAAATAAATAATAAGAAATCAATGGCTTATTCACAGTAAAAGAAAGCTGAAACTAGTGTTTTCTTTGGATGAATTATATTTTAATATTATACTTATCAATTTTTTGACAATATTGTTCGAAAAAGGGAACGTCGTACTTATTTTACAGAATAGTAACGATTGATATTAAAAAAACATTGATCGTTGTTTTCTGCATTCTGGATTAAAATCAGAAAACAATGATAGCACAAAGCGTTTCCCCGAACGATTAAAACCCAAGACGATCTACTCGATTCGTAAACAAAGAGAACTCTACCATTTTGCTACTAAGACAAAAAAGATAAATCAATAATTATTGTACTAACACATAATAAGAGCAAAAAATTATATAACATTTTTCGTCGGCAAATTCCGTCAGCACATAGATCGTAGCCAACATCAAACAAATCTTTGTTTAAACTAATGTTATTGTAAACAACAGGAAATTAGCGTTCAGTTGCCCTTAAGAGGATAATAATCGGTGCCCATGCTTGATATGTTAATGTGTACGTCAAACGTCAGCACCAATTCCGTCAGGCTTCGCTCACAATTACTGTCAATCTAAATTCGAAATTTCTAGCGACTATCAGTGTCAGAGTCACACCCACTTAAATGTTTCTCTCGCAGACGAGATGTTTCCGTTGCTGTCTAAGTGGAGTGTTATTTAATCAAGGGATAGTACAAGCTTTTACATTTTGGAACGGCGTACAGAAATGCCAAATTCTCGTATAATTCGCTTAATGCTAACGGACACCAATTTGTCGTGAGATTTCTGAGTACGTTCGTGCCAATCAAAATTGTACTGATATTTTAAATGTGAAGCTTTATGACATTGTGTTAGCAATTCTTATTGTGCCATAAGGATCAATTACATTTCTTAACTTCTCAGTCGAAACAGATATTGGAATGTTATGAAAAAGATAATAAGGAACAAATAAAATATTTTTTGGCATTAAACTAGTGATGAGAGTATAGAAGAAAAATCAATTAATCAATAACTTCAACGACCCATCAAATTTGTTTTTATGAGTGCTAAATTTAAGTTCAGTGCTGCTTTTGAAAGTAAAGACATGTTATATAATAGAGATTACATAATAACAGAAACTTTTAGATTCTTTATTTGAAGCCCTGACTAGTTAGTGAATTTCAGTTCAAATAAAAATGAACAATTACTTGGTGATATATTAACATAGTGAAAATCCACCATAAGGTTTTCATTTGTTCCGTACATTTTTTTTTTAATTAGCTATGTTGTTTCACTAATATTATACACATAATTTTATTTAAATGGTTAACATACGTTGGATGACATTAATTTTGCCGGGTTTGACATTGTATACAATAAGTATGTACATATTTTTGAATCGACGTCTATCAAAGTGCGGTTAGTGCGCTTGTAAATAGGTTATTTCGACAATAGCGAACTAAAGCTTCAATTATGAGTGTCAAAATATGGACGTGGAAAGTTATACGAATCAAAATAATTTACTGAATAATTTTATATAGTTCTTCTTTCATATCATAAACAATTAATAAATCATATATCTATTTCAAACAAGGCTAACGGACATATAGGTTATAAACAGTGATTTTTCCAAAAGTATTGCATTATAAAACAACATATGCAGTAATGATCACCCAAAAAACTGCCTTATAATTAAACACTGTCACAAAACAACAGCGTCTAACAACAGGATGCATAGTCCGTTCAAAACAGTAGGAGTCAAAAAGGAAACTGAAAAACAAACGTAATCATCCGCCGAAGAATGCACTAAAACAAACGGCCCATACGTTTGGCGTAAACATAAACTGCAATCCCGTGTTGAACATTCATGGCGGCATTTGAGCGACGTTTTAATAAAACGGAACGCGAGCCACTGACGCTCCTTCACGCGGTGGATCTACAATTTTTTTATTGCCTCTTTAATTTCACGAAATAGGCGGACCCGTAAACTGTGCCTCAATAAACGCCGGATTTGAGCGATCCCCCGTTTTTAATATGTTACGACGTCATTAAGTACGCTCTGTGATTGTGTATGGAGGAAGGGATTTGAATATTTTCTTTTTACGGTATCGACATTGATTTTTATATAACTTATGTTTTTAATCAGATCTAATTTATTTAAAAAAAATATTTCAGCAGCATATGTCACAGCAGTGGACACAGGCTGATGATAAATAAATGGCTACAATGGGTCGATTCTGAAACTATTCGATCAAAATAAATGTAAATATAACACATTTTTAAAAAATGACTTTTTAAATCTGCCACCGCTGAACGGAGGGAGCTGCAGGGTATAAACAGTGAAAAACTCAAGGTTGCTTCTTTCTCATGTTACTTTTGACAGACCCGAGAGAGCTAGTGACAGGTTCTGACAACCCCGGCGCAATGTGGTCTTTGCGGGCCCCTCGCTCCGTGTATGTTGTGCCTCCCTGACCACCCCGGAGCATCACAGCATCTTATTTTAGCAGTTCTATTGAAGAGAGACGCCGGGCATCCAGGGGCTGTGTCAATGGGGAAGGTTGAACGCTGGTCTTCTTGGGTGAGCAGCCAGGGCGCTATTGGCCTTGCTGTCCCCCACTGTGACATAAGACACTTAATAATACAAAGCCGCATAATATAAACCCACGACCCCCAGTTTCTAAAGCAGCGATAATCGGCCGCGGAGCAATGGTAAAAGCTCTAAAACTGACATGTACGTCTCGACTTTTGTGTCAATTAAGCAAAAAAGCAAAAGTTTAACCATAGAAACGTATTGACTGTTGGATTGATTATTTTTTTTAATGATAAAGGGTTATAAAATTAGTTTTAGGGTTTTCTTGTTGCCAATGATAGATAAAATATTATTGCAAAGAAAAATGTGAAATATACTAGAGCTGTCCTGTTTGTGTGTGTTGGCAAATATTTATACTTGTACCTATTTCTCTCATAAAACAGCTCTGTGGCGTCACTATTAAACGCGGTTTATGATAAATTTAGCAAGAGAATTTACTTGGTAAAGGAAGATCCTTTGACGTGACCTAAGTAACTACGTAATTGTATTTGTGTATGGTACTAAACAAACACGTATTAAATTACTTACTTATTATTAGTTTTCCGCAAACGTAAACGAACTAATGGTTACTCAAAACGCAAACTAACTAATATCTACACTACTACTACTAGTGTAGATACTCCTTTTACGGGAGAACATTTGATAAATTACCACGGCATGGCTTATATATTTCACATAGCAATAAATAGAAAAACTTTTATCTTCCGGTTTGAAGGGCGCGTAACCAGCATAATTACTAGGAAACAAGATGTAACATAAATATACACCATCACGTTAACGTCGCTTTAATAACAAGAAGTTACGTGTAATATGTTACATTAACTTCGACCCGCGGTTTTATCTGTGTGGTGAATGCCATTTTCGTAACAACAGATACTCACAAACTTTCGCATTTATAGAAGAAGAAAACGCCTCCGTAGCCTAGTGGTATGGGCGTATGCTTTAGAAACCGGAGGTCGTGGGTTCGAATCCTGCGGGGACTCAAAAAATTTTCATTGTTGTTTCCTAGTTGGTTAGGGCAATTTGGGCCGATCACCCAATTGTCTGAAAAGTAAGATGATCCATGCGTCGGATGGGCATGTAAAAAGTCGGTCCACCCACCAACTCGCATTGGACCAGCGTGGTGGGATACGGTCCAAACCCCCTAATGGATAGGGGTGTATTAGGGGAGGCCTATGTCCAGCAGTGGACCGTCACAGGCTGAGGATGATGATGAGAAGAAGAAAAATATAGGAGCTTTTAAAAAAGAACTTGATTCAGCAAGTTCAGTAGTCGCCAATGATGTGTTTTACGTTACAATCTCCATTATAACATTGCAACAAGAGATCGACATCATTATGATAAAAATGTTATTCAAGTTAGTACCTAAATACGTAACCTGAGTTACGGTACAAAGAATCCGTTTGAAGAGAATAATAGTTAACAATATAAAACGAATCCACTTCTTTTCATTTGTTCTGATTTTGTATTTTATAAGAATACGTTATTCCGATATCTTTTACAATAATTAATAAGTCATTGTATGAAATAAAATCTGTTTTAATGTAATAAATCGTTGAATTTAACTAAAGACGAGATACGGTATTTTATTAATTCATCTTTAGTTTTCGCGTAAATGCGAGAAAGTATTGATATTTTATTTTACAATTAATCCAAAATTAGCTATATTTATAATAATATCACATTACCATTTTAATAATTATAGTTTATGTCGTAAGAGTTAATACAATTTTTATATACATGTATACAAAACTTGCATTTAATAAACAATTAATTGTAATGACAATCATTGATGTAATATTTTAGAAAAAAATTAAATTTATACGTAAATTCACTTGCGATTACTCATTAAAAGGTCAATTACTTTAGAATCGTTCTATTTGTTCATGATACCATTATCATTACAAATTGAGTCAATCGCCAGTGCACTAAAGTGTTTATTGACACAGTTCGTTTGTTCGTCCGTGACGTGCCATTAATTTATATAAAGGAGATGTTATCATCAAATTACTCCTTCGTCCGGCGCCCATTAAGAAAATTGGCTACTATTCCGTCCCCGGTTGCGTCACCGAATTTGTACAACCGAGTTGCGATAGCCTAACGTGCCACACGGCGTCCCTAAGCCGAGTGCATTCGAATCTCCAACCTGCATAGACAAAACCCATTGCTGTACAGCCTCTCACCCCACCTGGGCGTCCTTTTCCCACCATGCCGCCACGTGTGCCCCGTCTCTATCCGACGAAATCACATTCGGCCGCTTTCGTTCGCCCTCGGATGCAATAGCCGGTGCGGCTCGCAGCCAAACATAATTTTCAGTCAGTCGCTTACCGACCGCCGTGGGAGGTGTTTCGCTGCGTAGCGCCACTCCCGCGTCCAAAACATCGTGCACAGTGCAACCGTTCGCACGGGGATGTTTGTTAATACAGTGTGCCCCGCGAAACTCACTTGCGTGTTTGTGTGTTGTGAATGAACTGAGACCAGTAACGAATTTTAGCTCTGTGCAGTGTTGTGGTGGGCCTTAATGTAGTTTTGATTAAACTTCGTAGGGATGGCAACGGATGCGGCTGCGATGAGATTTGTTTGATACAACGCGAAATGTAAACACATGCCGGCCCGGTGCGCTTGTAATATTAGAAACGTTGTCGACAAAGTTGACGTGCGACGTTTCAACAGGAACGGGGAAAGCGGTGAAATGTAACATTAGAGAGGAAACGTGAAATGATTTAGTTACAAGCAATACAATAAGTTCGCGAACATTAATGGAACGTAATTAGTGTTAGGGGTATTGAGTTACATTTCGCTTTACAATATGTTCCAATATTAAAGTCAATTGTATTGTTTTATGCGATCATAATTAGTAATTAACTGTTATTGTGCGATTCGTACATGTGGGCGGAATGAGAGGCCCCAATGAGCAGGCACTTTCAGAAACACCTAACGAAACAATTCATTGCAACAATAGAGCATTGTTTGTGCTCGCTTTACACCGGTCTTTTTATGAATTACACCCATTTGTCCGTGGCCAAACATCCGTAGGTGGAACAATGGTCCCGTACTTTGTTAATCAATTAAGTATTAATTGATAAACGCGATCTTACAACCGTGTGACGGTCACGGTGTAACGGTGCGTGCGGAAGACGGATCATTACTTTCCCCGTAAAATACCACTGGCCGAGAATCGAACTTGCGATCGAACAAATCTCATTACACCCACGCTCCTCTAGAAACCGTCAGTTTAATGGCATTTCGTCCACAGGAACAACGGCGGCCTCAATAGAATTAATACATTAGTTGTCGAAGTGAATTAACATTTAACTTGTTAAGAAGCATTGTGAATCAGTTTACGTATGAGTTGCAGATTAATTTAATTGTAAGTATTTTTATCTTATTTGCTCGAGTCTTATATATTACCGATAATGACTACAATGTACGATGTGCAAAACATAAACTTAGTAAAACTGTAAATAGTAAAAGCGCTAAGTTAGAGTGTTTGTATAGTGATGGATTTTTTTTAATAATTCTATCGAAACAAAAGGAATACCTTAATGTCAACCCTATAATAGATTAAACCATAATAAACAGAGCGTTAATAAATTATTCCAGATACGAGAGCTTTCTTTTAATTTTCTAACTACAATATAAATTATTATTATATTATAACCTACTTGCATTCAGCATGATAATAACGAGACAAAATTTATGACAACTAATTTTAATGCACGCCTTGGATAAACATAATTTCGTGATGTTTAATACTTTAAGCAAGTTTATCGTAACATTGTTAAGCTAATCCATAGTTTATTGGAATGGTTGTCGATAACTTGAACATAAGCCGTTGGTACTTCGGTATTATAGCTTGTTATAATGGAAAATTATTTGAATAGAATTTATGCTTGTTATTGTAACTTGTCCTTACTAACTTATTAATGTTTCTGCTTATAACGGCTTAATTATAAAAAGAAAATTTTAAGACAGTGTTTAATTAAAACTTCTATTGTAGAATAAACAAAGTAAAAAGCTTAATTTTAATGTGAAATTTTAGAAAGCAATTAAAATATTTCATTAATTTAGTTTGCTTACTCTGAAAGGGTTATTTAATGAAAAATGTAGAGATAAAAATAGACCTGAACTTTATATTTATCACAGTTTTAAGATGAAAATCGTTCTTTTACCTTCTTTTAAGGTAGAATTTTAATTTATTCTAATTGGATAGACAGAGATACTTTGCTCTTTGTAAATAAACTCCTCGATTTTTATATCAAATACGTCTGCCACGTGATTTCTGAGAAATGTAAAGCGGAGCGAAGAAATATATAAATATATCTGAGAGACTTATGAATTGAATCAAACACCTTTAGTTCAAAAGAAAAAAAAACCATCGAACTATAGACGACGAGGCGGCCATGTTGAAATGGAATATCTCAAAACACTGTGAGAATAAAGCGAGAAAAAATGTTGCTGTATCGGCATCTTTTCATTAGAGATCATTAGAGTTTGGAGGATGGAAAAATGGGAAAAATAAATAAGAACGGGCAACACTGCGGGCTTCGAGGGGGGTGGTTGGTGCCAAGCTCCCCTGATTACTAAATTTTTGAGTCGACATTATCTTTCGCTGGCGAAGTATTTCGCGGACGTTGCTTTGCAAACATTGGGTGCCGATAAGGAGGACATTTACGTGAAGTTTGTCAAAACTTTGTCAGCGTTTTTTTAACTTCTTGATTGAAGTAAAACTTGGCCTATTTTTGCTTCACAAGACATATATTCATTTAATAATGCCTTCTTTCTACATATCACTAATAGGTTTGATCTTATTTTATTCACACTTAATTAGTTTTAGAAGGAAATGTTCTACTACATAGTTGACGAAGGTGATAACATTAAGGATAATGAAAAATGTAACTAAATAAGTTATGTAACTTACTTTCTTTTAGATATATCCAAAAATAATATGAGGCATATCGTCATTTCCAACAAATATTCATCCTTGTACCGCACACGCGCGTTCTGCGAGCTTAAAATTTTCTAAACCTTTTCGAACTCATAAAAAACCTAACACAGCACTTCATCAAGTCACCCTTAGTTAATACAGCACACAGCAGAGTTTAAATTCGTTACGAAACAACCATAAATCGCCGCGTTTAAACCAGCTATACCATGTTTGTAAAATTCAAATTATATTTCAGCCGCCACATCTATCTGATAGTCCTTATTCGAGAGGATTCACGTATTCCCGGATCGGATTCGAGTTCTCACCGAGTGGAGGTAATCAGAACTGATCTTCCAGCTTCGAAATGGGCAAGTTAATGTTATTCGAAACGTGTCGCTACGTTTATGCTAACTGGTGGATCGGGCACGACCGAGCCGACAGCGAAATACAACTCTGTCTGTCTGCTTAGCGGATTACATTACTGTAGAGCGTACAAGGATTTGAGAGGAATTAACAGGACAACCAGAGTATATTGGCAAACGAAAGCGAATATGATGTGACTGACATGATTATACGTGCTGTCTGAATTATACTATTATATCAATAAATAAACAAGGTACGCCTGTAAATTAGTAATAAAAATACATTCAACAGTTATAGGATAACATGGAAATGTTATTTGATGTATGCGTGATTCTTGTATTTGTGATTTATTTTCGAAGATTTCAATTAATGAGTGAAGTTAGACTTCACCTCGTTGTGATATTTTAGGGTACTGTGATTCATCACCGAATAGGTGTTAATAATGAGATTTTTTTAGGACCGCTTTCTCATTGACCGTCGTTTGACATACATGTTTTACCATTATATTTTAAACAATCATTTTAATAATTAAAAAGGAATATTATCATATATAACGACTAACCCATCAACTCGCATTGGACCAGCGTGGGGGGATACGGTCCAAAAACCCCCTAATGAATAGGGGTGTATTAGGAGAGGCCTATGTCCAGCAGTGGACTATCAAAGGCTGATGATGATAACGACTGAGCAGTTTATAATTAAAATAAAAATTTTAACTGTCAAACAAAATATTCTTTTGCTTAAACATAACATTTCTTTTTAAGACAACAATAACGTATATTATAAAGTTTTAATTTTAATATTCTCTTCGTAACTCTACGTCAGCTCCTTGTCATCAACTTCTTGCAGACTTCATTTAAAGTCTGCCAGAAGTTTCAGACACGATTCTAACATAACGTTTATTAAGTTTTGATCAAAGAATATATATTAAACAGTACCGAGAGATATCAATCGAAACTAGCGTACGTCTCGTACTGTTCAGTTCGAACGTATTAGCATTTTATAAAAACTTCCGATCGCAATCTATTATTGCGGACTTTCAATAATGCTCGGGTCACTTTATTGCATGGCCGGTAAAAGTTGTTACTAGTGAATCATACAGCGAGGAGATTGCACGAGTCCCGCGCAATGATAAAAGTTTTTAAAGGCCCTGCCTATTGCCAGCCAGACACCCGGGGGAGCATTAAAATATTGGCCAATAATGTAACAATATGGCGGGTCTGTGCAATTTCGTTCTTAGCGTTTTATACTCCGGAAGTTTTACCGATACATTCAGTTTATGGCTCACTTGATCATACAAACTCTTCTTGGGCTTAGAATCTTGCCTAGTTATATTTCCGGTTGAAGTTATTGTATACATTGAATCAATTTTTCATTTTTTGTTTAAAATTGGAAATGGTTTTATAAAATATCTTAATTTAAATTGAAATAAACCTCATTTTTATGCCAGTATTTGTTTAATAGAAAGGTTTCTTTATAGAAAATGACGAAACGTTTCGAAAATTCATAAAATACAAATCATATTCATATCTATGATAAAGCTTTTAAAGGTCGTTTGTTAATATTCAAAGTTTCACTTTTGTATGGGTTCACTTTTTTGAGGATAAACTCTATCTTTTACTAGCTCTATATCGAAAAGACGTCTGAATTTTTATCTAGGAGATGACGATAACGCACTAAGGGTATACTTCTTCACACAAAATTCTTAGTGCATAAATTTCTTCTGAAATGTTTTGTTATCTAACTTATTGAGAACACCTTTGACATCTGTTACAGGACGAGCAATCCCTTAACCTCCCTGAGTTCTAATATATTCCTCGAATACCGTTAATCCGTTTAGGTTATGGGGGTCAGATGTCAGTCGAACGAGACTGTCATTCGCATAATA
Organism: Lamproptera curius; assembly: GCA_029286875.1. Lineage (NCBI taxonomy): Eukaryota > Metazoa > Arthropoda > Insecta > Lepidoptera > Papilionidae > Lamproptera > Lamproptera curius. The sequence goes on along the minus strand of JAGSMT010000094.1, from coordinate 1,333,981 downwards.
CTAGTTGAATTGAAACCTCCTTGTAATTTGGGTGTGGATGGAAAAGATGGAAATCGGGTTTACGCCTTCTGATGGGAATCTCATATTTTGGAATCATTTTTATACTTCCTCGATTCTTTTCAGTCTATCAATGTATCATATCATCTATTTAGGATTATTTTAGTATTTAAACCAGCTACCAATCTTTACTAAAGGGATTAAGTAACTATAGATATATTTTGCAAAATAAATAACAGGTAACTATAGCATCAGTACATTTACTGTGTCAAAATTTCTAACAAAAGCGTGCTTTTATTAACGATCATGACGTAACGCTAATATTAATTAAAATAAATTATACAAGAGAATAGGAACTATTGTATTCACGTTATTTTAGGCCTCGTTATTTATAAAGAGAATGCCTAATTAACACCACGAAATCCAAGTGAACAATTAAAATCCCACGATGCTTAGCAACGAGTAATTTTAACATAAATACAACCAAATGACTATCATTTTAATGTTCTCTTATATAGCTTCTAATTTTTTTAAGTTCTACAAGAAGCTATAGAATTATTTTCATAGCTGAATGTACATTTTAGTCCAAAGATGCCGAGTACTAACTTTTTTTAATTATTAGTGTATTTGCTGTATTATTTTTGAACACTTTACTTTTCGACTGTACAGCAGTAAAGCTCGATGCAAAGGTTAGCCCAGATAAAAAGCAACATGTGCCATTGCCCGTTTGAATAGATAATGCCGGGTGTCCTTAGATAATGACACCCGACCTGGATTTTCTGAATATAGCTAATTAGAAAGATAAACTGTTTTAATTGGCTCACGGCGAATTGAAATCTTCGCGATATAAAATAGAGTCTTTTGTTTTAACGTTTGGTTTATATTTGTAACAAACTTGACTTTACGAAACATATTCAAACCAAAACACAGAAAATATACTTTTGCTATTTCAGTAAAGTAGAGATTTGTAGTAAATCAATCATAACGTTTGCGCTAAAATTATTGATGGGCCAATGTGATTTTTACGTCGTCTGCTCAGAAGATTTCAATAAACGGAGTTTTTGTACATAACATGGTACTTCGTACATTCTACTCACCCAAACAAGACGATTATTTATCAGTAAATATTATTTGCATGTTTTTAAACTTAAACATTAAAAACTAGAACCTTATCTAATCATCTATCCACATAAAAGTAAACTATTATCTATTTTATTATTAACCGTATCATTTTGCCTCTCCGTTTTGTAATAAATAAACGTAACTAAAAACAAATTCTATATTATATTTGTTAGTTGTTAACGCTTTACCCCGTTTACTCCCAGCCGCACACGAAGTCAACCTAGCAAGTTTAACGCGATATTATTTCTAATTGCCGCTAGCGAATCATCTTTAATTGGCCGGCTAACAAGGGCTCAGATGTTCGCTTCAACACTTCAGACCTGAGCGAGCGCCATTTAGCAGTTCCGCTCGTAAAGTTCTCATGGCGGCCGTTGCGCGTCTCAGTGTTTACATTTGTACTATCGTGTACGCAACGGGGACTGGGTTTACGACGCTATTTTTGATCGCTTTGATGTCCGACATCACCGGCGGTGATGAACCCGCACGCTCCTTTATTACGGACTTTAAAGGGGGGACTTTAATGAGTACTCACATAAACTATCGCCTGCACTGGAGGGTATCGCGCCGCACACTTTTTTATAGTCGACATCAAATGTTTATAATTAAACCCATCTTTTGTCTTTTGTTTTTTTTTTTAGTTTAGTTTAGTTTCGCACATTTTTGGCTTCTGTACAACTTATACGTTTAGCTCGTAGTAATAAAATATGTCAATTTAAACTAAATAAATATACAATAAACAGATAAACTGATTATTAAACCATAACCTTAAAAATTTGTAGATATAATATGTATGGTCTAGAAACGTGTTAACATTGAATCGGAAATCGTTGAAATTAAATTCATTGTTTTTATTTTCAGTCCATAAACATGAACAAGAATTGTTTATCACGTGTAATAAAATAAATTAGATAATTTTTAACAAATCACTACATATGAAAAGAATACTTATATTTATAATTACATTTAAAAAGTACCTTTCAGTCAAAGTCCCACCAAAATCAGCCGGAACAAACAGGCAGACAGAAAAACAATTTTAAAATTTTTGCTTTATTATATGTACCGGTATTAACGTTATGTATTACTAATTATAGACACTAATGTGTGTCTGTATATATTACGTCGCGAGCGACTCTCGAAGTCATGATAGTTCTTCGACGCGTGCGTTCGAACTTCCGTTGGGCGACTACACAGAAACAGATCATGGCCGTGATTTATGACACAAATATTGAACGAAATCTGTCGTAAAGCACGGTTTATAGCCACGCCATGTCTATTCGAATTTTTCTCGGTATTATATTTCAATCCTGATTAAATTATGGCCGCAATAAACAACGCTCAAGAGAGATTCCGGCGTAACTGCGGCCAATTATGAACGCAAATGAGTGATGTATATACGTACGCACTTTTATAGATGATATTTTGATAAGGAAGCTCACGGAAATAGTAAAAATTCACCCACAGTCTTGCTTTACCAATAGTTTATTTATTACTTCGCGTGTTACCAATAGATATTATGTCGTAAATATATATTATAATAGATATCATAATTAATAGACAGGCAGCTAAAATAGGTTTGTTAAAACCTCATACCCCGGAAACTTCGTCTCCAAAAATTTCTACCAAATAAACGAGCATAGTTCGGTGAGATTACTTTTCGTTTTATATAAAAAAAATGCTCCTCAGTGTCGCCGTAAAAACGCCGTTTCGTCAGCTTCAGTACATATTTTATTAAAAAACTTTCAGCCATCTTGTCACCGCAGTTGGCGTCACAAGTTTCGACGATGCCAATCTCTCCTTATATTAAACGTCCCTTGCGAAATCCACCTTCGTCTCAAGTGCTAATATATCCGCAGTCGATTAAAAACGAATGCCTTATTAAATCTACATTTTCCTTATTAAGTTATTGTGAAAAAAGATACCTAACGTTATGTTCGAGGAGCATTATATTTTTATGCATAATTTTTTTCCAGTCTATAATGCATTTTTTTAATATTTTTATACATAAGTAACCTTACTATGCTAGAATAATCCTCTTTTACTGTTTTTAAAATTTTTAAACTTACCAAAATACTTAAACTTATTATTTAGTAATAACATTCCCATATTAACAAATACTCCATTTTTTCTCTAGTACATTTTTAACCTCAGTAATATCTGTTTAATAAAAACATATTTGAATATATCAGAAACCTCGAAATTAAATAAATTCTAAAACTGTCAGCGATCAAAAGTATATGTCATCACTCAAACTGGTAGATCTCCAGTTTAAAATCGATATCCACAAGTGCCTACCAAACCCATTGTTAGGGCACGTAAAAATGATCCCTTATTTAATTCAACGGCCCCGTATACATTTTTGAAGTCACACCACCAACAAAAGCTAACAGCACTCCAAACCAATAAAGCAAATAGAGAACAACAATAGCACTTGAAGTGTACCCCATTGTGTCGTTCCCGTGCATTGTTTGATAGTAAAATGTAGAAATCACTTAGCACCGAGCATTTCTTTGTAGCTGTAAAACAATTTGAATTGAAAAAAAAAAAACAACACGGCCCCCTCGTAAATAGCCATTGACGTAGCTCGAAATTTTGTATTGAGTGCGCCTTTTCATACTGACTACTAATGAGGAAGTGTTAATAGGAACTTCCTCGGTTTGTTTATTATTTAACACCTATCGCACACAACATTGTTTCCGCACCCACATCACGGTGCGACTGTTTGATTATAGGGAGCTGATTGTAACATCGCTAATTAAAGAAACAATCTGGTTATCTAAATAACTGTCATATTCATTAAAACTACGTGTAAAACTCAGCTTCATGATTCATTTTTTAGAGCTATTTAATAGTGTTAATCACAATCGTTAAACATGGCGATACATAACATTTCAGACGTTTTGACGATAGCTAACTATATCAGATTAAGAATAAACAGTTATCCTAAAAAAATGCTAAATAGATATGAAATCTATTTAAAATGTATGAAAATTTTCTCGTCTCCAGAAAACCAATCTAGTGTATCAAACTTTGTGTTTTTTTTAAATAAAGAACATTTTAGAATACATGTCTCAACGTGTTGATTACAATCATCGTGTAAATAGTAATAATATTTTGCAGGTAGTCATCTAACGTTGAGGACTTTTGCATTTCATGTATATATATATATATACACATATATATTGATAGCATAACAAATATTTGTATCATGAGCATATTTGCAGTAATATGGTTTGAAATAATTTTTTTTTTAAGTTGCGGTTTTTATCTTAAAAATTAGATACACGAAAACTGATTTCCAAAACAAAAGTAAGATTAGTGCTTATCTTCTTACCACAAAGGAACGATCCAATATTCTTTTGCAGAAAAATTCACTGCAGCTATTTAACTACAGAGAACTCTAGGTACATAAAAAGCTGAGTTGATATAAAAATTCATCTTGCTTAACTTAAGATGCTCCTTTCTTTTCTTACACAAGAATGAAAGTAAGCATAATGGTTAGTAATGGGCTACAGACCATTAAACTCGGTATTTTAACAGATAGAATTCTTATTCATTCTTAAATTTTGTTCAATTTGCGCAGCTATTTAAGGTAAAGATATTGGCTTATTAGGTTTACAGTGATTTTTGTTTTGTGATAAACTAAATATCGCCAAAAGCTTAAAAAGGAGTTAATGACTGAGCTGTTTCAAAGCTAAGAAAAAGAATATTAATATGACACAAAGGTTGCGAGTGTGAGTCAATTATCCATATTCTGCAGAAGTTTGCATTATGTGAGTTCAAAAATAACATTATTCGCGTTAAAGCGACACATTTTAAAGCATTTTATGGACATTACAGTTATTCTTTTAATGCTTCACTTCTAGATACTTGCAGACACTTCATTCAACACGACTAGCTCACTGACTTTTTACAGTAAATTCTTTCAATCACATAAACTCTTCCTCATATTTGCGATGAACGTTCGATAACTAAGACCACATTTCATTACTGAACGACACAGGTCCAATCTGGTTTGTTATTAAATGACAAAAGAAAGAAAAAACCTTCGTCTGCACATTCGCTGTTAAAAATGCTTTCATACGTGCACTGACTTTTAATAAGGGCCCGCCGATGTACCGGACATTGCTGCGATGACCAGCTTTTTCACTTTGGAAAATTATCGATTTAATAACCGCTTCTTGTAACGGCTTTGTTGACTTTATAATAGCGTTCCGTCCATGACAACTTGTCGAATCGAGCGCCAGCAGATTTTTATGTATTCCGGCGCAAGCACACGTTTCACATTCCTTTTATATTGGTTGTATGATCGAGTTCATTTCTGTTTGGCGAACAATTGCAGTTGGTTTTTTGGCTGAAACAAATAACGCATTGTACTTAACATGATCACGTAAACTTGGCGAGCGCGTTTAGTTATTTTAACAGTTTTTAATAGGAACTGGTCTCTGTACCAAGAATTATTGCAGTCGAGAACTCGCGGATTGTTTTTTGGATCATTGATTGTTAACCATTAATATTCATGTTGCATAATATATATACTTCTTAAGTAAGTATAGTAGAATTAATATCTTTTTATGAATGTTTACGCTAAAATTTCTGTATAGAAACAATATGACCCGTGGTAATTATATGGGGCACATCCTTTTTTTATTTTTATCGTATTTTTAAGTTACTGGCGTAATAACTTCTCAACTTTGCTTATAGACTGTCCGTTTATCATGAAATTTACTGTAGTTATACTCACAAATCCCATTCAAATGACGATTTCTCTCTTAATGTTGCGTGTGACGTCTTTATAGCTCCAACAAAGAGAAATAAAGAGCTCTATTTTAATTCACTTGACCTGTTTCATTCGAGTGTGCTAAATCTAGTGGACGTTATCTTTATTGGATTCACTGTGTCAAAACTATCTACTAGATTTAAAACAAGAAGTTAAAAACTAAATACCTGATGAATTATTCACGAAAATAAAATCAGTTATTTAGTTCATCGATTCAGAATTTACAGTAACTCATCTAATGTCACCAAATATTATTTAATTGCCGAACCAAAATTGTATACGTAACCTACAGCAACGTTTTGTGATAAAGAGTTCAATGATAATCTTCTAGTTTTGACTCGGAATGTTATTAGCTCATAGTAAAATTATGGAAATTTTGAGAGCCAACACTTTGTTCAAAGCATCTTCTGCAGTCATTATTGGACACTATCAAAATTATTGACGCCTAATTTGCCCAATTTGGCATGTAAAAAGTCGGTACACCCACCAACCCGCATTGGACCAGCTTGGTGGGGTACGGTCCAAACCCCCTAATGGATAAGGTGTGTTAGGTGAGGCCTGTGTCCAGTCTGTGGACTATCACAGGCTGATGATGATGATGAATTTGTCCACCAAATGCCTTTTAACTTCTAGGCTGTTGACCTTAGGAGCTTTACGCGTTGTACGTAATACTTATGTTATTCAGGTATTAATGAGTCCATAAAAGTCTATAAAAATCACTAGAAACAAGAAGCAGAGAAATATTTCATTTGATTACCGACTACACTTTTCTTGAAAAAAAAAAGTTAACGCAATTAATCAGTGAATTAGTATGATAGCTATTTCGTCATAATTAATGCACCTGGCAATATTTACAGCTTTGTTTAAAGTTGACCGAGCTTTGTTTTTCAATTATCGTTATGCGCGGGAAAATGTTACAGTAATTAATTAAACTGCGCGAAAACTGTTTGCCCGCTGCTGTTTGCTCAGCAGACGTACATTTTTTTATATATTTTCGCTGGCATCACGCCCCGGGGTTATTGCAGCTAAATGTAATGAAACGGAATGTGAAAATATTAATGGTTATATATTTTTTTAATTAATTAATAACTCTCAGTTGGCTTACCGCAACGGACCGACTTTTTGATTTGAAAATAGATAGTAAAGTTTCATTATGTATTGCAATTAGTCTCGAAAATACAGATGGTAAATATATAACATAAAGTTTTAGAGCCGTACTTTCTTTATTGGTGTCGTTCAACGCACTCAGCAACTAGGGGAGCGGGGGGCACATTGTTACAATTTATTTATATAATTAGATAATAGCCAATATCACAAAAGCTATCAAATAATGTATACATTTGATTGTTTTTATCATTAGTATGTCTATTCAGCTAGTAAAATGTTATTGGAAAAATATTCAATTTTACGTAATTTTTATCACAATGGACAATTATTGGACTTGGGGTTAGTTGTTACAGCTTCGGGGCAAGATGTTACAGTAGATAAATAAACAAATTCATCAATGATAAATAATTTATTTTAATTATATTAAAACGTTATGAACAAAAGAGATCATTCTAAACGGTCTTATAACGTTTATGCGTAATTATAATAATTATATCGTAATTTTTCAACTTTTAACAGTAACAATCGCAAAACTTTGGCCGGAACCTTCTTCTATAATATCTTATATAAAACACTTTTATGTTACTGATTTAAAAAGCTTTGTCTGTAAATATTAACAAGTAATAATTTTTTTACACTTTTAAGCTTGGCACTTAAGTACTTCTGCCGCAGAAGATTCATAAACTTCTTGACTAATTGTACCTCTTTCCGTTTTTCTTTTCTTTCGCATTCTAAAAACAATAAATAGTAAAGGAGATATTTGTGTATAAGTAATTTGGTGATAGTTTTAAACACTTTTTATGACCGCGTTAGCAAATCTGCTTTTCGCCAAACGCTGAGACAAATTACCGGAGCGAGTGTAAGGTTTTTATCCCGTTTACACTTTGAGCAATTCCTAACGCGGTCATACAAAAGTGTTTTAAATAAAATCATCAAATTACTTATATCACCAATATATCTCCCTTTACCCTATTTAGAATTTAAAAAATATTTAAAGATGAACCATTTTTTATATGGATTTTATATTTGGGATAAATCTATTCAAAATAGTCTATTAAAGAGTTCTAAATCCTGGTAAAAATGCGTGTAACTTCTTACCCCTGTAACCACATACCCCCCGCTCCTCTGCTGATTTCTTTTCATTGCTTTTAAATGGATATAGAGTTCAGTTGATTATCTACTGCATGTGATACATACCCTTTATATATCAAATGAAACAATCAAGTCCTAATTCCGCTCCCGCTCCTAAATTGCGACTTCCTTTAATTCCCTCATGTCAATTATATGTGTTATCTTATACGCTAATCATTGAAAAAGATTTTACAATATAAATATTATTGGTTTTTTAAAGCTTTCAATAAGCAAGAATTTAACGTTTTCATAACGTTTATGTTTTACTTTAAAACGTTTCATTCGGAGTATATATCTTTCCAACGCTTGAGCTCTTGGCAATGTTCTAGATAAAAGCTAACTAGTGGCGCCACTGTCTATGCAATACAACGTTCCGCATTATAACGCAGTCCAGGAGCGATCCAGTTAAGTAATTGTCGCATTAACTAATTTGTCCCCGGAAACTCTTAGACTCGGCTAAGACTCGCTGTAACAAACAACGCGAAACGCTTCAGCTATAACTCTTAGCGGTAACGAAGCGGGTTTTAAGTTCTACAGTTTATTCGTTTGGCAAATTTGCAGAAGAAATAGTGAGACTTTTGATCGGTTTCTATTCGTATGCAATTTTTTTTATTTTGATTATCTTATAAAAGTTTTCCTTTTGTAAGATACTCAAAGTATATAACCAATGACATAGTATATAGCATCTATTTTAAAGATGAGAATAGCATTTGATAGCATGAAAATCAGGATATTTAATATATTACACTATGTGTGGCTTACCACTACACATATTTTATATATATATATCATCACACCACGCTGTGTATACATTTGCATTACAGTCGGTTAAAGCCCTCCCGAATAAAACAGGTACTGCTAGTAAGTACTACAGAACTGCAATGAATGAACTGTAACTACTTTTAAGTTTTATTAAGGTTTTCATAAATTAATCAGTAAATTTTATTTAAAAATTTGGAACCCATTAAAAAAGATAATCTGTAATACAATTAAGGCGTTTAAAATTTTTCTTTCTAAAATAGAAATGCTTGTAAAGTTATTAGTCTATTTACCGAATTTCGATGAAGTCTTTATAAATTAAAAAACCCCAACTTTTGTCTAGTTAAAAAATTTTTACTCTTCTGCTACCTTTCTCAACAACATCTTAAGATTACATACCGTGGTATTGCCAGAGTAATCTTAATGCGTACTATCAGTGTCGTGAAACTAGTCCGTAATGGAAACATAGATTAAGTTACTAACTCCATTAGCCTATTGTCTCCTCGGATATTCTATATTCCCCGGACATTGGGGGATTTATCAGCGCCAGGGGCGGACTCAGACGATGTTGCAGATTACGCTGGCTTGTTGTATGCTATCGCCCGTTGAAGCGACGAAAGCCTGCGGTTCGAATGCCACCGCGATATTAATATTGGTATACTATATCTGTTAAGCGCTAAAGCTATATTTTGGATTAGTACCGATGAATATTACGAAACTGACAGCCAAATATCTGTGCAGTTGTCTAGGCACTATGTCTAAAGCGCTTTCTGCTGTCGTTTTTGTTTGGTAGGTATGGACTTTTAAATTTTTCTCGTGAATCTTATATATTTCTGATAAAACTACATGTTTTAAAAATATCTACAAGAATTCTAAATTAATTTAAATTTCCTTATGAAAGTGGCATATATGGAATAATTTAGGATTCCTTGTAAAAGAATATTATAAAATAGAAGTCAGAGTAAAAAAAACATACAATTTTTTTACTTTGGCTTAAAGCTTTCATAAATTTTTAAATCTGCTATCGGTTCCAAAATTTTCATACTTTAAGTATCTTCAAGAAACTTCACTGTTTTTCTCTAATTTAAAACTTTTATTTATAATAACAATGTGTGGGTATACACAAAACATTATGCTACTCATTTTTAGCTTCTATTTTTCGCGATATATAAAAGCTGAAAATAAATAGCGTATAAACGTTAAACATAACTTTGCTAGACAACGATCAATTTATTAGAAGGATGTCGATTTAATAGAAGTAGTCCGTGTTATTTAGCGTTCCTATTTACCCACGGGACCCGATACGTATTACGAGCACTCGATAAAAAGGAAACTGTTGCTAAAGCATCGATAAACCTCCTCCATAGCCTTTCTGTTTCCAGCCCTCTTCGAATTTCCTCCATTGGAGATATAAAGTGAATTGCGCCTTATCTCTGCAGCGTTTCACTCGCCCCTCAGCGCTTCACACGCTAAGTTATGAATTTTCAATAGTCCCTAATGTTTGAGCGTCTCTGATAAAATTCTCGGCTACCCGTTTCGGCTGCATTAACATTTATATCAGGCCGGGGTTTTGTCGTGTGTTATTCGAGTTTGATTGGTTCTCTACTCCCCCGTTGAATTGCTCGATGGTTGTAATTGTTTCCTTGTTATTCCGCAACAGATTATGTACCCTTGTTCATTGTATTTAGGGAAGTGAGTTCAATATTGTTGAGGAAATTTGATTTCGCCAAAGTTATCTGTAACGAGTGCACGGTTTGATTTAAGTTACTTGAAGTGAAAGAGTAATTGGAGTATAATAACTTTTATCAAATTGTTTAACGTTCACGACTGTTACGACTAAACAATATTGTATAAAAAGGACAGTGGTTTTTTATCAAAAATTAAAAAATGGGTCACGGATTTAAAAAAAATCATTCGTTTAGAAAAACTTGTCGAGCTGTAAAAAGATTTAATTTAGATTAAGGTAAGATCTAATAAAGATTATCAAGGCGTTTTTAATGATGGGCCTTGATTAGTTTAGATAACTTATAACAAAGTTCTATTTTGATTGTAGAAAAGATTCCTCAAAGAAAACTTATTTTCTGTTAAATTATTTTGTATAATAATTAAAAGAAAGTTGCTAGTACATAAAATACAAGAGAGCTACATAGCTTGATTACGTTCGTCATAAATAACGTATTTCGTGGAACTAGACGAGCTTGAATAATTCCAACGGAAAATTTGATAATGCTTAGTTTATTCAGACGTCTTATGATGTTTGCGGCACGTAGCGATTGACGATGTCAAATATGTTATTGTAAATGTTAATTTTATTCAAACATTCCCTTGTCTTATTCTAGAGGAGATTAAATCGTCCATAGATTTCTCTCTCGGCACACCTCACGAAATCAAACGACAATCAGACGGGTATAAAACCAAAGATAAATTATGGAACGTAAACTTTGTAGCGACGACTCACGATAAGTATCAATAAATTATCCGTATTGTATTATGGATGTTGAACGTAGTATCGAGTTTCAATTAAAGAGTAAAAATTACGTTGATGAGCATCTTTGGCGGTGTCCAATGCATACTGGTCTGTTGGCTCGAGATACAGCTGTTTAATTATAAACAGATCGGAAGGGATTTGTATGCTAGTTTAGATTTGAATAGGTTGGTCGCTCTCGGTAATTATTGCCTTTCGAAATCGGCCGCTGAATGGAGCATCCGCAGTGTCGTTTGCACGGAGTTTAGGTAAATGCCGGTCGTCAGTACAAACTAAGCGTATGAGGGCATTATCTGTAAAGGGATTGGATGACAGCCTAAATTGGATTTACAAATAGCGCTTGTCGATACAAACAGGTACTCACCCTTGCTATCATGAAATTCATTAACAAATATAGCACTTGCAATTTTGAGACGTTACAAAATAAAATGACATGTAAAGAGGATGATTTTAAATTATAATATATTTTCTAACCTCTTTATTTGCTCTATGACTGCCTCCTAGTGGTATGGGCGTGTGCTTATGAAACCGGAGGTCTGGGTTCGAATCCTGCGGGTACGCAACAAATTTTCATTGTTGTTCCTAGTTAGTTAGGGCAATTTGGGCCGATCACCCAATTGTCTGAAAAGTAGATGATCCATGCATCGGATGGGCATGTAAAGTCGGTCCACCCACCAACCCGCATTAGACCAGCGTGGTGGATACGGTCCAAACTCCCAATGGAAAGGGTGTGTTAGGGGAGGCCATGTCCAGCAGTGGACTATCAAAGGCTGATGATGTATGTATGTATTATGTTATTTGCTCTATGGTAAATTTTAACAATTTCACTATGATATATTTTTAACTAGCATTTTGAATAATAAATTAAATTTTAATAACAAAATAAGACGGACTTCTGACAGCGTATAACAATTTTAGGCAATATAAGCAGGCTCTCCGTACGAACTTGCGTCGCGTTTCCTGCCACTGCACTTTAAGTCTTTGAAAACTTTTAAGGTATTAATTTCATGAAAATGTCGTCTATCACACTTTTTATTCACATAGTGATTAATGCCTTTAAACGCTAAAGGCCTTTCATTGAATATAGTGTAGAATTCGCTTAGTTAATTAATTATATAGCTTTCAAAATGTATAGAAACATCATTGTTAATTATAATTTTGACATACTGTATTTTATATTAATTAACATAGTTCAAAGAAATTTCTTAAACAACAATATAATTCTCTAATCTATTTTCCATTTCCTCCGTACGTTTCAAATTTATTTATTTAATTTTCATGAAACATTTTATAAAATTAAAGTAGAATTTGTACGTTTTTTTCTTTCTTGTGTGATAATAATTCAAGCAGCTTAATTGCATTATATGCCGCTGTAGTTAACGGTATTGACAATCGACTTTATTAAAGCTATTCGTTTATAAAAGGCATTTCTTACAGAGAAAACGTATTTTATCGGAGCAATTTTTATTGTATACCACATTTCTCGTATATTACTAAACTTTGAGATATTAGAACTATTTAGGTACATTACACACTAAGCTAAAATTCTATATTGTTATTAATTTGCTATGAATTTACTATTTAATTGACACTTTTTTTATTTGAAAGAAGGTCGTTGTTGAAATATATACTGCCTTATTATTTATTTGATTACAGTCACAATCCACGGTTTATGAAATGTATTTATCAGCAGTCCACTGCTGGACATAGGCCACCTGTAATGTACGCCTTCTCTATATAGGGGTTTTTGGACCGTATCCCACCACGCTGGTCCAATGAAGTTTGGTGGGTGGACCGAATTTTTACATCCCCATCCGACGCATGGACGATAAATTCGTTTTATTAAAAACTTTACCGCGCAAACGATTGTAATACTTAAAGTTAACTATTTTTCGATATTTAAATAATATTGGTGTAATTATATATATATATATATATATATATATATATATATATATATATATATATATATATATATATACATATATTTGCGGTGGAATTACGATAGACAGAATACAGTGCAAATCGAAAGAGAGAGGTTACGAAAATTCCATTGCGTCAAAATCGGGTCAACCATGAATGATATATCTAAAGTATTGTGTTATGTTTTCCGCACCATCTCAGTTAATACGCGAGCTCACTTTTGTTGCGGCATTAAAAACATTATGTCGTGATCAATCACATCTCCCGCAATAACTACAGCGGGGGTGTTATGCGTTTATGGGGCAACTACCAGCTACTCGCGATAAGCTTGAGGAGCAATAAAGTGTGTCATTAATCTGACCCGGACGTGGCGGCTGGGTGGCTCCACTTCTGACCCGCCGTGACTCGTGACGTCATTCAGGCTTTCTTTGTCTCGCCATAGAACGCTCTTTAGTACATTGGACGTGATAAATGACGTCACCTGTTGTTTTATAATGTGTAAATATAAAAAATCTTTTGTTGTGGCTCGTATATAAGTTAAAAAGCTGATTAATAATTCATGGAATTTTAGGGCAGGTTTAAAAATGACAACATTCAGCTATTTTTAGGTTGTTTTTACGCATTTTGGTTTGTATGGAATGTGAAAGTGTGGTTATATAATTTGATAACTTTTTTTTCAGAGAGAATATAATGTGCTTAATAGTTACCACAGAGAATCAACCACCTAAAATTAACATTGAAATGTAATCCTTTGGAGGTGATGATCCGCAATATCTTTAATTATTATTTCAAGTTTTATATGACCTTATGGTCCTGATTCTTACAATTTTATAAATTTTAGATTCAGTTTAAACTATGCAATTAGAGAATAAGACATTATTTTATGATTTTATTTATATCAGACATTTAAAGTAAGCAATATTTCCATGAAGTAATGAACGGTTTTCATATTTCAAGTTATGTTGTACTGTTCAACTAGCAAAGTATTCTCATTCTTGGTTAAGTGGCAATAATTGCATTCTATTCCCCTCATCAGATATCAACTCTACTGTTAGTATTTTATTTATGTGCGAAGTTTTTAACGCCATTCGAAGTTACTGACAAAGGTCTGTCAAAATGGATTGCTCGTAGCAGTTCCCGCTTCAACTTCGTATCAGTTGTTTTACGATTCCTTGCCGTTATATTGTACAAATTTATTACGTATTGCATTGAGTAACGGCTCTTTACTTTTATTGCAATTTGGGAAAAGTTTGACGTTCGCGACAAATTTCAAGCTCGTTGGTTAAGTTTTAGTTGGGTCATAAAGATAACATGGGAAAATGTATTTATATTTGCTTCTAATATATTTTATGTATTTTAAACTCACAAAAATTGTCACATAAAACATGTTATTTGTTATGAAAAATTTTAACAAATCCATTGAAGATCTTTCATTTTTTCTTTTCCACGGATTTTATCGCTATTATTAAAGTTAATAGGTCCCCTTTTACAGTGTGTATAAAAGCAGTTGTGTATAAAACACTGCTGCGATCCGGCTTAAAGGGTACCATAGCCGTATTTACTGAGTATTGCCCAGGTGTTGCCAAAGTCCAGAGGCTCATCTGCCTTCGTTGGCAATAAAAAAAGACTATATTTGATATATAGACGAACACCATCACCGTCTAACCTGTGACCATACGTATTGCGAAAGATCTTAAAAAAAAAACAAACATTAATCTATATTTCATTAAAACTAATTAGAAATAATTTGCTTACTATTGACATGATGATTGTACTATTGGCATGATAGCGAGAAAGTATCAAATTTAAGAAATTCAAGAACTTTTTAAATCTACATCAAGCAAACAAGTACCCCTATATTTACACACCTAGATATTTAACACTATCACAAAGTAGGTTACGTATTCCTCATATACCATTCGGCGTACCTTTCCCCGAAATTCTGTTGACTAGTTACGATATATCCGATAAGGCCGCGTTCCAATTCCAATCACGTATCGTGGAACATTTCCTTCCTCCATATTAGTGGAACATCGGAACAAGGGACGCTGACGCCACACAACGTGCAATGGAAACGCGTCAAGGCACGTCAATCGTATCTTACGAGGTGTTAGTCGTTTCATAGTTCATAGTCACCTTCATTAAGCAGAGTTTGCTAGATGTAATAGAAATGACGTGCAAGGCACTATTTTTCCGAGTTAAGTACACGAGGACAGTTTTCATTGAACTTATAGTTAGAGAACTTGAACATTATTGCAACTTAACATCTTGCTGTCATTTTTCTATTGTGTACGGAAGCTGATAGTTAATAGTAAGTAAGTAGTTTCTCTTATTGTATCTTTGGCGTAAAATTGTATAAATCTAGGGTGATGGTAATTAGAATTGAGATTATTTTTGCTACCGTTAACGATATCAAAAGTCTACAGTTTTGAAATTTCAGTGACGATTCCAATTACCACCTTATAGCACAGCACATCGTTCTAATACACATATAATTGAAGCTTACAAAGTTGAGAGATCTTCAGCTTTAGTCTTAATGACCTGTTGTCTTTTATTTTTTACCATAAGGCAAATAGGTTCATAAGATTTTCAGTTTTCTCAGTTACCTTCGTTAACCATTGTTGACTGCTCATCAGGACATGCAACACCATAAAATTAGTAAATACTAATGCTTTGCTAGCCTCATTGGAAAGATTAAGCTCCCCTCATAAAGAGTTGACTGATAACTCTAATTCTGACATCGCGGTTCACACGCGACACAGTCCGACCCGCATGCACGATGAATACTAACACACCGATCTTTAATATCGTTCTCGTCAGACAAAAGAGTCCGTGCTGTGGGCGTCCACTATAATTGGAGCTGTTAAGCTTTTTATACAGCCCACTAGTTATCTGCAGTACGATAGTGCGCCGCGTGTTTACCTTAAATGGTTACCTTAGGTGGTCGTGGGCCCGTACCGAGTAGTAGCGGAATTGTGGAAGGACGACGCGTTCCTTGAATACAAAATGACCGTTATAAAGTCCCGAAGGCTCGGGCGAGCGTGGAAGCGGCACTCTCAAAGACTGTTAGACTCCGACGGAATACATTCACGCGACAACTGCGCTGTAAAGTGTTATTATATGAGATAAACATCGGCTTAATGATATGAATTTGGACAATTTAGAATGAATAATGCGATACAGTTTAATTTTACGTTCAAAGACAACTTCGTTGTGACGAAATCGGATAAAAACCTCTAATTTATGTTTTAAAATATCGAACGAGGTATAATGTTGTTTAACAAACACGAGCTTGCGGATTGTATCACCCAAAATAGTATCATATTTTATATTTTTACTTAAATGATCTGAAGTCGTGGTATAGTTTATTTAATTTTTTTTGTTTTAAATTTTTATTCTCTTAAAGCTTGTCAAATTATGACCATCACCAAATATTTACCGCAAATCATTATCCAAATTTATTTTTTAAAATTAAGTATTATTTCAAAAGTGTAGTTGGTGTATATTCTAACATTATCTCTTTTAAACATTTTCATTGTTCCATTGCTCCTAAAAGTTTAGAGCAAGAAGCGACTTTTCAAATATTCAACATAAATATCCCAATACTTAGTAACTTTATAAAAGTTTAACGAAACAGTCGAACTGTTCCCGAAAATAAAAACGAATGCAAATCATAAAACAAAGAGGCGTCTACGGCCTTCATAATACAATGTCAACGATCCCTGTAACCTAACCTAAGATATCCTGGAGGCTTCGTTAGAACAAATCTCGGGCTTAAATACAAACTCAATAAGGCCACGTCGTTCGACTCGCGTCGAAAGTTAACGCTCGCTAAATTGAAAAAGGTTAAACTGATTTGCATTTCACTTAGGGCAATTTCGCCGAGTCTTTTTAAGTTATCTCCCTTTGGTGCCAGGGGACACGGTGTTTCGCAGCCTGTTGGCGTAAATATGTTAATTATGCTGGTTCTATACAATCTAATAGACTATTGTTTACGCGGCGTTTATCGATGTTTCTAAATTTACCATTATACATGTACATACTTTATCCGCTTTATCATTTAGTTCTTTACAAGCTAGTTTACACAGATTGTAGACTCAGAGAAGAATACTATCGTGTTACTACCTTTAAAGTTTTGTGATGTTTTAGTAAAATATTAAAATAGTAGTTACTAGTTCTAAACTGCTTTACTTATATACCAAACTCTCCATATTTTTGGTGCCAGTTATTTTTCTTTTTTTAACTAGCAAAAACTATACAACATGTTCAAAACTCTGCATTATATAGAAATCATGGTATCTACCACAGCTCAAGCAAAACAATATTAATGCGCGGACGTCCGAATCATTAAACTATTTAACAGGCTTAATGCCGACTCATACTTTACAATTACAACTAATGAATCGTTTGGTACCTCGCTCAATAGATTGTACCGTAATGTATCATGTACGGGTTTTTGAGGCCCTCGACATACATTTGGCATGAAGTGGTTCCACGTAGTCAGCGGTCAAAACCATGTATGTTTGCGCAAGTCTCGGATACCGTGAGAGTAACAAACAGAAATAAATTATTATTTAATCATCTATCTATGCCTATTAACCAATAAGTAAACTACATAACATTACAGTTACAGCTTGTTACATTTTCTATACTTGCGTCAATACTTATTTACTATATTTTAATTAAAAGAAAAGGGAGCTAAAACAATGTTCAGTGTTTTAATTATATTGTGGGTGTAGAAATTATACATAAAGTTTCGGATAGGTTTTAATTTCGATAGTTAATCGTGATTATAGTTATATTCAACGATAAATTAAAATCTACAAAAATTACAGTAAATATAATTTTTCTACAAATTAAAATTAACTATGTTTCTATAAGAAATATTTTAACACAATTTTATCGGCATAAGCCGTCATACTCTGTCAGAGTTTATAAACACTTGAAATCGGTCGTTGTCCTTATAAAAATATAATTACATTTTCATTTTTTTGCTAACAACTTTAATTATGTTGCGTGATCGTTTGCGTTATTTTAATCAAATTCACGAATACGTTGTTAATTGCGCGTGAATCCGGTTGCGGTGTTTCGACGTTTTTTTTTAATATTAATAACCGTATCATGTGAGCCGTTCAGAGTGCAAATGATTTATTGATAGGTTAAAATAGTGTTAGTTTGACGTTAGTATTTATGAGATATAGATGCATAAGTAAAATCCGTAAAAAAGTCGATTTATGTAATAATCACGTAAGTAAAAGAAATAATATTGTTAGTCATACAATTGATAATAATACATTATTTACCAATGGAGCCAATAGGAACGAAGTGATGTCATATGATACCAGTGTTACGTCGATAATAAAAATCACCAATTACATTATCTTTGTCGGCTGTTATTAAGTTGTTATTGGTTACTTTGTTTACATGGAATAATCTCTTAAATCTAATAATCTCTTGTTTAGCTCTGGTCTCTTTACTAAGATCTATTTACAAAAGTAAACTTAACAAGATAATATCAAAGGTGTTTACTTGCGTTCACTTTATTATCTAATTTTAAAGCAAGTACTAATTGAAACAATAGTTATAAATTAACACTAACATCAGCTTGCTTTACTCTGTCAAAAGGCTTTCAAAAGTTGTGAGTCTATTCAATTGTTTTTGTCTTAATACTATTATTGATTTGACATGACTTCACTTTTTTCATTATCTTTAAATGATTCGACCGCAAAATATTTAAATTCATTGATTTGTATGCAAAATGTATTATATACGTAGTTATGTTCAAAGAGCATAACATAAGTTACATCCACAATAATTCTGTATAGAATATAACAACCAACAAATCTACCGTTCGTATTAAGATATCGAGTTATCTCAAGCCATCGTCGATCGACTCGAAATCAATTTGCCTACGCAATGAAGACATTACCGTCCAAGATGTCTATCTCGCAGTCGGACGTCACGAACTGTAGAGTTCGCGGAACAGCCCTTTGTCGACCACCGTCGGTTCAACACGTGGGAATCCACTGTGTGTGCGGTCGGTTCACCAGAAATCCTAGATTCCGTATAGATTATGTAATGATCCTTCATATGTTGGTGACGCGTTATCCTGGTCTCTGCGTGCTGTAAGGGAGAGAGCTGTACCCAGCTGGAATATGCTTACACAATGTTGGTTGTTTAAACCTGTTGTAGTGTTTGATTTGAGGTAACACCAAAAAATTATCGATTTAACAACTATTTGAAAAGAATTGATAAATTTAGTAGAACTTTACGTGTATGTTTCACTAATTATATTCGTTACTCTTACAGGACTTTTATTCTCACAACAATTTTTTCTCTTAAGTTTTAATCCTTGTTTTGACTTGCGATAATTAAATTTAATATAAAAGTGTAATAGAGAGATAAATATAAAATTATGTTTTTATAATCTTTTATAGGTAATATATATAATATAACATAAACTGCAAATCTGAAAAAAAATATTTATTTACTGAAATATGTTAATATCAGTATTAAAATTTTTCCATTAATTTGTTTCAATTATGTTAAGTAAAGCAAAAATCGTGAAACCGGAAATTGCTAAGTAAATGTTAAGCAATATTCAAACACTTCAACCCCTACTTCCAGAATCGTGTATAAGGTACGCCCGAAAGTTTGAGTGATCAGATTTAGTTTCCCATTTCGCGAGCAAGATATCCTTTGAGGCCGTGGCCGACCTTTCTGCTATCGGCGTATTAGTATTCGAAACAAAGTTTCGGGGTCTTTGCCTGAGATTCGTATCTATTGTACGCAGGCCGCTATCGAATGATGTACCTACGCTCGAGTGGGCATAAAATTTTTCGGTGATCATGTCCTGGATTTGGGTCCTTTCTTGAATAAATCTAAGGAGAAGGACGCAAAATAGTAACTGAATAGAGGTAAAAATGTAGCTCATAATCTGAAAATGGATATTCCATTTTCAAATAATCTACTTTAATGGATGTTTCAATACGTAAAACGTGATTTTATATTGTATTAATCGCGAAAA
This sequence comes from Lamproptera curius, assembly GCA_029286875.1. Lineage (NCBI taxonomy): Eukaryota > Metazoa > Arthropoda > Insecta > Lepidoptera > Papilionidae > Lamproptera > Lamproptera curius. Next base: position 1,313,653 of record JAGSMT010000094.1, on the reverse strand, counting down.
TAATAATAAAATTGTTTAATTTAAAATTTGTTTCTCTTCTAATATATTTGTAAAATTTTATTCTATTAACATATTTCTTTAAAGTTTGTATGTTAAATACCTACGATGAATATAAACAAATATAACAATCACCTAATATTTGGCATGACATGTATAAACGATCATTCATAATGTTGCGGTAATGATGCAGCGAAAATCAAACTCGACTCCATTAAAGTGGCCGCAACACAGACTGTACCAACGCCAAATGTACTAATTATTTCCCAGCGCTACAATGACAGACGTATAGACAAGCCATCGAGTGCCGTTACAGCAAGCAGTCACATTAAATATATACCTTGCTACGGAGCCGGTAAAAAAACAAAAGAAACAAAAATGGAGGCAACTTTACATTCGTATACTTGACTGCGTTTTCAGTTCTTTTTTTACTAAAAAAAAATACTTGAACGCACACCACAATCTAAATTAACAGACATCGATGACAAGCTACAAGCGCTAGAGTTCGTTCTCGTCAGAAAGCATTATTGTAGTTTTCTATCACTCTTAATCAAAGGAATAAGGTCTAAAATACATCGGAAGCCGACTTCCGCAACCGAACGGTTGTTTCTCTTAATTTGTGGGACCATTCAAGCCATTGTGACCGTTGCAGTGTAGACAATGATCAAGACAAAGAGGTCTCAACGTGTGGCCAACTTCTCTCGAGCCTCATAATGTACGGCACACTTATTGTATTCCGTTAGACCGGGCTAAGAATGGACATGTGGGATTTTACCAAGCGGAATAATGCACGATCATTAAAGCGTACACAAGCTATTCATGGATAATGTGGAGTTATGTGGTTCAACTTACAAATACTTCGGGCATGAGCGGTTAATATCGAACTGCCTTTAGCTTCGGACATATCATACGTAACATTCCGTTATCGTTTATTATCGGTTCAAGGAATTTCAAAATTTCTTGCTTTATATTTCTCTGTTTGATCGGATTTAATTTGGTCATATTCAATTGTGTACAAGAAATGATTAGCTGAATTATTAAATACTTGTAAAATAAGCTTCCTTCGTGAGTACGAAAAAGGTTAACTTTCAAACATTATTTTTATTAAATCATTAACGTCCGTTGTCATCCATTTCCTTAATGTATTAGATCTACATATCCTGTTATGTGGCATACGTGTATTACAAAACTTCCCAAATCGAAAATGATCAAATCAATTGACCTCGTGAGAGCAACGAAAACATAAAACAATAATCGGTCATCGTCGTGATGTGGGCACAGTAGTAGTTGCTCCTAGGTAAATTCGGTTACACATTAGCTGTACGCGTGAGAGCAATGAGGGCAATTTCGCTACGATTCACAATCAGAGTTGAAGTAATAAATCCTAACTCGTGACCGAAACTGAGCCAGTTAATCACGAGCTGTGTAGCATCGTGATCAGTTCGTGTCATACCTTCGCCGCTTTCGTCTCAATACAGATGATTCATTTAGGCCGGCTGATGAATTTATTAACATTGAAACACTATCAATTTCTTTTTTATTGCTGAACGTTCCTCGTTGCAGGATTTTGTTATGCTATATCTATACGACAAGATTCTCAAGATCAACGTTGCACATTGAAGCATAGGTTTTGATAAATATTATTAATCTTAACTGATCCTGTACATAGAAAGATTGTTAATTAAAATTTATTTATATTACTGATCCTTTGAAAAGGAAAAGATGCAGACTGAGTTATTGCTGAGTTGAAGACAGGAGTAAAGAGATTTTCTTGGTATAGAAGTATTGAAAACTTTCTCCAAATATAAAAGTCTAAACCACTTTGACATTTCAGCTTTCGCTTTTAAATATGATACCTGTTCACGACCAAGTCGTAAATAGTAAACTCAATAAAAGCCCAACAAAATCTTAAGTCGTTAAAGATTAAACATTAAAAAAGCACTTCCTATAAATAACACAATAGAAATCTACTTTATACAACTGCTACAAAAGCAAGAAAACTCCTCCATTAGAATTACAACACTTTTTTACAACTTTCCCTTACGTACGCGCCGCTCTTAACGTACAATAATATTGCATAAGAATATTCTTTAATACATCCCGGGGCCTTCCTTCCCAATTTCGGATGCTTTGAGAAGTTTCTTTTGTGGGCAATAAAAAAAATCTTTTTTATGTCCAATAAAAAGAGATTACGCTCGCGGACCAATTTACCGTGAAATCTGGGTCCAACCCACGCTCAGGATGGGGGAAAAAAACTACGTTTTACCTGATGCATCGTATAGAACTCCATTCTACTGTAACACACATTTGTAATTAATACACGAACGCACCCCTCGTATATTACTTCTGTTTCAGTTACTTTATTCCGTGAAGCATTCAGTTTAAATGAGACGTGAGCGAGCGATAGGATTATCTCTGTGTGATGGCAATAAAAAGCTTAATAGTTACTAAATAGTAATGATGTTGTCGCGGTCGGAGCTTACGAGTTAAATAAGTTTGTTACTCGTTATACTAAACTTCTTCACCTACTTCTTATATCGTTCATTAATAGAAATAAAAAATAAATATATTTATTGTAAATTATAGTGTAGATTTAGTGGTAGTTTAATATAAATAAAAAAAAAACTGAGTTAATGACACACATGTAATATGTTTGTAACATAACATAACTTTCTTTTATATGCTTTTTGTGTGATATTGAATGCTATTTTCATATGTACTTTTATAACGGACCGCAATATTTCTGGCAAGTTACGCCAAAATAAAGAAAGCAAGAGATTATCCAGTAACTTGACGCCCGGGTTCACGATGTTTGCTCACCCCGCCCCGTATTTACTTACGTCGCATAAAGTACCGGCATTAGTATCCACTGATATAAGATATCTGCTGTATTAACGGATAGGGATGGACATAGTGCCAACAATGAGAGGAAAGGGGACAAAACCCGCTCCATATATCCGTCTTGACCTACAAGATTATTCACACGACATAAGACGTTAGACATCTTAACGGAATTAGAAATGGCGTCTGCGGATAGAGATGTTATATGGGACGCGATAAAGTAATTGATTTTTTACCATCTTGGTATAATCAATCTTTTTATTTTGACAGCATTATTGGTGATGGGAACTACATTTTATGTTAGTTATTTCTATTCGGTTTGGAGTATCTGTGTGCCGAGTTATTTGCGCATGGTAGGTACTTAATTAAAATAAATTATTCACTAGTTCATTATCTCTGTCTAGCTATATTTAAGATTAGCAGTCTGTCCATGGCTATGCCCGTGTTATTTTAACGTTTTAGAAATATATTTTCTTGGGCTAAAAAGTAGTTTAACTTGAAAGACGATGCAGCTAATACATTTACTACAAAAACGGGATGATCCAACGCCTTATAACACAGCTTGAGCGCATTCAACTTTACACAATGTTTTCTTATCGTTTGAAACAGAAATAGATATATTTTTTTCAAATACCTATCTCAAATAAGTTTTCGAAAAATCCAAATGATGTTATAACGCTCTTTTCTCCAAAAGTCTCCTCTCAAACCGATAATTGGGCAGCGCTCGAGCTAAGTGGAGCTACTTTGAGCGTTTTAGCTGATAAAATTCCCGACGCCTATTAAAATCCCTCATTGAGCACTCTCCGGATGCCACTGGCTGCATCACTTTGTTAAATAAGTACGATTAGAAATGGGAGAGGCGAGATCAAATGGAAATCTAAAATTCAGGACTGCGGTTAAGTTAATTAAAACGCAATCATTGAATCCGATTACTTTGCAAGGCATTGCAGATTGGCTGCTTTTTTACGGAAATGTACAAGAAAATTTTTTATAGATTATGCAAATCTTTTGCACAGCTTTTCATTTGATTCTATTAATTAACTTTCACATGTACAACTGAACTGGCATTAGTCCATTATGAAATAAAATGAATTGTATGGAAAACTGTAACGGTTATGTTTGTGTTTACAAAAGATTCATTTTAAATTTGGTTGTGCAAAATTAAATGTACTGTGATTTTAATAAAGGTTTGTTATGTGTAATTTAAACAAATTATACGTGCTATTCATATATTTAGCGTTTGACGTTTGTTTTCATCAAAACACCTTCAAAATTATATAAGTGCTAGTTAGGTTACAGACTCGAATAATGATTGTGGCTTTATTATTAAACTAATAAAGGCATAAATGCGTCTAAGGTTGGTATTTATTTCTCTTTTCAGATTTAACATGTATAACCTTTTATACTACGGAAAATGTATGAAACTAGCAAAAACAAACCAAAGTAACTTGTGAATCGTCTCATTAGAGAGGCGGAATTCAAACACGACATGTTGTTGGAAGAATTTGAACTTCATCTTGAACCAACAGCGTATCATAAATTCTGTATGCATAACAAAAACACCGTCGCGCTAAAAGGGAGGTGTGAAAATTCACAAAGCTGGGCGCGAACTCTATTCATTTCTTACACAAGTTCAGTTCTTTGGTAGTTTAACGCGTATGGGGATAAATGAATCGACACATGTAACTCGATTCCTCGGATCATGCTGTTTATTTACCGTCGGGGGTAACACTGTATCTTTTGTACTCTTTCCGCAATTCGTATGGTCTGAGGAAAAATAAATTCAAGTGAAGTTACATCCCAAAAGTTATCAATGCAGTTAGATTAAATCATTACAAAAAGTCTACCTTTAAAAAGCTGATAAAACTGTATAGTGAATTGACTGCACATAGTATCTACTAAGCTAGTTATAAAATAACGTCATTAATTTTACTAATTTCAACTAGACCATGATAATTCTACTATGAAACCGAAGATTCTTTAATGTTAAACGATTTTTAAACTTGTTTATCGCACAAAATGTGCCAGACACTTTTTCTGCGAACGGTATTCCTTTCATCCCTCTCTCTTAAATATGATACCCACAGGAGTGGATTGCTAACAAAAGGCCATTCTGATTTTGTTTTGACTAAAATTCAAGCGGGAGGAATATCTGGTTTCGCTAAACTTGTTTGCCCTGATACACAATATTTTTATTTTATTTATGAACCCTTGGATTTCGCTTTGTTTGGTAATAGGTGTAAAATATATTCCGTCTGGTTCTTTGGCTTCCTTTATTCCCAACTCGTTTACTATGTTATTTTATTCGTAAGCCATTCAATTTATTTTCATTCTTCTCGTCTTTAATCCGAATTTATCTGATAAAGTAAATTTCTTGTTAATCATATTATATGTTTCTTTTGATTTCTGTTTCTGTTTTAAACGATCTTACTTTTAAATATGACGCACTATATGTATGTCAGGCTGCGTTAAAGGGAAGGTATACCGTTTAAACACTTTCATTCACTAATGTTTGCGGTTCGTAACGTATAAAGGTGACTTGTGTCTGTCCGTCCGTCCATTGTATTAGTATAATACGAGCGGAAGTAAGGAAACTATCCTCAATCGTAAACTCTCACATAAAAATATAAATGACAACAAATATCGATTGTGCCCCATGTTCATTTTATTGACAATAGGACAATGGTAGTTTATATGAATAGCGAGCTGTCGCAGCCGAACGGCAGACCCGCGTTATGGGCTTACTCACTATACCCTTATTCCTGTATTATAAATATCTTCGCTTCCTTTGCAATCTTTTTATTGTCAGACCCACCGTCGATGTGTTCACTTCTTTTGATAATATCGTTTGGCCTCAGGTTCTTTTTTTTTTTGATGATTTACGTCAGCGGATTCGGATGCGCGCTTTTTTAGATGTTCTCGGAGCGCTGAGATTAAATTGTTCGGGATATAAGGATTTGACGCGCCCCGTTGACTTTATGAAATTTTAATCGGCGTCTCATTCGCGTATCGCGGGTTGACACCTCAAAGAGAATAAATAAAATGAACAATTTCGATGATGAAGGTTTCAGTTTTCTAATTTCGAAACAATATGTAGATACTTAACAATCAGTGGACCGCTTTCTAGTGGAGAGCGTTGTGAGTTTGAACTTATTACTTTTATTTAAAAATAGACACAGATAACAAACTTTCAAAAAGCTCCTGAAAGGGAGCTACTTGAAGCAACTAGCTTCTCGTTAAGCGTGATTTATCGGCTCCTTTAATTACTTTTGAGTGGTAATTACGTAGATATGCTCAGACATTTACGAACAAATTGAGGCTCGAGTTGCTTATAAATAGTGTTTCATTAAACAACATGTTATATTATTTTTAGTGATAGTATGTATCGCTCATCAAGACTATTCATATTCGATTCGAATTCAAATATCGTCATTCTACATAGGAGTAATAGAGTGACTAACTTATTGATTGTCAAAACGCTACCATTGGTGCATTCTTTGGCATCCGTATAAGACGTTTGTGATTGTAGATTTTACCCTTTCGGTTGAGCAAATCAGATGCCAGTATCTAAGTCGACCATGACAACTCGGAAACGTGGCTAGGAGAAACAAAGTTATGTTAAGTATGAAGTTTGATTTTTCTTTTATAACAATATCATTGCGTTAAATCATCCAAGAATGAGGGTAGTCAGCAACATTTAAAGGTTTTTTCGCGCAACAGGCCAAAACGTCATCCACAAATGATGCTCACTGTCATCCATATTGTACGCAACAAATTGTCAAGGCGGACGGCGGAATGTCATTTTTTTTTGTCAGATCCCTACTCAGTTTGTTGACATATTGATGCATGATCTACTTCCAGTTATGAACGGAGCGATGGGCGTCATCTTCTCGTTCAGGTAAATGTCTTTCAGGCTTCGTTAACTCGATTCTAGTGTTATATGTAATAATAATACATGTGTATTCTGTTACTGAATATAAAGTGTTTCAAACAGAAAACTGGATATCAAACAGAACTCGTTTAAAGGATTATATCGATTCCTTTGTAATTATTATAAACGTTGTTCGCGCTGGCGGTCACGACGTGTAATGTAATTTTTTATGCACTATTGAAAGTTTTATTCTTTGCTTCGATTTTTGCAGAAGAAAACAATTTATTTCTAACACTGCCAGTATTTTTAGTTACCATATACTTTTTTTTTAATTTAACCGTAATATAACGTGGGTGCAATGTTAGTAATGATTTAAAAAAAAATAGTAAGCTGATAATTATAATAATGTATTGTCTACGTATTGGTTCATACGATTTAATAATGATTAAGAACAAAAATACTTTTTGGGAACGAAGTTTCTAACGTGTGTCTTTTAGAAAACAAAGTTATCTAACTGCTGCTTTTCTGTTTATAAAAATTCAAAAAGTATAAAAGTATGAATCGACCACATTTACAATTGCCTCATAATCGAAGTCACTGAAACTTTATCTGTGTTTTTATTTTTTTAGATTTTTCTCTTCTTTGAAATGTAGCATAACTTTAAATGCGTAATATAGTAGTTTTGATTTCAGAATGAGAGCTAGTACAAAGAGAACTTTGCAACAATGTAAACTGTGTGAGATGTTTCATTTCTCAGTTGGTTTTGTGTTTTTTCCAATAGCGTTATTCTACTACAAACGATTCATGTTTGTAAACCTTTTTGCGACGATAACATCTTAAAAAATTACGAATATTATGATACATGAAATTAATCAAAAGTACATGTCAACTTATGAAACAAGCAATCATAAACATAATATGTAAGTAAACCTACATTTAAGACTTACGTTAGTTTGGAGATTAGGTTTCACTCATTGCATATTTATATCTATATTAAAAATAGGAAGAGTCCATTTAATATTTAATATAGAAATGAAAACAATTCAAATCCATTCGAAACCGAATCGATACCAATATGTACAACTACTTTTCTTGGACGCTATTTGATAATATTACTTTTTTTCAATTCAGTATGTTCTCTTCCAACCAATACAAAAAAACATAGAGTTTATTTTGTATGTGACAGACATATTATTGCTGGTTGGTCTAATACATGTACGTAAAATGTACTCCCCTTTAATTAAGCACCTCTATACAAACCGGACGAACGTTGTAAATACATTGCAAAGGCAAAACATACTAAAGTTGTGCCATTAATGAAAAGGAACTGCGAACTTCACTATTTTGCAGCACCGGACAAAATATCACCTTTGCATGCAGCACTTTGGCTTTTAAGTCAAATTTACGACTACGTCTATTCGTATTTCGGCGCAGTGCAATGTTTGTCAACTGCTTTTATGAAATTTCAGTGAATTGTGTAACTGCGGCAATATCGTGAAGTGGCGTTTATTTTGTTTATTTAATGTCTTTTACATGTTTGCACTGTGTTCGAGATACTTTTTGATAAAGAATATTGTTCCTTTCAAGCGTTTATCTGGTATTTTCTTGTTTTATTTTAATGTGTACACAGTTTTATGCAAAACAAGTTACTAATATCACAAATGCTACAGTATTTGAGTGTCTAATATGTTTTAATATATTTAACAAAAGTAATCACTCAAAAACTGCCTCGTAGCCTAGTGGTATAGGCGTGTGCTTTAAAATCCGGAGGTCGTGGGTTCGAATCCTGCAATCCGGCAATTTGGGCCGATCACCCATTTGTCTGAAAGTAAGATGATCCATGCGTCGGATGGGCATGTAAAGTCGGTCCACCCACCAACCGCATTGGACCAGCGTGGTGGGATACGGTCCAAAACCCCTAATAGATAGGGTGTACTAGGGAGGCTTATGTCCAGCAGTGGACTATCAAAGGCTGATGATGATGATGATGAAAGTAAAGTAAACTTATTTATGCATTCTGATTTAACTTCACAGAAGCATAGCTTATGCACTATAATAATTTATGTAACATTTTTAATGTTTTAATAAATCATCATCATGCATTGTTTGTTAGTTATTTTGTTCGTTAGGATTATCGCAAATAATGACACGTTTTAAAAAAATACATTTTGCTCCAAGTTTTCACGAAAATACTAAGTGGAATTAAGGTAACTAACCGACTGCCTCAGGCTTGCAAGGTATACACCAATTTGGCACGGACATATCAACAACATGACAAATTATCATTTCGTCTCGAAGCCTATTTATATATATATTTACCAACACTGTCTGTGTTCATCATTGCAACAAACATACTATTATTAGACATATCGAGAAAAACATAATAACGCTTCCATTTTGGTCCCCCGACAGAATCGAAAACATATAAAATGACGTATTCAATCAAGTAAATGGAATGAGGAAATTAAATTCACGGATGTATAAGCAGGAAATAACATTGTAACAAAGCGGGCTGTCTCGATATAAAAGCGATTCGTGTTACATTCAAGACGGCACAAGTAAATGTGTCTCGGGAATTTTAATAGCGTCAAGTCTATTGGCCCAATCAATAGTTCGTATTATGTTATTGTGTAAAAGTTAGAGGCTTTTAAGACCTCTGACATTGTTAATTTTGACATCGCCTCGTGTTATATACAGTCGTATTGAGCCTTGGATCAAGCGTAGCAACACAACTCTATGTTTATACTAAATTTTATAATAAATTAAGATGAAATATTTAACAATTGATTCAATAACATTTAGAGCTTCTTGTACTTACATCATAAAAAATTTAAAGCGTCTTACATAAAAATGTACAATATTCAATACTGGCCGCATCGTATTTAGCTTCAAATTAATTAAAAACATTTATCACTTTTTGACTACAACTATCTACTAACTGTTCTTGCCTCCGTAGCCTAGTGGTGGACTCAAAAAATTTTCATTGTTGTTTCCTAGTTGGTTAGGACAATTTGGGCCGATCACCCAATTGTCTGAAAAGTAAGACGATCCATGCGTCGGATGGGCATGTAAAGAGTCGGTCTACCCACCAACCCGCATTGGACCAGTGTGGTGGGATATGGTCCAAAACCCCCTAATGGATAGAGGTGTATTAGGGGAGGCCTATGGCCAGCAGTGGACTATCACAGGCTGATGATGATGATGATGATGATGAACTGTTCCTACCGTCTAAACTAATCTTGTGCTATCGTCTCCGCTTACGTATATAACATGTTTTTTGTGATATTTAAAAAATAATACAGCATCATTTCATAAAAATCCAATCCAAAAAAAACATACATCTTAAATAACATTATTCTTAATTTATCATATTAGTAGCGTACAATAAATACCTACTCGTACAATAATACCTGAATAAAATAAATCCATATATTAAACACGTAAACATAAACTCAAAAAACCTAACATCAAAGCGAACAAAAAATTTATAATCACTGATATCCAGTCGTCGGACGGAAATAGATGACAGAGTACACAGAGTATCAATGTTTGCACTCCTCCCAGTTCGAAGCTGATCAAATAAAATAGTAACAGTGCCTTTTCGGATACGGATTTGCCTGCTCTGCAACGTGTGTTGTGTTTGAACTTGCATAAAAAATGTGAAAAGCGATCGAACACGGCAGTGATTGTTGCACTCGGAATTACTTTAAATAAAATAACTTAAGCGCTGAACTATCGTATCTATTTGCAGTCTCGAACATCAAGGATTGAAATGTACTATTTATATGTAAAGACGTGTATATATAGTATTGGGGTGTTTTCATTACACAGAAAAACATACGACCAATGATTGTATATTATTAGAAGCATAAAAGGAATTGGAACGAACATTCTTTTGTACTTTCTCATATGAGATGCAAACATATTATGAGGTATAACACACGCTAACGCAATTAAACTTGACACAAATAGCATTGTTTATCTAATATTTTTATCGTTTATTCTTTGTTCATATTAACGACAGAGTTATTCTTTTACATATCCTCGCAGTCTAAGTAATGTAATAAACATTTTGTCAATATGTAATGTTTACACACATTACATACGTTACATTATAATATTACACTCAGTAAGTAGTATTTCACTTTTTGAAATTTCGAGTGCATTGCCAACCAATTACAATTAAAAACTGCTGTAAACAACGAGTCATTTGTATAGACTTCTTATTAATATACCACTTGGATGTCGAAACCTTACTTAATCGCGTTTAGAATTAACGTTCGTAGCTGTGGTCTATGTTGTTTACACTGAAGCTATTTTGTTTTAATTGTTGATGGTGTCATTTTGTAAAAACAACGAATGGTTCCCCAACTTGTTTGTCATCTGACATGATCGTTGTATGCTTGTTCATAGAAATATTACTTCGAACATTCGACTCTCCAATGTAAACTCACCTTAAGACTTCAGTACTTTAGATGCACTCTGTGTGTTAATTAATCGCTCTGCATCGCGTGGGACGCCCGATGTTTGAATCCACGCAATTGTAGCCTCGTTTTATTGTAATGAGATGCCTTCGGCTAATTAATAGGCAATGATACTAGCTTTGTGGGTAGTAAGTGTCGATGTAGCCTATCGTTTGTTAGTAGAATTTTCGGTTGAGTCTATTAACGATTGGTATTATTTTAGACCTCCCAGTGGTGTCACGTTTCTCAACGAAAATCACATCTTCGAAAATCTAAACTTACTTTTTTTAATGCTTGACAAATAAAGGAATAGCTCTCTTTTATTGAACTTAATATTCTTTTAATGAAATCAATGAATTAAAGTTTAAATGGGTTATCTTTTTTTTAATAAACAAATTATGTTTAGGATCATATGAAAAGTTCATAGATTTATTAAGGACACAAAATATACTAATATAATTTAATCAAAACACAAAAACAAAGGTCAGTCCAGATTTTTAAGTCAATTTATAACAACTCAAAACAGAGTCATTCAGTGTCCGATTGCACTCAAATCTTATCTCGAAACCCAAAAGTAAAAAATGGAAGCGTGGTTTTCGAAGGGAATCATTATTTATTTAAGTTTAGATAAGGTAAAGGCAAACGTCAGTTCAACTTCAAAAATAAAAACTATAAATACAGCAACAGTACATAACACAGCAATTTGAATTACCTAATTCACGGTACACTAAACAACTGAGTTATATTCACATCACACTTACACATCATCAGCCTTTGATGTCCACTGCTGGACATAGACCTCCCCTAATACACCCTGATCCATCATCAGGTTTTGAGATCACCGTAATCTTACCACTTTTACATGCCCATCCGACACATGGATCATCTGTCAGACAATTGGGTGATCGGCCCAAATTGGCCTAACCAAGTATGAAACAACAATAAAAATTTGTTTAGTCCTCGCGGGATTCGAACCCACGACCTCCGGTTTCTAACCTAACCTAAAGGACAAGCCCATGCCACTAAGTTACGGAGGCAGATTAAATTATTTTATTAAACTATCAATCTAAATAAGTTATGTGACATTCATTTAAATTACATTGTTGAACAATGCGAAACATAATAGTATATAAGATGGCGACGTACCTAATAAATAAAAAAAGTTCAGTCACCGCAGCAAGCAAAATGAAACAGGTTACATTGTCACAGTTTGTAACGGGCCAAAGTTAATGAACGCGTTCACATGACCAAGGAGGCTTAATTACGCCCGATACGATTTATACGCAACGGGCCATAGAACCGCCATTCCGGTTAATGGCGTATGCAAATATAGACCTACTAGCTTATAACGAGGCAATCAGCTTTAATTTTAATACGGCGACAAAACGTACTATGTACAATGTTCTCCTAAACCGATTTCAACCACGGCGGCTGAGATCAGCCAATTGTATAGGACATAGTACAGTCCACATGTGTTTGCGCAGACACAAGCGCACTCCCTATTCCTTCCCTCTCAAGTCCGATGGGAGGGACAAACGACGGAAAAGCTCAGGTACAGGACCTACTTTTCACATTCCCATCCAACGCATGGATCATCAGGATAGCGGATAATCGGTCCGTATTGCTCTCATCAACTAAAAAACAAATTATAGAATTAGTTGAATCCTCGCGGGATTTAAACCCACGACGCTCAAGAAACCTGAGGTTTCTAAAGCGTGAGCCTATGCTGGTTATATACCAATAGGCTACGGAGGCAGTTAACAGCGGATAATACAAAGTACTTTGATACATACATCATCATCTAGCCTTTGTTAGTCCACTGCTGGACATAGGCCTCCCTAATACACCCCTATCCATTAGGGGTTTGGACCGTCTCCACCACGCTGGTCCAATGCGGGTTGGTGGGTGGACCGACTTTTACATGCCCATCCGACGCATGGATCTTCATACTTTTCAAACAATTGGGTGATGAGCCCAAATTGCCCTAACCAACTAGGAAACAACAATGAAAATTTGTTGCGTCCCCGCAGATTCGAACCCACGACCTCCAGTTTCTAAGCACACGCCCATACCTAGTGGCTACGGAGGCAGTTACATAAGTAAAAATTACGTAATCGAAAATTTAAAGCATTTTCATTGGTACACTGCCAATGGCCGTCGATCTCAACGTCATATTTGACTAGTAAGCGTTCGTATTGGTTCGTTTTTTTTTTTTGCCATCGGTTAATTTGTTGGACGGGCGTTTTTAAAACGCTTTATTTTCATAACGTAGTCTGCCGTGCTTAACATTGTTCCTTAGTATATTTGAGCTAGACATTATATTGTTATTGAAGCAATTACCGCGTGAATAATGAAAAGAGTGCTGATTAGTTCTCCGCCGTAAAAAAGTCACTCATATTGTTCCACCAATTAAAACCCCAAGCGATTCGATATTTGTATGCAAAGCTGACTGCTTCATTCTTTGTTTACTAATCCGTTAGGTTTGTTTGTCGTTATTTGTATATAGAGATTGCATATTCTGTTTGTTCTAGGTATAGCTTGTGTACGGCTTCTCTCTAATTACCGAAGTGTTCTATTGATTCAAGTCAACTGACAGCTTCATTAGATCCGTCCGATATTGGATTATGCCTCGCCAATTTATTTTCCAGCCGAAGCGCCGGCTCATTTTCTCAGGCGACGCAACGTCACGAGGAAAAGCAATCGACGCCTGCGAATCTCATGATAATACCAAATTTATTGCCCATCATCATAATGAACAATCTTAAAAGTATTTAGAGTGAAAGTCTTGGTCTTTATGTGTCTTTGTTACAACTTAATATTTGTTTGTAACTTTCATATCAATATCCTAATGTCTGGAATTCTGATTGCTGCAACAAGAATTTTTTTTTGTTTGAACTATTTATTTGTGTGGTACAAAACTATTAACATTGCGACAAATATGCAGCGTTGTTTATTGCATTTATAAGAACGACTAAAATGGTTATATTTATATTTAAAAATTTATATTATGAAGATGAACTTTTCTTTACCAAAAACCAATTTACTTAATGTATCGAACTGTTAACAGATCGCATAAAACAAAAGTACATTAAAGTCAACGATATTCCGGTGAATTTTAAAGCAGCCTTTCAAAGGTGCAGCTCAAACGAGTGTAGCCTTCTAGAAAATTCCATTACGCTCGTAAAATACGGCGACTGTGCTATCGCCAGCTGACACGTCGTCACCACGGTAGCTGTGGACTGCTTTATCGCGTATTTATCAATTTGTAAATAAGACGCGACGTGGCTTTATTAACTGGAAGGATGTAATGGATTAGTCAGACACGTGGGCCGGGCCGTTGGATGATCGATCGTCCTCTTATCAATTTGTTGGGTCCCTCCGGCATTCGATTCGTTGGTACGACCCTGTCACGGAGTCGAATAAAGGTAAGCCTTGAGATGTATAAGAACAATCCATCTATTTTCACCCGGGTTCCTTTGACATTATTACCGAAGGACGTCGTTTTGTTTTTAAGCTAATCTAGAAGACTAAGCAGTTAAATAAAAATAAATTTGCATAGTTTTACTACAGTGGTGATGGTCATTAGTTTTAGCAGTGCATGCCGGAATGGCTATCAGGTAACAGATATCATTATATTTTGAAAATTTCACGCTAGATCTCTATAAACTATGGTCTATATGTCATTCTAATGTAAAAAATATCGTAAAATTCAGTAATTATCGTGTGGTAGTTTTTGCGTACCTGCCTCCGTAGCTTAGTGGTAACGGCGTGTGCTTTAGACACAAGAGGTCATGGGTTCGTATCATGCGGGGACTCTACAATTTTCCATCGTTGTTTCTTTGTTGGTTAGGGCATTTGTGCCCTTCACCCAATTGTCTGAAAAGTAAGATGATCCATGCGTTGGACAGGCATATAAAAATACAGTACTTCCACCAACCCGCATGGTCAGCGTGGTGGAATACGGTCCAGAAACCCTAATCCAGTCATAAATTAACACAGGCTGATGATGATGATGATGAGTCTTTGCGTGATAGAGTACATACATAAGTATTTTTCTTTAGAAGTAAGTAGCTAAAGTAATTAATGCGATAGTTTGTTATTTTGCACATTTATAACATTAATAGGCTAAAGCATAAATTAACCTTACAATAGTAACATTAATAATAGCCAGAAAATTACTTAATTGAATGTGTTTCACGCACACTGAGAATAATCTCAATTAGTGCGTGTCACGATATGAATGAGTCCTTTGATCGTAATACGTTCCAAATTACGTCTCACGTGCAGTTCCGTACATTGACTGTTGGTTGGCTTAGAGCGTAATGAAAGGACCGCGGCAAAAGCAGTCCCCGTTGTAAACAAGAGGAATCTATAAACATGTCTTCGCTTTCACAACGGATCAAAGATATTCCATTACACAGGCGCCAGATCCATGTCAACCATAAACACAGCTTCAATCGCGGTGGCCCATTTACGTCGCGCTTGTTGTTTGAACGTTTGGATTCGGATCGATATTTCGATGTGGCATACGATGCTTATACAATAAATAGTCAATAGAAAATCAATCATTGTTTTATATTTTTTAATTTTTTTTTTATATTTTGAAGCTGACACAATTGCGCTCATAAACAACTGATGTTGAGAAAATATACACATGTGATCTAAAAGCACCAATTATATTTAGTATTTTCTTTCGCAGACTTTATTTTAATTTGAATGTGTGATTTCCTTTAATATTATATGCAAAATAATTTTGCTGAAGGCTTCAGAGTAAATTAAAAGAGATTAAATGTATAGAACATGTAAAATTACTTTTATTCCACTACAAATATTCACACGAAAAGACTCAATAAATGAAAGCGCCGTTTGTCCTCAGGTTAATATTTAAGAATTTATATTCCGATGGCACAATAAATGAATATAAAGCTGAATCAAGGCAATATTTATTTCGGTTCTCATTCTTAAGCTCTTTATTTCATCCACGGCTTTCCTGACGGCATTATTCAAATCTCACCTGACTACAATCTTCGATATTAAAAAACAAGCGCGCCAAGTGTGAAGTATTAATCTTTCTACGGGTTCCGCATAAATATTATATATATTTTATGAACAAAGATATAAAATTAGCTATTAAAGATACTTTAGTAGTTAGTGCGAAAGCTCTTGAAACTGTTTTCCGTTAAAAAATATTTTCAATTAGTTTGACGTCATAATATCTTAGAGAGTGAATACACACAATTATGTCGTTAATTGAAATAATTAGTTAGACAAAAATAACATTTCATCGTGAGTTTGAATCTTAAAGCGTGAATAAAAATCATTAATTAATATTACAATGTTAAAAAGGATGTTTTTTTTCTCTTTTATGTATTGAACATAGAACTTAATGTAGTTAAAAATATAAGAAGGACAAATAAAGAAATCTTTTTGAAGATTCTTTCTATTTATGAATAGCGCATAAATAGTTGAAAAATTATTTTCAAAAAATATGCCTGGTAATACGTAATTATTTATATATCAAAACGAAATTAAATGTGTTTTACTTAAGCTTTAAAGCCAAAACTAAGAAGTTTATTTAGGTACGTTAGATACGATTTAAACAGGAACGAAGCGGTAAGTGAAAGGTAGCAAAAGATAAAATCAATTACCTAACGAATTGCGCGCTCAATTTCAATGAAAATTCTTATAGAAAACCTCTAAGCTTGTATTTAAACGCTATCGTTAAAGAATATTAGCTTAGAGGTTGTTGTTGTTGTTTCCTAGTTGGTTAGGGCAATTTGGGCCGATCACCCAATTGTCTGAAAACTAAGATGATCCATGCGTCGGATGGGCATGTAAAAAGTCGGTCCACCCACCAACCCGCATTGGACCAGCGTGGTGGGATATGGTCCAAAAACCGCCTAATGGATAGGGGTGTATTAGGGGAGGCCTATGTCCAGCAGTAGACTATCACAGGCTGATGATGATGAAAGTATATTAAAATAGGTACTGGTTATTTTTATTTTACAAGAAGATCAATACGCATATAATTTAAGTTAATGATATTAATATGACGAAATAAATAACCGTTCTCTTATACCTACATGTCAATGTTAATTGAGAAATATTTACTAAACTGTGACATGTTTTGTTTAACTTTAAAAGCATATAATAACTATAATGTCTTAGACTGAAAAAAAAACTTGTTTCGAATATATTTTACAGAGCAAACATACCTGTTAATTTCGTATTTAACCCAACAAACAAATCCGGCAACGCAAACCTAACATGCTATGAATTATCAAAGGCGTAAATGCGCATCTCTGCCCGTTTTCCATTCCCCAATTAAAATTACATAATTTTTATAAAACCGATGCGGGTATTACAGTCCAAAGCTGCTTAAATATGAAAGTGACCCCTGACCCCCGAAAAGTGTCGTGGGCGGCTCCTCTCTGTCAACGGGGCTCGGAATAAAATTTATGTTAATCACCAGATAATAATATCCGATAAAACATTGGCGCGGTCGGAAAACATATTGGGGGGACCTCCGATGTGAAATTTTTCCTCCGTTTCGTATAAAAATAGATTTTCGTATAGAAATAAAGCGGCCTGTTGCTAAAACTGATTTATTGCTTTTTTTTTATGGAAAATACTGTAAATGAAATGTTGTATGTAGAAAAATATTATGTTTAACAATACCGTTTAAAAGTTTGAATGAATTCTGGTAATTTCTTATCATTACCATTGTACAGTTTCTTAATATATTTAAAAGGTATTGTTGTCTAGTACATAAGTTCAATGTTCAGAAACATTGTATTAACGACTTACGAAAACTATATTTATAAATTGTAGAAATGTTGGCAGTGAATTTATTCAAATTAGTTTTTAAACATTTTTGTCATATAATAGTCTCGAATACTGAAATCATAATTATACTTATACTATATTCTTCAACAAGATTCCGTAAATTTTAACCAAAATCCGTTATTTGTACATTTCCTGTCACCGGCTTAAAAAAGTAGCATGTTTAAAAATTGCCCATCCTTTCGTTTAAACAAGTTATATTTTTACGCAAATACAATAAATAAAGTTTAAGTTATTTACGCTCGTTGACGTAACAGATACATAACTACAAATAAATTTAACTAAAACGGTACAACAAATCCTCAGTTATTTGTTGCCAACGTAAACCAGTAAAGCTTTAACGTCTTCATTTCGCAGTAACTGATGCTCCCTAGCGATTGTAATACATCATATCTTCATCAGTTTAAGCAATAAATTGCAATTTCTAGCTCGGCTAGACTAACGATACATCAAGCCGCCCGCGGCGCGCCTTGCGTTTTCCTTTACTCTCTCCGGGTGCTTTGTGATATTTGAGAAACTTTATCGCGTTCATGTTACTAGAAAGCCATCCCCCATTCAAATGTGTCACGGCTGCATGTCGTAAGTAGCTCGTGGATTTAGTATAGGACTAATCGAGAAACTCGTTGCTGAGTTAAGTTTATACAGCGAATTTATTTGAGACTGATCGTAATATAAATCGAATGTTAATTGTTGTCTGCTATAAAGTTTTTTAATTATATGCATTTATATTCAATACAGATTAATAACAAAATTTTAATAAAGTTTTAGTTACTGAGCATTTACGGCGTATGTCGGTACAATAAGAGTTCATATATCTCTTCAGAAAGTTTGAACTATGTGTCTCAAACAAATTATTAATATAACAAGAAAAACTGTATTCAGAAAGATCATAATAACATTATTCGGAGTAATCAAAATGCATCAATGCTCGTATTCGTGAACCCTAAACAAGTCGAGAGCCGAATGTAATATCTCTGAGAAAACGCCTCGGAACTTCGCATACGTGTCATGTATTCACGTCATTGATGCCTACACACGTCATTTTGCTTTTCACCTTTCCGAAATACGATCCCGATTTAATGAACATACCTTACGAGCGAATCGTTTCACCAAACAAAAAGTATTTGAGAAATTTACTAGATGTATTTATAGCACATCATTGATTTCCTGTCATTTGTGATAAATATAAGTAAACAAATAATTTCTCCGTATATCGTAATCATACCTGTATGGTCAATGGTTTACTTACACCAGAACAAATTGTATATTGGTTTGTATTTAGACTACAATTTCCTTTGAGCAACTATATTATACAAACCTCTATACTACGCGTGCAAGAAGTATAAATAAATACATAAATGAATATAGCTCCATACTTAACCACTACTAGTAAAGGAATATTTAAAATCTTTCAGTACTTACGGAAGCTATTCAAAACAAACAAATTCTTACACTTTATAATATTAGTATAGATAAAAGTACATTGCAGTACGCCAACAGCGTCTAAAACAGTACCTCGTACAAAATAACATATGTAAGTACGAACGCGACCACGCTGGACCCATAATACCGGTTCCTCAGGCGTCGATTATGTGATCATCCCGACGCACCACTGATTTCGGGTTAATTTCTTCATTCCGTCCAGCCTTCGTGTTAATATCTTTCATGATAATACGTCCTTTTCGATTCGAAACAGTCCCTCTAATGGCCTTTCTCGTAGCACGAGAGGCGTAATCGAAACACTCCCATAATCTCGGTAATGGTCGCCCCCACTCCGAATCTATCAGACAATCGCCCGGCTCGTGAAGCATTGATGGAACAACGAACGAAGTTAGAAAAACAATTCCGCGAACTCGACTTGTCAATCATCGTGAACTAGGTATATCGATATGTTTTTGGTGTTTTGCGAAGATATCGAGAATCGATAACACCCAAATTTGCATTGTGCATATTGATATAGATTCTTTTTAAATATTTGTGATAAAAAAGTCATTTTCTGCAAATTATTTTATTTCTTCAATTTAGTACAATTTTTAAACATTAAATTAAAACTCTAATTTAATTTTTATGCATGAAACGCTCTCAGATTTTTATACGACTGTGATGATACTTCCACGATAGTATCTACAATAATAAAGTTGAACAAACCTTATTACCATATCTCTGGATTCTTCGTGATAACTAATGCATAACTTAAGCCGGGTGGCAAATAAGCCTTTTTCCCCTTCAATGCGAACCCCAAACAAATGTTAAATATTTAAATAAGGCACTTAGCGACGCAAAGAATTCACATTACTGCTGATTTGACGTCTTCCTGCGTTTCTCTCTTTATTTCTCCGTCTTAGAAATCTTATCTCGCCTAAGGGCACGAGCAGCATTAATCTTATTACACGGGACGAGGGCTACGACCCTGTCAGTGGAGGTTCGAATCTGTTACACGCCTGCCTATCCTGACAATCTCGGATTCCGATTCGGTCGTGAGCTAGACGTCATACTGACGCGTTTATCTCGGCGATTGTTAAAAGCCTCAGTTTCATCTAGCCTTCAAGTTGTCGTTCAGTATCGTTTATGTGAATTATAACTCTTCCGAGAAAATATGTATTCACTTCTGTGGCAATAACATAAGCTTATAATGTGGCAATAATATGATTTAATATTAAAACAGATTGAAAAGTTAGAGTATTACTTTTTTTATTATATTTTAGTTTAAAAGACTCCTTTTTTAAATGAACATAAAAGCATATAAATTTATAAAATTAAATAAGTCCTATATAACAATAAGTAACTCATTGTGACACGAAGTGGCGAACATAAACTGAACATTTCACAAATGCGTATGTGCTTCTTGTGATCAAGTAAAGCAAGTGGTGCTGCGAATCACCAAAAGACTAAGGTCAAACTAATGTTTACGTCATAAATTTTCTGGTTAATAAACTAATAAATCAACATATAAAACCATAGATCGTTAAATCTTTGTACAATAGATCGATTGGAAACAGTACAATGTCGTAAATAAATCTGGATCGAAACGTGGGCCGATAACGATGGAACATTTTAATGACATCAAATGTTCCAATACGCTTTGTAACCGGTGGAATCGTAAATTTGTTAGTGTAGTATGGCCTACGATGGCATTGAGTGCGGTCCTATTTGTTAATATCCCATTCCCTTTACTTTTGTTTCGTCTGAACGCACTGGGCAATAAACGGGGTGGCAGATCGTAAAAGCCGGCTTTATCGGCATTTGTCCGAGTTGGTTTATAGCCTAACAGGATTACCGGTTGTGATTGATTCGACTTCCTCCGAATAAATATCACCATTATCGATCCAAAGGACTTTGTACTCCTGATTGTTTTATGTCGCGCCGTAAAAATTTGAATTCGGAACGAAAAGAAGAGTCTAATCAGTTCCGATAGCAACTGGCCCCAATTTATTGTTCCAGTTTCCTATAAAAAAAACTCGTTTGAATAACGAAAAGAATGAGAGAAATAAACTAGATTGCGTTTAATTTTTTATAGATTATTCGGTGGTATGTATAAATGTTTGGGATACATACGAAAAACATTATTTTTCGATTAAATCACCTTCGAGCAAATGGATATTGGTTGCCGACAAAACACATGTAAGGCACCCGTTACCAATGAACTAAATGGTGCTACATTACTGCTGCCCGTGATCGATTAAATTCTCAATCGAAACGTTCAACTTTTAACTCTACGCTGATCATTTTAAAGTCCAGTTTTAAATATTTTTATGAAGCCTATGATATTTTATAGATTTCTCCTAAAAGCTTGTGGTGCGAGTCCTGCCTCGCTCGGTTAATTAAGACATGTATTATCAAACGTTTTGAGGCAGTAAATAAAATTGTAATCTCCCATTCTAAGTGTATAGGCGTCTCTATAACACGCCCTTATCTTAAAATGGTTAGCCGAAACGCGTCCCTTTGATCCCACACCTACGCGTACATCTAAGCTATAATAATCTTACATTAATACTAATGCAGTGTCAATTTTTAATGTATTTGTAGATAGTCCATCTAAAAAGCCCAACGATACAAAACGTCTCAATCCAATATAATTGATGTTTTAAAATATTTAACTTATGTCCACAGGTAATCTGACGCATCGTTACTTCCCACTTCGGAACAACGTACATCAAAGGTTCGTTTCCTAATAACTTTTTTAATAATTACTTGATGGAATATTCGAGACACTTCCAATATTTCTTCAGTAACAAAATCAGTTAGCGTAAGTGTACTTCCGGATCACGCTCACTCCGAGAATTCTCAATTTGTAAGAAACTTCGCATGATATAAGTCTTGTCAAAACTTTTTGTTGTACATTGCAAGACGGAAAATTCAGAGCGCACTGATTAAATACTTTAATCTTTATTTACTGGGACATTTGGTACGAACAAATTCCGTTTTGAAATTTATTGTTCAACTTTAAATGAGATCAGCTCACGGGTTTGCGGAGCTGTTCCATTGCTGTAATTTAATTTTTGATTTAGGTTTGCTCCTCCAATTAGTTGCCAGTTCTCGTACTTGAGAATTGATAGCATTATGGTACGGTGGCTTTAATAAGCTTTTTTTTGTATAGTTTGCTTCAGCCATTTTTAATTAAACTTTTACTTAAAGTTTTGAATAAGTTCAACGTACATAAAATTCTGTAAAATTACAAAGTATTAATGCTTAAGGAAGTCTGTTGGCATGTGAAATAATACTAGCATTTTATCGACAATACACATTAAAATTATGCAAGCTAGAGTGCAAATTTTTAGCATCGTTAGCGAGAATTTTCTATTACCACAATATTTTAAATACTGGATCATGTATAAATATATGGTAATAATACAGACGTCGCATGACGATTATATAATTCCTTACACAGTCGTTTATCACAACAACGCAACAGGTCTTCGAATGCGTGCAATTTACGACCTTAAACTTGAGCTAATAAAAGCATTTTTCTGTTGAACCGATTGACCATTTGAGGCCGGCTGCGGACTGAAGTAGGCCTTCCGTTGTCCCTGATGGACACCCAAATATTGACCGCCCCGGCCATTATCTGCAGGAGTGTGTCCGACTAACGCAGCGTTGATAACGAAATGTCACCCCCAAAAAAGAGCGGACTGTTTGTTTTCCCGTCTGTGTTTATACAACGGCGCGGTTATTAGAAGGTGCGGGGGCCTTTGTAATTAAAAACGGGCGATGTATAACCGATATCGCGTTTCGTTTGAAATTTACTGCTTTATACGCTGGCCATTAGCGTATTGGCCGTCCGGGTTTTTTGTTGCGCCCACTTCGATACGTTTTATCGCAGACTGAAAACAAAAGACGGTTAATGGATAAATAATTCAGGAAGTGCCGTTGAATTTGTTTTGTTTGTATCGTTAAATGTTTTTATTACAAATTATTGGTTTTTTATGTGTCCTAAACTGTTTGTAATGGGAAGGACTCGACACTTAGGTACCCCTAAATTTGAAATTCTGATTGAATTGTACTAAAATCTCTTAAATCAGTAAAACACAGTTTAAGTTGTTGATTTTTTTTTATTATTTGATTAAGATAGATTACACTTATTTAGAATATAATATATATTCATAGATTTTAAATGTATAATAATCGCGTAAATAGAAGAAATAATTAATATTTTACTGGGACGGTATAAAATTTAATATAACTTGACTAAATAGAAGAAAAGTGTACGTTTCCTTTACAGATTTTGGTCAAAGAGGCGAAAGAAATCGAACGCCTCACGTAACTATTGATTGATGTACTAAACTTCTTGGTTCAAATATCAATAATGTTCTCGAGTCAGATTTAAGAGCAATTTGTAAGGTTCTTTCGAGTTGGAAACGAAAAATATTCCTAACGACACGGTCATTTCTGCGAAGAAACCCTGAGACACATTTATTCAATCATTTACTTGTTATATTCAAATCTTCCGCGAAAACTGACAATGACATCTGTCATTTGTTTCATTGTCATTGCGACGTTAATGACAGTTTCAACAGCCTGTATTATGACGGAGAGTTTAACACGTAATGAAAAATATTAAAACGCAATTTGACTATCAAATAAATCTGTAAGTTGAACCGCACATGTGCAGGGTAGGCCAGGAGATATTAATTATTACGCCGACATCCATCCGACTCAAGGAATTCCCAGTGTGTATTTCAACGCTTTAATTGAGGATATCAAATGTTGCTGATTAGGTGCATTTCAGTATTTTAGACCGAGGAACAGTCTAGATGTTAGTAATTTCTAAAATGTCTTTCTGAAAAACGAGTACATTTATTCAATCATATATATTTATTTGCGTAAACTCTATAGCATTCGTAATTTGTTATTACATTGGACTTAGAAAGTTTCTAACACCTGTAGATGACGGAAGTAACAGATAAAAATATAAACGCAATTTCTATCAATATTACTTTAAGTAACGCATGCCAGTGTACAGAGTTTAATTGTCGATACATCCATCGCTCAGAATTTCCAGCTATGTAATTCAACTAATGAAAACAAATTGTGATGTGGTCTTTCTATTATTGACTCGGGAAAGTCGAGATCGTTAGTTGAATTAAATTTTTATTGAACATAAAGTGTACTATTAATATATATATTATGTATAGATATTATTCTATATTTGTATAAATCTATACAAGTTTTAATCATTAGATAATAAAATTAATAGTGCTGTCTATGATATTATTACTTAATATCATTTGATGTTAATTGAGATAGTTTTTTTTATACTAATTATTACAAATAAACAACTTTTCTCTTTTTCATTTAACTCGTGTCGAATTTATGCATACTTATTTTATCTCGCAATCACCAAGCTTGATGGCAGAAATGTTTGATTAAGTCGTAAATACTTATCTTTAAATCTAACATAGTTTTAATCAATATAAATTAAACGTTAGTTTTCTTAATCAGTCTATACAATATTTTATGCACCCTATAGCCTGCATGGCTGATGTTGTATGCAACATGATAATTCAACTAATAAGGGCTGTCAACGCTAGTTAAGCTACGCCAAAGTTTTTGCTCTCCTGCCACCGATACTGTTGGTTGGATGCTTTGCGACAGCTTTGACTCGTTTTCAGAAGCGGAACACGTTTGAGGAGACGTATAAGCATCACGTATTGTTATTTACACGATATTGTTAATAAAATATATTATATTATAATATGTATAACGTAAATTCTATTTTTTGTTTAAACGATTTAACATTTTATGTGTTTTAGTTCACAATAACATAAGTTCAATCCGATTTTCTAAAAAAAAAATATAAGTATGTTAATTTTTCAAAGATTTGCATTATTTTCGTATAACAATATCGAAGTGATAATAAAAGAACATCGATTACCGCGTGAGTATAAGTTATTACTTTCACGTAACATTTTAATACGAGACTTGAACGCGAAAGCGGCCATGAACCGGACTCGCATCGCATAAATCATAAAGTAAATATCCAATAAGAAGATATTTATCTTGTATCATCAGTTCTGCGTAGGACGAGGAACCCGATTAATGCAACAATATAGTTAATTGCGACCAGTGCACTGATCCGTCGGAGATCGAGCCGGTGCAAGCATTGCGTTTTAAGTAAGCAGACGCTCCTGACTTTGCCTGTATATGAATAAATATACCTATTTTCAACGCGACCTCTGCTTACAAGTTACTGCTTAAAAGTTCGTGCTGGCTCAGCCCGGGTAGTAGTTTTTTATGTTTTGTGACAATGGAAAAAAAAGATTGGAAATTGTTATACACTTTGAGTTGATGAAGTACAGATTTAAAATGATTTTAATTTATTTTTAAAATAATAGTAGATAAGATTACTTAGTAATAATCAAGCTTTGTTACAAATCTCTGTTGTTTATTATATTATTACAGATTCGGTTTAAACTTTGAGGTTTTTACATAGCTGTTTAAAAGGGAAAAAGGGATGTATGTGTAATACATGTAACTTAACTTAAATCTAACTAAATTTTAAATAATTTCTTACATTCTCCATCTTTACACTTATAACAGAACGTACAAGTACAGATGTGTGTACCTTAAGTATCAAGCAATTTATATCATCGGCTTGCCAATGCTGACTTCTAGCGAGCGGTTTAGCTTTAAAAATATACAAAAGTATGATTTTAAAATTGTCTATAGAAAAATTATGTTATGTT
This sequence comes from Lamproptera curius, assembly GCA_029286875.1. Classification (NCBI taxonomy): domain Eukaryota; kingdom Metazoa; phylum Arthropoda; class Insecta; order Lepidoptera; family Papilionidae; genus Lamproptera; species Lamproptera curius. Next base: position 1,287,455 of record JAGSMT010000094.1, on the reverse strand, counting down.
ATATAAGTTTTGTTCTGTATGACATATATTATTTTAAATAATAGTCAAAGATAAATATCTTTATTAGACAAAGAAACATTACAATCTTATTGATCAAAATTAATCTACACGTTCAGAAATTAAATAATTTTATTTTATTTTAATTTAAATATTTCCAATTTGGATTTAAACAAAACATTATCTTATTATTTTTGCACCTGTATCATACAAATATAAATCTTATCAAGTTAATTGTTCTTTTTGTTTCAATTTAGGTCATAATTCATTTTTAATCGCCCCCAAAAGGTGAAACGACCGTAATAAACTTCCCAGGTGAAATCCTATTTCATTAGCGCCGTCGATAATGACGAAACTGTAGAACGGATGGACCTTTAATTACTCATCTCTCACTTTACGAGCAATTAAATTCAATTCCCATAACGAACTGCGGAACAAACTCAAACCCGCACCGTTCCCGGGCGAAAGTAAAAACTTGGCGCTTCTTGTCCCGGCTTCGGCGAAAATTACAAGGTGTCCTGCTGGGTTAAAGTGCGTATACTTTGGACGAATCGATGTATAATGTTACACGTTCGGGGTTAGTTTGTGCATCAAAGGTGTCCTATCTGTGTTCGAACGAATCACAGTGTTCCTGCCTTAAAGGTGTGGTTTGCAACGTTTTGGTATTCCATTTGGAAAGGCACGGCGCCTAAAGGTTAAGATACCTTCACGAACAATAAAAATATTTCGAGCACCTCTATTTTGATATTCGAGTGCTTGTTTTTAAAATATTTTAAAAACGTTGTTATGTAAAATACGGATACACTTTAATATCCGCAACATAAAGACACAACTGTGAAAACCAGTCGTCCCGTTACGAATACGCGTTCATATTTCAAAACCCCCTTCACCATCCTTTATATAATTAAAAACAAAACCGTTATAAAATTTTAGTAAAAAGGCCAATATTCAATTGTCTCTACAATGTTTTTGTTTTCAAAAATTAATCTATTAACGTAAAAACGTTACACACGTAGCTCGTCCGTGTATCAGCACTTAGAGGAACAACTGCGAACAACAGTCGGTCCCGTTGTAATTACGACTTCTTGTTTGAAGACGCAACATCCTTTAAATCAATACGTTTTGAAAACGCCTCCTGTTTTTGTCGTTCATTATTAAACATCAACGCTTCTGTATTTCCTTGTAATTATAAGAGGATATGGGGAACATTATTATAGCAGCGTTTCGTTTTATTTATCAATCTATTCTGGGAATCGTCGTTTGTACAAAACATAATTGAGATCGGCGTATTATTAATTTTAGATTGGAACGTTACAACATAATGTAAAATATTAATAATAGATAATAAAAAAAATTAAATACTTTAAAATTTGATGATATTTTTTTTAGCGTACGTTTTAATGTTTATGTATAAATATGAAGCAATTGTGTTTATAAAAGGGAAGTAAAATGGAACAAAATATGTAGAAAATTAATCTGGGCTCAGAAGATAACTTTCAGCCACTGAACTAACTCTGTCCTGGCTAACTGCAGTTGTTTGTTAGTTGTTTATGCCTACTTCACTCTCTAGAATTCGATAAAAATTAACGTTTCGAGTAGCTGGTACGATTGCTGGAACAACTACATCTGTTGCACTTTGCATCTGTAATACACGAACTGATATCACCACCAATTATATAACTTTTATGTTATTGCTTTTGGATACTGGTAAATACATATTTTATATAATAAATTCTGAAAGACTTTAATTAATTTTGCATTCAAGTTTAGTAAAGCTCATCGAATTTATGCAAGTATTAATAAGACATTGATATTTTCGAGAAAATGTATTATTATGGCCTATATGATACCATTAAAACGAAAATTTTGATTTAATACGCTTTTTGGTGGATTCGAATTCCGCGGGGACTAACTGGAGATAACTTTGTGTTATAGTTGTTTTCTGGTTGGTTAGGACAATTTCGACCGATCACCCAGTTGTCTGAAAAGTAAGATTATCTATGGGTCGGATAGGCATGCCTAAAGTCGGTCTACCCACCAACCCGCATTGCACCAGCGTGGTGGGATACGGTCCAAAAATCTCCAAGAGGAGAAGGGGTGCATTAGGGGAGGCCTAATGCCAGCAGTGGACATAGGCCTAACACAGGCTGAGGATGATGATGATGATGACGCTTTTTCTATATTCATCTCGTATTCTTAACTGCCGTATTTATTTGTAAATAAAGGATAAAGAAAGGTAAATCTTAAAAAGTTAACGAATAATATCTTCAAGTCATCAACATAAATCGTTCGTATATTAAATTGAATAAAGGTCTCTTTTAGTGCCGTCCGAAAACTAATTTATGATTAAACGGGTTTTGAAAAATGTCTACAACATAATTAATATTCTAACATCGTAATTATTCGATTCATGAGTAATTATTGAGTGTCGGCGTCAGGATACGACCAGTTTACCGAAACACCATTACGCTCGCATCTGAAATTGAATCTGTAAAGAATCTGTACCGTAACAAGAGGCCGATGGGTCTACTTATCTTGGACGGGGGATAGTTAGATTATAATGTTACCCGCCGCCACATACTAGTTTACTTCACAGTACCACCCGCTGAGCATAATGCGAGGCATTCTTACAGCGCGCCACAAAAGTAGCCGCATCATTTTTACGCTTACATCATACCTAATAAGGTCTAACGTTATCGCATAGGCACGCGCTGTGCCGTGCGCTGTACACCTGGCCGTTTCATTATAGGTTCCCAACATAATTTATCATACTTTACATCCCTATAATTTATTCATAAAGACGACCCCGTTTTATTTACATGGTCTCAGATTTCTCAACGTTTATGCGATTCCGTTTATTAAGCCGCACCTCCAGTGTTTTATTATGTTGATATATTTTACACGTCACCGAAAGCGTTCTGTAACCTTAAACTTTATTATTAAACTGATACATATTCAAATGTAATCGTTGGGACGAAACGAATTGTTTTACATGACGACTTCAATGTTGTATTTATAGTTCACATTCTTTGGTTGTATTTGTTATGTTTACTATTAAAGATATTTACTTAAAAATCGTGTATTGACAATGATTAAAGTTTTCGCAATGAAAAGCAGTTACTATGCTATGGGCCTAAAAGTTTTACTATGCCATTATATATTTTGTTTCCTTACTTCATTATGCTTTATTTTCGTTCTTAACGCTTTAATTTGCAATTAAGTAAACTGTGAGTTTAGATTGTAGTAATGGCTCATGACATACAAATTTATATAATGCCGGTTATTTTTTTACAATATTCTTAGATTTAAAGTCGAGATTTTAGGTAAAACATGAAATATGAATGCACTATGTGATATTTTCTTGCATATAATAAAGTGTAATATACGACATATGACATTATTTAGTTAAAAAAATTACAGATCCATCGTATTTAATTCTATTTATTTTGTCACTGTATTTAAGTCTTAACACTATACTAATCGAGTACTTGCTTCGTTTGGGAAGTCGGTCAAAAAGGCCAAAACCAATCAATTTCTGTAAGTATTGATGTTGACAATTTGAAGAACTTTATTACAAAGTCGACCATAACAATATATCGTTTTAAAGTCGACATAATCGCCATCGAAAGTCGAGTTGTTCGGTATTATTTTATATGAAAATTATAGTTGTAGCTTCCGGCTTCATCCATTGTCTTGGTATCTGGCCAATCCATTCGGTGGATTTTGTAATTAATCTTATCAGAATGGTGAAACAGGTGCCCTGGCATTGGTAATAATTCTTAAAATTTATCGTTTCTAGAGCATTATGCATTCCACATAACACCTGCTCCTTTATGCTGGTGTGTAGGAATTTATTTTAAGGCTTCGCTTTCTTTTTCATTTACCTTTTGAATATGTCATACTACAGTAGCAATAATATCAAATGTTTAAAATTATTTTTATTTACAGCTAGCATACTACAAAGCAACATAAGGCACAACTCATTACTCATGACTTTGTAAAAAAATATTTAAATATATCCCGAAAATTTGCCTGCACTGAACAATAACACATCCAAGTATAGAGTGATCATATACAGAACTTGATTCCCTAATCAAATTTAAATGAGAAATGAGTTTTACTTGAGTTGTTAGTGACACGTCAAAAGAGGAAGCGGTAATTTGGGTCGATTATTTTGATCCTCGTTGATTTCTCGTGAATTAACGAACAATGGCCGTGCGGTGTGAGTTTTTATGAATATGAAAATAACGGATAAAAGCACGCATCAGTGATATTAATGCGCACTCACGTCCGTCGCATAAGCTTCATGCTTGCGTCCAAATAGCAGTAGGCACGAATAAAAAGCTATTACGTCATTAATCCATTTTGTTTCATTCCACCGGTTTGGAATGGACGCTGGAAGTATTTTATCGATCGCGTTAATGCTGCTTAAAGAGAAACGAGAGATATATTTTGGTCAACGTATGGTGAAGGCATGACATAAAAGGCTATATTTCGTTGTTCCCTTATAATTTACGTATGTTGCATACAATACATCATTTAATTATAATTTTCATACACGATTTTAAATATTAGCAACTGAGTTCTTACACAGAAAGCGGTTAAATGACTAAATAGCGTAAAGTATTTGGAGTACTTAGAATATTGAGGATAAGTTTTTTAAATCTCAAGTCGTAGTGTCTAAATAATTGTACCAGAATAAGCCCAAGCTTTAAAATGCAGAAAAGTACGACTAAATGCAAACAAATCTTTGATAAAACAATGAATTCTAAATTTCTGTCATTGAGTTACAGTTCAGGAAACTAGACAGCAATTATTCACTTCAAGTAAATATATCCATGTTTCATAAATGCGGTTATTTCTATTGACCTTTTTATCGTATCTATGTCGGTCGGGTCATTTAATATGACACAAGACCCATCCCATAGCGGGGATAATATGGAAATGAGACTGGGTCCGCTCCAACTTACTTCACTCATAAGAATTCCGGTCGAACGTAGTGATGTAGAAAATCATATTTCGCTTCGGCGTTTCTTCACGATGCTTGTGACCTACGAAATTTTATATTACCCGCATTTTATGAGTGCAATATTGGGTTGTTTACAATTTTATTTAGTTCACCAATCGTGTTATTTCCGTACGCGATTTGGAATTTGAATAAGATGGCTAAGATTTCGGGCTAGTTCTTAAAGTTCTGTTAAAAATTTTGTTTTCCTGAATTAAATTCTTTCTTTCATAAATCTCATCCCGTAATCTAAAAGCGCAATTTATAGACTTATGGTGAATAATCATTGGATGGTAAGCAATGTTTAAGGGAGTTTTTCTTTAAATCGCGTGATGTTACATGGAGTTTACACTTTAATTAAAAAACAAGTAGCGTTAAACTTTTAATTTAGCATTGATAACCAAATAATATCATGAAAATGGTAAAGGTATAGTAACGATAAATTGGTCACAATTCAAACCGTGAAAAGTTAAAATAGGTGGTAATTTGTTAAGTCATAAATCATAGTATTTAAGTAATTTTCCATAAAACGAGCATTTCAATACTAAAACGGGCCTTCTTATATTTTGAATCTCTTTAGGGTCGTGATTCAACTGCTAAAACTTTTTAAACTTCTACAACTTATAAGCCTATATTTGAATCAACTATATTTAATTAACTAAATACTAAAAACCCTACTAAAGAAAAATACTTTTTTTAATATCTAATTTGAATTTTTTTAGTAATCTCATTATTGTCATTTCAATGCTTACATTAAAGCCAATATATGTTTCCACGCTGATGAATGTATAATAAATAAACACATAAAATAACTCATTGTAAAAGCTTCTAAAATAAACATAAAACATGGATAACTTATATAAAACCTATGAATTGATGTAAAATAATCGAAGTTGTTAGCAATAACTTAAAGGGAAGCTAATTTATGTAAATAAATAATATACTTGCCTTTAACTATGAAATTATTGTAATATCTCTCAAGGAAAATCATATATGTGTAGATTACAAATAACGAATGTAAATAAATTTAATCAATGTCTAACATAATAAAGAAAACTAACAGTCATGTCGGTATAAAATTAGTTAATAAAATCTTAAAATTTCATGCAGTGGATATAACAACAATAGACAGCCCTTATTACTCTAAACAATCACAATATACGTGTTTGACTTCGTAGTTTCGAGTTCAACTTCAAATCAAATACAAAATTCACAGCAGCGACTAGAAATATCTTCCAGGATCATTATTTATCCAAGGCAACCGACAAAGTTGAACTGCTTGAACAACGTCCGTCTAGTCCAAACTGACCGCACCGCAATTCGCCACCGCAAAAACTAACAGCAAACAAAAACCACAGAACTCCCAAGCGCCGGCCGATTGAAATGTGCCGCCTAAAAATACACGCGGAGACGAAGAGGCCGAGACGCCGGGATTCCGCGAAACCAATACGAATTGCCGACAATTTGTCGGGATCGGTGGTTTGATATCTAAATTAGTATGGAGACAGGGCGCTTTTTTTTCTCCTCTCGTCCCGTGAAAACTCGACGTCTCAATTAATGATACGCAATTTCAGAGATGCGACTCGTTAACGCCACATAACTCATTGAAATTATTCTCGGACAGCTTCTGTGCTAATACACAAACAACATGGTTGGCGTATACGCGCGAACTTTGTTCTTAACGTTTATATGAATTTAAATTTTCCCTGCGACATATTGTGGCATACAAATTTAATTTGATGTTTATATTTATGTTTCACTACAAGTAAGTTATAAATCAAAAGGTATAATTGAGTATGAAGATTTTTCAAAAACTTTTATAAAATAGTTGTATGATATACTCTGCAAACCAACAAAAAGATCAAACAACGATGAAGTATAAAAAATCAATAGCAAAGTTCCGTCTATTTTAATCAGTTCATTGAACTAACTTTATCAGGTCGTAACTTATATTTACATTCCATAAAAATTATCTTCAAGTTACACTTTCATCAGATATTCAGAAATAACGCGCGAAATAGAAAGACTTGGATTAAAGTGAATTTGAAGTAAGTTAAGAAATTTCCTGTACCGACATAAACTCCTCTTCTTGAGACGCGAAACTTTCACGGACTTAACAATTTGTTAAGCAGGGGGGAAAAAAACGCCACTTCGAAGACGGGTTTAAGAATACTTTGTCAAAAATGAATGCAAAATTATACAATTTGGCTAAGAGCGTTCACCATGCCGAGTACACGGTTGCAAAAACTCCTGCTTCTCAAGCTATTCCATCTGACTGTATTTATTATACCGCCTAATTTAAATAAAATAGAACAAAGTCCCTTTGCGACTTTACTTGTGAATTGCAAACAAATAAGCTTTTTCACGGAGAACAATTTATTTAAGAGCTCCATTATAATGTTTCGAGAGAAATTCCTTTGCAACTTTTACGTAAGCTTGTTAGGTTTGAAAGTTGTGAAAATATTTTAAAGAGCACAAATTCCATTAAAATTCAAGTTTGGAGTGATTACCCTTTAAATGTGCAAAGGAATAGAGACGTTATTTCCATCCGTCTAGGAAGATAATCCCTTAAACGTTTCGTGTGACGCTGTGGATATATACGGACGAAAAATACAACAATTCATCATAATAGTGCCAGGCAATTACTGTTAGAAGCGTTAATGACTGACGTCCATTATTAATCTGTTGGGAACTTGTTTTGAACTCACAAGACTTATAGCGATTTCGATAATAATCTCGTATTAATAATTACCGAGTTATTTTTCTTCCCACAATCTTGATTAGTTCTATTTGTATGTTATTTTTCAAGAACCGCCTCGACTAGCTTGGTGGCTCGACAACTCTTTTAGTAATGGTTAATTCATGTGATTTTTCTTAGTTCCCGTTATCTGACAAGATATCTGTGAGACGTTCCTCTGGAATGCCTTCGCCCTGAGTTCATGGTGTTTGCTTATTTCCTTTTTATTTAAAGAAATCATCTAGTTGTCATTTTGTTTTTAAATTACAACTTTGTTTTCGTTTTAAATAAAATGTTCTGTTTGTTTCTGTTTTTCTGCATGGTGTGTGTCAAATTTTTGTTGGTTTATAATATTTTAATCATATTACCACCAGATTTTTTTTCGTTTTATTTAAAATAAAGCTAGCATAGGTAATAATACACAAAATTAACATTTTCTAGTGAAGACTTACTTACTAGCAATTTAAAAAGCGGTTCTACTGCCTACCGTCTTGGACGCAGTAATAAATATTAATCATCCACTAAGTCATATTTAAATGTTTCCTGCTACTGTTAGAAAATTACTAATGCCCAAACGAATTTAATACATAAAGACTTCATTAACATATAACAGGGCTTGGCGTGTGGTTTCACTGGGGCCCGCATTATTAATTCACTTTTTATTTTTAAACAGAGCCATTGTTAGTTAGATTGCATCCTAATTGTTATCTGTTATTACGCTTTGCATTTAAACAATAGTTTTTAGGAGACGTTTGAACCACATTTTTGATTAATCATTTCTTTTAATTACACCAATGTAAGAATCATTGACAATTATTACATAAAATTATTTTTACATTTTTTTTCCTTCTTGTTAACGCGTTTATTTTTTGTTAACAGATCGATCTTATTATAACTATTATTTAATTATTACTATTAAATTTATTATAATTATTTAATGTTAAGTCCCCGTTTAAAATTGACACAAATATAATAATAGCATAAACAACAAACAAGTCTTATAAAGAAAAATAAATAAATCGTGTGCGTGTGGACAGCACTAAACTGCGAAATCGATAACGAAACATTGTTTTAATATTGCAGATACCCTTTTGTTGAACAAGATTGAAATTGGCTGCCATTTTGTTTAAGCTCGTTATAGCTCGACGCATGTCAGCGGGACTCGTAATTATGATGTTAACTCGTCAGTTTGTGTGTGTGTAGTCCAAAGCGCGAATGGCGGTGTCTGTGTGATTATCAAGCGATAATGTTTGTGTGATCCGTGCGTTTGTGTGTGTGTCGGTGTTTTTGAGTTCGCCGCCTGTCTAACAATAATTACGATATACCTTACACCCGCGGGCGTGCACGGTCCCCCCTCCCTTCCTCCATCACAGCGGGCTCCTTGTTTTTTCTAAGCCAGTTCCTCACTTTGGAGGCAACAAACCAAACGGCGTTGTTCATCTCCGCTCGACGTCCGAATCAAGATCTCTTTTAGCAGATAAGCCGATGTTATACATGAAAGCGATTGTCTTGATTGATTCGAATTGAAGTCATTGTGGTAATAACGTTATAATCGACCATCACGATTGTTTATCTAGATGAATTAGGAAGACATTAGGTTGAAAAATAGTATTTCTTAGCGACTTTTTATGATTTTTTGGAACAAAAATTGTAACATTAAGTTAGAATATAGTACTTTTTATCGCCTTTTGCGTCTATTTTTAAATAAAGATCGGTATTTTTGCTAAAAAAGAAACAAATGATAGTAGTTTGATGGATAGAATAATAGGAAAGACAAAACAATGACGTTTAAAGTGAATGCATATTACTTTGTTTATTTTTAATAAGGTTGTTAAATATTTTATTTAAGTACTATTTCCTACTACGCCTGGTTTTATAACTGCAAATGATGAAATATTCATCAGTATATAATCATCGTGACATCCATCCCATGCTCAACAAATTTCAATTTTAATAGTTAATTTGTAACTAAGTTGTGTCTTGGAAATTCCTAAGCTTTTTTTCTATGTCTGAAAAGGAACTTATACGTCATATGAAATAATATCAAGAAAATCACTGATTATGAAATTCATAGTTAACGCTTTACAATATATTACTTAGTTTAATTACAATTCATGAATGTATTGAATTTATTTAAACTGCTTCGCAAATTCCACAAGGGATAAGCTTAACGGGATTCTATTGGTCTAATTAGGATCGCAGGGCCCGTTCGATTAATAAAGGCACGTTCGTACGTACAAACGCCGCCCCATAATCTAATATTGGCTCAGTATCTGCTGGGATAATCTGCATGTGCGCAACAATCTGTTACAAACGGTATTGGGTAAAAAAATAACTTCACTTCGATGCACTTTATAGTGATACTAAAAATAAAGTTTTATATTTGGAGTTATTTACGTGATGTATGGTTTATATGTAGTTGTTTAAAATGATCTTGTAATTGTACTGCATGTATTTTTACGACAAAAAGATATAATTTAATTACAAGTTATGAAAGTGCAAAAAAAGAAAATTATCGGTGATATTAACGAAACTTGACTCTGTGTTTTTATAAAGACAATCCACTCTCGTCGCCCGATTTATTGTTTAAATTAAAAACGTCACAAGACTTGGCCTAAAATTAATCTGTACTACCATTAATGCAGAAAGCGCCTTTCGTGTCCCTTGCTATTTATTTCTCCTGAATAGGGAAAGAAAAATGTAAAACAATCCGAAATTTCAAACAAAACAAGTTATCCGGGCTGCGAACAAACTTATTCAAATGAGGAGCAATGAAGACAAACGCAACGAATTTCAAAAGGAACAAAAGACAAATACAATGGAGTCTAAGTGTTGGCGGAGTTACGAGATATGCCCTACAATCGCTGCCGGCGATAATTTTGCCAAGGCGTAACATCGTTTTTTTTCATAAATTACTCTTTACAATCAAGGCGCGATGTAAGGCTTGGGAAACCTTGTGGATGATGAAAACTGCTTAAATTTGTTGAGACAATTTTTTTTGTGTAAAATTTTTAAAAACGTACTATATTATTTTAATATAAAATAAATAGAATGCACTCAAAAGTAATCTTTGCTATAGCTGAGATTAATGCTTGTGAATAAGCTAAGTTTTCAGTTTCTAGGAAAATCGACAATGAAAACCTTCGCTTTTGTATTCCGGTATTTACTATGTAAAGTCTACTACACCTCAAAGTTGCTAAAAGATTTGTCGTGTCTTAAACGGTATTTTTTTTGAAATCTGAATAGAAATTTTCATGGTCCACAAAAGATAAGGCAAATCGATAAAAAAAGGCACTACTTAACTATTAAGTCTAAGGTAGCAACAGATGAAATTTTCACTAATAATTTTGATTTTTATGTAATATTAATATATTTCGTAGTAATAAGGGTTATTTTGAATTAGTCCTTACTTAAAATTGAACGCTAAATCTGCTTAAGCAGGCAAACCTCCTTCCATCTCCTCTCCTCCTTTCATCGCAGTATAAGCCTCTGAATAAGATGTTTTAAAACAAAGAGTCTATTGGGATATACTTAGTGACGGGTTATATTTGTCCAAGAGATTGTTGGCACTTAAAAAACCGAACCGCAGCCGTCAAACCGTAACTGGGTTAACAGTTTCGTTGGAAAAAGCCGAGAGCTATCTGCGCCCGTGCTCAGTTTTTGCCCCATCTAGGACGGTAGCTCGTGATCACGCTTCCAAGCGATGCCCGTCGGTTTACTTAATGCCGTTCGCTTTTTGTGCTTTGTTGGTTTTCGGTGTGATGCCGTAGGATTGACGTCTACATCGCGATTCGTCCCGCTCAGGAGTCGGTATGACGGTGCGATTTTTTCCGCTATTAAAGTTACTGCACTGCAATGAAAACTAAACTCTAACCTGTCTGGATAAGGTTTGTTTTGCTGTAGAGTTAGATAGAATGCAGCAGTTAAATATAACAGAGGCGGCTCACGAGCGAGCCCCTTATAGAGCGGCTTGATGACTTAATTTCAGCCATTCGTTATGGGCGCAGGAGTTGCATATATTTAGCGAGGCGATCTTTTTTTGCCATGTGCGCTGTAATGCGAGATGAAGTCGATCTTGCATATTACGGATACATTTCGAGAACCGGTCGCCACTCCGTTCGTCGCGTTCCCTGCTATAAATTATCTTAATAACCACCACCTAGTTTGTAGTGAATGAACTCGCCAATTATATTAACATAATGCCTGTTGCTGTAGAATTTTATCGGGATTTATTAATGTCGGAGCAGTTATCGGGGACCTACCGCCGCAGAGCGCTTAAGTCGAGAGTTAATTCTTTTCCAGATTATCCTAATAGATTTATCGATAAGTTGATCTAATTAAAGTTTCCCAGCGTTTTTACTTGTCTTTTTCAGTCTGACGTTTAATTAAGCTTATCAGATAATTGTTTGATTTATTTTGTTTGCTTTATAAAAGTTTATTATGTCTTTCTAGAAAAAGCTGCACTGAGCTAATTGGAATTGAAAACAAAAATAGTACATTGATACATGCTTCGCACAACCTAAATAATTCGTAGGAGATTTACTCTGAACTTAACAATACTTTTAAAGACTTGTATCTCCTTGTTTTTGATAACCTACCACGCCGTAAGGTAGTGACCATATTCCTAAAATTCACCTTTACCGCCACTACTGCACAAAACACTTACTAAAACGTGTGAACTTAGCGAGCGCGTGATAGTTATCAGCGACATCATGTGTGAAGTGGAAAGGATGGGCACCTATGTAAGGATACGCAGGCTCAGACGAGATTACATCTGGGACCCGCGTACATAAATTACGTAGTATTGTCGCTGCTTCTGCGACGTCGCGAAAGGAAGCCTTTACTTATTCAAAGACGTGCATAGGTGATTTGTTACGAAGCTTTAGTGTTAGATATTCAAATATTGTACTGAAACTTTTGCTTGCATTTTCAGTTTGGCTTTGTTATGTGAATAGATGTGATATATAAGCTTATGATATAGAAAAATATGTATTGTTACGGTTAGAAATTTAAACAATGGCAATTTTAGTAAACGTACATACGATGGGCGCATAAAAAAGTTATAAATACTTGTTGTTATGGTTATTATTAAAAGAAGACGCTTAGTTCAATATGCTCACATTGAATAAGGCGCTTTCTTGCAGAAATCCAATTTGAAGGGCACCGTTCCCTTCAATTTATTCAGTGAACCAGGTAGATTAAATGATTCAGTTGCATTAAAATTTTACTATAATAAAAAAGTTAACGGTAGCTCAATCAGCATATCGTTACAGCTTTTAGTGCAAATAAGATACGTAAATTTATACAAAGAATTCCGTGTCGAACTATCTAAGGTACCGGCTCATGTCCGAGTTTATCGGGATTGGTATTAAACTAATATCAACGCTTTATATCTTCGATACTAGATGTCACAACTTCGACTTATAAAAGTTTCTCTCAATTTAGCATTTTAAGTTTGTTTATATAATGTAATATTGCACGAAATTAAGGGAGAAGTGCAGTGATGATTTAAGGACGCAGCATGTTCCGGTTGTTATGCAAATTTATCTTAGCTAGCTTGCAGACCTAACTTATATAGTGTTCATCAATCGATTATGCAATGTACCAATGCACTATAATTGTTAAGAAGCAATAAGTATCTTGATTTACGATTATGAGCACTTTTTATTATTTAACGCAGTGAACTGTAAGTTATGCTTTGTTTCAGAGTGTTAGTTTTGTTTTCAAATAACAATAATAATTATTATATGGACGACTAAACAAATACTATCTTGATCTCCGAATATAGCAAGCTTTTCAATAAAACGAAATGACTAATAAATACATAAACATTATTTTCTTTTGTAAATAAATACGTGTAATATTAATATATACGAGAAATAAACCATCATATCAAATATTGTCAAATAATGTTCTATAATTCATATTTACTAATTAAATACTTTTTTACTTATAAATACTTAATTTAGATAATAAAGAGCTCAATAACAGGTGCATATAAATGTGAGAGATAGATGATAAAGGTTTAATTCACTATTATTTCTATAAATCTTTACATAAAAGTACTTAATTATAATACTAAAAGTATATTATAATGTAAGGTAGTCATTAAGGTTTAATACAATTTTATTCAGTCATTTTCATCAGATTCTTGTTATTCTTTAACGTATTTCGGTTATTTTTTCAGAAACTAAAGAGTTGATAGGTAATTTTCACATTGTTAATAAAAAATCAATAAATTTGGTCTTGAATTAAGATACATCATTAAGTACAACACACGCCTTTGCTAAACATCCCCGTAGTGCTATAATAACTTCACGTTCGTCTCTCACATTGCCGTTACTCTGTGATATTGGATCTTAATTACACTGTGTAATTGGATCGAAATCGAGAACGTTCGTTAAGTATTCAGCACAAACATACAATGAGGCCTAATTAAAGAGAATATTATATTATGGATTACATAGAGAAAGCTACTCCACGAGCGTCGCAGTTCATTAATTTAGCCAAAGGGCGGAGTCAATAAAGCATGGAGTGATACACTCAGCTATCGCAATTTGCATTACAAACGGTTGCCTGCGGATTCGATACTGGGGTAATTTTCACTAGGAGCAAGGGTTAGACGGAATTAGATGCCAAGGAATCGCTTAGCCGTCGTAAGCTTCGAGCTGACGGGATAAATTAATCAAAAGAGTGCTATATAACTAAAAAGATATTTGTTAACGATATAGGGCTTCAGCTATTTACAAAATTTAAAATGCCTAGATTAATGAAATTGAATAGATGGAATGGGATGTCTTAGTTAAGTAATGGCTAATTATCAATAATAATCACGTTTGTATACTAGTATACTACTTATATTCCGGCAATATTTATTTCAATAACATTATTTTGTTATAGAATTGTAGTTAAAAGTAATTTTCTTGTTTTATTTATTTTGCCTTGAAAATGATGTTGAAGTTGCTGTTAGAAAGTATGTCATGACCTCACAAAAGGCCAGTAAAAAGGATTATCACATTTACATTTTGTCCGTGGGTCATGCTCAAAAGTTAACAAAACAACTTAAACGTAAAAGGTTTGGGTATTGCCTTCTAAAAATTAAAAATTGCGGAACACATTTTTAAAATTGGCAGGTTACCATTTTTTTTATTGGACCGACTAGGGAAATACTTTTAAATGTTCCTTCTACTCTTCAATTGTTCCAGTATAAAGGTTACTGCGGTCTGCGTAATTATAATAAATAAATGAAACATAACAAATAATCTTCCGAGTGGACTGTGTCATCTTTCACTGCACTTTCTATAGGTCGAGCGTGTTATTTAACATCAGAAGAACAACCTGCATGTCTCGTCACTTCAAAGAGAGAAAGTTTGGTTTAAATGCGCATACTATTTAAAAAAACATACAATTATTACCACCTTATCAGTTTATCTAAACTGGTCGAGGACCTCACTCGTAGCCACTAGAAATCCGATCCCAAGCCACCTAAACAAAAAAATTATAATAAATAACAAAATCACAATAAGCTACAACAACATCAAAACTCGTCCATTGAAATATTAGTTCCAGGCCAACGTGCAATATATACACGCGCCTGTCTCGTTCGACTAACGTTCAGTCAAAACAGCAACGCCGCGAGACGATAATTCATCAAGACGTGATAAGGAGTGTTGCCGTGACACGGGCGCCAATGTAACGTGACACCCACGTTACGTACTACCGTATTAGGTGTCAAACACGCTACTCATATTGGTTATTAACACGGGGAATTATTGCTGTCGTACCTTATAGTCGTCACGGCGTTGAGATGCAACATTCGTGCATCTTCTAGAATTATTAAAGATATTTAATGTGTTACGACGCCTCTTCGTCGTTTTTGCAATGTTATTATATTTTGTGTGGTATTTGTTTGAATCAATTGATTACTTTTTCAGACGTTTCAACGTGCCGGTTTTTTTCGACAATGCCAAATATAATGTGTCCATATATAAAGATTACAGATTATATACTATAATTATAAAATATATACTAAAACCGCACCGCATGTCAATTCACCAAAATTATGTATAATTTAATAAATATATTATTTCTATTGCTTGAATAAATGTGAACGGCGAGTACATCTCACATCGGCGATTTGCGCACGATATTGTCATCATGGCTGAGACCGCAAAGGACCTGCAGAAAATGGTGCAAAGCCTGGCAGAATCTTCTGCACGCATCGGTCTCCGGATGAACTTGGGTAAAACCAAGGTCATGTTTAACGATCGCGTTGCTCCGGGACCGATCACAATTGACGGCCCCCCCCTCGAAGTGGTTTCAGAGTGCGTTTACCTAGGGCAAACGCTCCAACTAGGTAGAAACAACTTTGAGGGGGAGGCCAACAGAAGGATTCGGCTGGACTGGGCAGCTTTTCATAAGCTTCGCAGAGTTTTCTCATCACCCATCCCACAGTGCCACAAATCGAAAGTCTTCGATCAGTGAATCCCGTTATGACGTACGGTGCCGATACTTGGACACTTACGGTTCGACTGGTCCACAAATTTAAAGTCACTCAGCGAGCTATGGAGAGGGCTATGCTCGGAGTATCTCTAAAGGACCGCATCAGAAATGATGTGATCCGTCAGAGAACCAAAATCACCGACATAGCACACCGGATTAGTCAGCTGAAGTGGCAGTGGGCCGGTCATATAAGCCGCAGAACTGACGACCGCTGGAGTCGAAAAGTTCTGGAGTGGAGACAGAGGCACGGCAAACGTAGTGTAGGACGCCCTGCGGCAAGATGGAGTGACGACATTCGCAAAGTGGCCGGTGTGGGCTGGATGAGAATAGCCGAAGATCGGAAGCGGTGGCATGCATTAGGGGAGGCCTATGTCCAGCAGTGGACTGACACAGGCTGATGTTGATGATGATGATGATTATTTATATGAGTACCATTTCTGTTATAATTTACTAAAACATACTTTTGGTGTTAATTTTTTTTACAATCCGCAAAAATCACACTATCATATTAATTTTACAAATTCAAATTTACTCATGGAGTTAATCTCAATAAATACAAAAAATCCGAACAAGTTGTATTCAAAAAAGTTCCCATGTTATTTACAAGCAGACTTTGTTTTATCTGAATCGAAATGCGAATAAACACAGCCACTATAAAATCATGAACAATATTCGTAATACGCGGGAAAACGTTTTGCATTTCACCGTCTTTATCTTTCCTTACTTTATGTTATCAGTGAACAATGCACAAAGAGTTTGCTTCTCTTTGACGCCTACGGCTAGAGGAACTCTATGCTGTCGCCCCTTTTCTGTATTCAATTCAAACTTTAGTTCAGCAGCCACAAGACGGGTTTTACAAGATATTGCAACAAACCAATGGCGGATACAATCGGAATTCGAAATCACGTTGTCGACATTGGAAATCTTTGGGCGCAAATAACTTATTACGTGTAATTTCTAGCGTGCATTATTCTATTCATAGATTCGAAGGATATTGATCGCTTTGGAGTTAAACTTTATATATATTTCAGTAATTGGTAATTGGCATTTGTGGTTTTGTGGTTTTTCTTAAAGCTCATTCTAAAACATTTCCTTTTTTTCATATTTCAATTCAAAAATAATAACGAAAATTAGTTTATGTAACTTTGTAAAGTCCAAGTTTGTGCTACTCGATAGGTTTGCTAAGTATTTAAATTTACTTTTAAAGACATAAAATTCAAGCTGATATCTTTGCTATTCTACAGCAGTTTAATCATCTCGAACATTCTCCCCGTTATCGGTTTGGGTTTTCATTTTTGATTATCTTGATTTGAAAGATTGCGAGACTAGAATATTTAAAATTTTATGACGTCTCCTACACTTTATGTGCTTTACTTCCAGTTGTACAATAGCGAAAATTGCGTTACCTTTTTTTTGCAATGTGATTTTATATATTGTTTGACAACCAACTTTTGAACGTTATACTTTTAATATTAAATATTCACGTAAAAAAAAGGAAGAAATAAATAAAATGTAAGCCATTTAATGTTTAAATTGTTACTTATTTTATTATTATATACTTGACTTGATAAGTAATGTTAATTGAATACTTATAGCTTGATTAACTTTTTACAGATTTTTCGCGATATTTTTTTATATTTACTCTTAACTTTCGGCCGGTCTGGAAAGAATCAATATAAATATAAAGAATTAACTCGAAAATGCGCCAACAGTTCATTTATAGCATACTTATAATAATCGCGTAAAAAAATTATAAATATTTTTGTTAATGTAAACAAAAAACCTTTTGTATTGCATAATTTTTGTAAATATCAGCTATAATCGAGCCATTACAAATGTCAGTAGGTATATAGTATATAAATTAAAAATATAGTAACATTACTGCACAATTAGTACGTTAAAATATGGCAACCGTAAAATAGAGAATAGACGCACCAAAATTAAAAGTAATCAAAATTCCCTGAAATAATTCCGTGTATAGGCGGTACTCAAGTAAGAAATGTTCGAAATAGTGGGTACAAAGGCGAAATTTTTGAACAAGCCGTCTTTTATTAAAACGTAAAACGCTCAAAGTCGACTCGGCCTACTAATTTGAAATAACCGTCGACCTTTCATACAAGTTTCAAGGAAAACAATGTTATTTATTCATCGGCGAGCCCTATTCGCCGCTGCCCTATTAACAATTACTCGCCGGAAACCTGGCCGGTTGGCGAAGCGATAATAATCTACGCTTTTTAATTATACCAATACGCCCCGCCCGTTGTAATTCATATGAAAACGTCCAATCATATTATTTGAGACCGCTGACGTGAAGTGTCGTCCGGTGAACTCGGAGAATATTAATCATTTAGTCGTTACGATTTCAGAATAACAATTCGAGGCTGGCTAACTTTTTCGTTTTCTGATTTTTTTTTTCACGATTCGTATTCGAGAATGCATTAACGTTTCGACGGGTTGTCGAATCTGCCACGATATAAATGATGATTGATTCGAGAGTCTGCAGCGTGGATTCGTTTGGTGTTTTGGAAAAAATCTTTTAGTTTTAGTAACTATTTTCTGTATTTATACTGATATGAATACTGTTTCTTTTTTAAATATCACGTATTTTTATTTTTAATGAATTTTAACGTCAAATTTCCGCATAGTTTAAGGAGGTTCCGCTTAAAAGTGTAAAAGTATTGTCGTACCTTGTTAAATTTCATAAAAAACAACTCGCTTTAATTCGACCATACTGTTTTCTTTGCTATATAACATGAATTTGGTCTAATAAGACCTAGCGTAGGGATTTTATTATCTCAAATTAAGCTACTATTGCGTTAAACAATTATTCTATATTCTACGGAACATATTCCGAACATCTATTTGATTAAAGTTACGTTGTTACGAACGACGCCTGTCGCAACCGACGGCCACACCCAAAAGCGTCTTACACTTAGGAATTGCCTATATAGCGTATAATTTACAGCTGCTCAGACGGATGCCCTCACAAATTACGATTCAAAATAACACATTCCCTGCACCGCGGCCACGGGTGGAATCGAAATTAAACATAATTGCTTAATTCAGACCGTTGTTTGCTCAGATCTCCGCTAGGGGCGCTGGAAGAAAGGGACGCGTGTGATATTCGTGTGTAAAGAAAAGGACAGAAGTTGCGGTTAGATGTAAGAAAGACGTTCGCGGGAACCTTCCAGGTATAGAGAATTATGTGTTAAGGATTCGAAAGTGGAATCATTAGAAATCGTTTCGTGCGTTAATGAAGATGCCGGGAAAAAGCTGTCCCGTCGGTTCTCGAATGATCAGTAAATTATCAAAAATAGTCTTTGTAGAATACGAATAAGACTAAACATCGGTTACTTGAATAAGTTGTTTATACAATCTGGTTCATTGTAATAATCTTGTTATTGTTTACTTTCAGATGTTGCTACTGCTGAAACACTGTTGTCGTAGTTGTTAAGGTATTTATTAAAGCAATATTTTATGTTATAAATTTATATACAAATAGCGTGATAGGAGTACATTAAAAGATTGTTATTTTGAGACATAGTACAATAAAAATTTACATAAACCATTTTTTTTTCCGTCTCACATTGCAAACTTTTGAATAGAGATGATGATGTTTATTATTTTTAACTACTATTAATGTTTTCATTGAGGGTAATTCTTATAAATCACAAAGTTATAATACACCACAAATTTACTCGTAAATCAGTAATTTTTTTAACCCTTAAACACATTTAAGTTGATATAAATGACGTTACAAACGCTGAAATTTGTTCACAACAAGCTCTTTTGACGTCTCATGGCGTATGATGTACAATCAAAGTTACACCGAATAATCCGAAACCCTGTTTTTCGGTAGCGAATGGCGGCAGAACGGAAATTGCGAGCCCTGAGCGACGTTCCGTTGTATTCTTTTATTTTAACTTTATAAACCCATTACATTAGATACCAAATGCCAACTTTGCCTCTTTCGTGGCAAAATAATTTAAAAACGGCCCCCACGGATTGTTATCTTGTAAACCCACCGCGGACCTGACGCGAAAAACGTTAATTTTGCATAAACGAAAAAGTTTTAACTCGATTGAGAAGTCATGACAATAGCACAGATAAAAAAAAACATAAAAGGAAAATATAATACTCTCTGGATTCGAAAATATAAAGAGCGATACGGCTTCATTAACTGCCAGTCTGACATGTTAAAACAGATGTTCCACCTTCGCGCTTGACGGATGGGTCAGGCGAGGTCGGACGCCATCTTGCGAGAGTCCCGCCAATCGTTGCTTCCCTGGGGTGCCTGTCAACGGAATAAGCGAAACAATTACGGGGATCGTGACTTTATAAACACCGCCGCGTAAGACACTGAATACGATGTAATTTAAAACGACCTCTTTTATAAAATACAAGTTCTTAATAATAGGATGCGTTGAATGATCTATCTCGAATCTAAAAAAGGGAACATGTTTTATGTCAGTATAACAACATTTTTTTTATATTTTTAATGAATAGACTTAGAAAATAGTCCTATTCTAAACGAACAAAAAACCCTAAAAAAGTTTATTGGACGCCATTACAGTGATTTCAAATACGAAATAGACCAATTACAAAAGTGGTTTTGATGAAAAGTGTATACAAGTAATCTCTTATCCCTAGATAGTCCTGAGAGCATCTATTGTACTGGATTAACTTCTTATTTAAACTACAGCTAGCTCCTTGCGTTCAAATTTAGACAATAGATATACTCCATACAAGTCGTACAACTTTTATCCTGATTCTCTATCGAGATAAAAATGTCCCAAATCAACACTACATAAATAACTCAGCACTGTAAACGTATTTATTGATCGTATTTTTTTAGTAAGCGTTTTTGTGCCAAAACACCCAGACAAGATACGTGCCAACGGAAAAAACTGCACCTATACCTCGAAAAACATAAACGACGCTGCAGACATGCTTATTTATTTGGCCGCAGGTTCCTATAATAAACTTGCACCTGTCCGAGGTGGTTCTCATTTTAATGAAGACATTTCTGTTCCTACGCAGGTGCTCGCTGCCCCGAGATCCGAAATCGACAGTTCATTATGTTCCCTTAATTCACCACGCGCTTTGTTTCCTTTATTCGGTTCTTAATTCACGTGGGTTTTTTTTACTTTTAATGTATCTTTATTGTCTCCCGGCCAATTTATTGTGGAACAAAACGGTATTATAAACCTGACGACCTGACCGCTTTAACAGATGTACGCAATTAAGATGTAAACTTTTTCATCGTAAGAAAAAATCTAAAACAGCAGGACGGACTCGGATTTTCAAGCGTTCAACGTTTTAATTCCTTCTAAACAATGCTAAAAGAGGTCGTGTTCTTGTTTTATCTCGTCAATGGGAAGAAAATAAATCTTCGGACATGTAACTAGCTCACGAAGCAACGATTTTTTTTTTGCTTTTTGTTTGTATATCGCCGTTCTCTACTATCTTCAATAGTGAAACATGTCTCGAATTTCAAATACAATCTTAGCACGAGATTAATCAATCTGTGGGATCATAAAATAAATAAGACTCTAAACTATCAAACAGTAAAATTCATCGTTAAATGTTGCTGAGACTTAAATTTCAAAGGCCAATCTTCCCGTTTAGTTAACTAATAAAACAGCTATGGAAACTTGGATCAACAGCCTTAAAACTGTCGTCATTATGTCCAATTAGTTGAAGTTTTCTTATTCGATTGAATTGTTTTTCGTGATTTGATCTCAACGGTTGGAATAAAACTTTCTAAGGGACCTTTATAAAGATCTCCAATGAGATGATTATCTCGTTTTAGTTACGTCTGCGTGGATTGAACCGTGTACTGGGGTTTTATATGGTAATTGAAATATACGTGGTTTAAGGAATTGCTTTTGGAAGTTCGTTATCGATTGCCTCACTGATTGGATCTGTATCTTAAGCCAGGAAATATGTTGCCGACGGTCCTGGGATATGAGCAACGAAAATTATTACTGATAACATCGGTATCGGTTACATGAATTTTAATGGTCGTATCGGATGCACAAACCCAATTTACTTTATGAATATGTGATATACGACCTCAGATGGTTGTGTAACAGTTATGATTTCATCCAAGATATCGCTTTATTAGTTACCATCGTAGCATAATCAAATATATAGTTTATTGTTTAAAATTATAGCTAAGCGTTAATGTCGTATATAATATCGTAGCTGCCTCCGTAGCCCAGTGGGCGTGTGCTTAAGAAACCGAAGGTCGTGGGTTCGAATCCTGCGGGGAAGCAACAAATTTTAATTGTTGTTTCCTAGTTGGTTAGGGCAATTTGGGCTGATCACCCAATTGTCTGAAAAATAAGATGATGCGTCGGATGGGCATGTAAAAAGTCGGTCCACCCTCCAACTCGCATTGGACCAGCGTGGTGGGATACGGTCCAAACCCCTTAATGAATAGGAGTGTATTAGGGGAAGCCTAGCCTTATTTTTTCGTATCATTTATAAACAAGTCAAAGAATAATTGCATCGTGTGACTTTTATTTGGTACCAAAATCAGACGGAACAAAATCTCTCCAGTAGATTCCTCCTATTGTACTCTAGCCAACCGAAATCAGTCAACTTATCTTAAAAAAAAGTCTTTAAATATGGCCTCTTTTTCTTAATTATGGTCAAACAATGTAAAAACATAATCACCCACGACAATCATTCGCCAGTTGCTTGCATATTTTTGCAACATTAACTAGTTCGAGCTCAATAGTCATAATTCGGTAGCCAGGTAAGATGACCAACAGACCTGTCTTTATAGTACACTAACATCGTACCATACGGCGCGGACTATTGTGAGCATACGACGACAAAAAAAGGACAATAGAGACCGAGCAGATGCGCGGAGATACTGCACAATTAATTTTATACGTTCTCAAAAATAACGTCTCCATCCATAGGAAGCCATTCCTCTGAAGATTTGACGTGTAGTAAATTCTTGTGGCGATGTATCTTTAGTTTTTTTTTTTCATTTGCTTTTCTATCGCTGCCGTTTGAACATATTTATTGAGTCATTTAAACGATAACTTGGTGTGTGAACTAATTTTTAATAATATGTACGAACTCTTCACTTTTTATGCAATTAAACATATACTGTTTATTAAAAATATTTATTATTACAATTCCGAAGATATTATTTGCTTTACTATGCATATTATTATTGATGTTAAAAACTGTTAGTGTGACTCAGTAAATTAAATAGATAACACCATATTTATGTGTGCGAGATTGGTAAACGACGTGAAGGATCATATTTTTGACCGACTTCCCAAAAGAAAGAGGTTATTAATTTGGAGCGTATTTTTTTTTAATATATATATTATCTCGTTGCTCCGCTCCTGAATCTGAATTTTTGATACATAGATATTAGCTGTCATTTGGTCCATTTTTTAACTAATATTGTCATAAGTTTAACGGATATTTAAGAAGTTAAGAAAATTTTGGCGTTAAAAATAACAGCCTCTAGCGAATATGCAAATATGCTTATGCTTTAATAATAACCCACAATAAGCATTTTAATGTAAACATTTTTAAAAATTGCAACAGTCATATTTAATGCTCATATAGGATAATACAGTTTAAAGTTCACTTAAAAGTTATTGCAATTAAAAAAGACAGTCTATGTACATAAAACGTGTCATAGACAACATTTTAAAGAAATGATTATGTTAAAAGATATCAGAGTTTTAAAATGAGGCGGCACAAATTGCGACGCAATATCGTACAGAGAGCACGTTGTTACCTGCATATATTGCACAAAATAGTTATACGCTGTTTGAAATAGGTCGTACTTTTTTGTTAAAATTGTAAAAGAAAGCATGATTTGAATACGCTTTCAGACTAACAGTTCAAGAAATAAGAAATCTCGTCTGAAACACCTAGACTCCTGCAAAATGCTAATTCCGCATTCAAAATGACTAAACCCCACCGCCTCGATGCACGGCCGTCATCAGAAATATTAAAAACGTGTCACGGGAACGCCATTAATATACAAATGGATTCAATCCCAACTCCCAACCGGCGACAGATGGCCAAACCCTCCCCATATTCGCATTTCCATCGCGCACAAAGGACCGACGCGGGGTTTTTTTCCGAACCACGAACTATTACAACAACAACAAATAAACGCAGCTCAAATGCCAACCCCGCGATACCGAATGCAGCGTTTGATTTGATTGTTAAATTATTATTTTGCACACGCAACACGCTCCGCTTGTTATTGAAGCGAATGCGGTCACAGTACAATGGAGTTGCTAAATTATGAAATGAATTAATATTTGATTGACTCGCCAAGTTTAGGGTACTGCGATGAATGTTACAATGGCAATTAATAATTATTGATCGACGGGGACAAAGGCTGAGGTACAGTTGACACACTTTCATCGGGGCTTCACATTGGGGGTCAAAGTTATTGCTTGTTCAATCTATACGCTGTTGATGATTAAAAATTAATAGCAAATCAAAAATTTTGGTTCAAAAAAGAATGGCTAAATTTAATCAGAACATGCCAAGTTCTAAAACTTTTAATAGGGAAAGTCTTTTTAATTTCTGTGTGATATGTTAATATATTTAAAATTATACCATGTTTATTACTGGTGTAAGACTATCGTTTTATTCTAAATTCTTGATTTTCGATAGTTTGTATTCTTGCATCTACCTGAATATTTTCTCAATGCAGTAAAATTTCTGTGACCGGACAAAACGTCTTCATATTTTTCGTTTTTACTAAGATACTAAATCTCCGTGAAAGTTTTAAGCTCAAGACTAAGAGACTATTGCACCGTTAAACTTTTAAGCGTTTAAGTTCCAAGGAAAATGTATTTACTTTATACAAAGCCAAATAAGGTGGACACTTTTCAAAGAAAAACTATTTATAATTTAAAATAGAATAAAAATCACTTTTTAACCATGATTGTTTGGTACATTTTTAAATTAATTTTTCTGTATGCAGTTAACAGTTTGATCTCAAATATTAGTCTGTAATTGCATATCATTTTCGTACTTATTAATAGTTCTGTTAACTTATTTAAGTTCATAATCCCGCTGTCTCTCTTAAGACGTACACATATATAGTCATTTTAATAATTCGATTATTAAATTTGAGTGAAAAAAGATAAAATAAATCAGTGTTGCAAGTCACGTACTTTACTGAGAACGACCAGTGGAATCTTTACCTTATGAAAAAATGTACAAGTCGATATGAGTAGTAACAACAAACGGAGATTTCGTGTTTGTCCGTCAGTCAGTTAGCAAAACACCATAAACGGATGCGGTCCTTCTATCACGTGGCGCTAAACGTTAATGTTGTTTTAGGTCCCCCGGCGCCAAACATATGGCGCTGAACAACTTCGAAGCTCTAAAACATTTCAATAAAGGACCGTTTACGATTGTAGTCGAAAAGTTTTTTTGCTCTCTCTCCGCGGAGGGATCGTAAAGTTTGTTTACCCCCAACACTTGTCAGGATGACTGTCGGAAAATGGTCCAGCTACTAATGCCGCTTTATTGTTTTTTTTTTGTCAACATAATGGACCATAATGTGCAATTATTAAAGCGGTTATTGAAGTGTACAGAATGTTGCTTTTAATGTAGGTGTCCTATTTACAGGCTCTGAGTATAAAAATATATCCACAGTGCCTATCTCAAGCAGATTTGTATCAATAACTGTATTCTATTTTGGAAGTCAATCCTAAATATCATGACTTAACACCGCGTGTTCTAGAAAGGCAATTGATTATCGCATACGCAGCAAAATCAAATGCCAAGGCGTACCGCGGACCATCAAATGGACCTCTCGCCTGATGCAATAAAAAAAACACGCATTTATTTAATATCTTCCTGAAAATAAACGAGGCCCCAACTTTTAACGTAATAAACTTCTGCGTTTTCCTCGAAACCGTCGTGAGCAGAAATTTTGAACACCGTTACAAGTGAAACTTGTTCTGAACGACGCCGACACAAATGTTTGAAGTCTCTCGGCTCATCTGCATGTTAATTAACAAACAGAGTGTATTCGTTAAATAACATTAAACAGGAATTAGAGTCGGAACGGCCCACTGCGTCTTATAAAACAACACACCTTTATTGACATAGCTGGGCGAATGGCCAAGACAACGGGACGTGAGACATAAAAAGATTGTCAAGCGAACACAAAAACATGACAATTCTTTCATATTAGCATTTTATTTAGCGCGAAGCTTATAATATGATAATTATTAATAATTATTTGTTTAATTGTTATTAATAACATTAATTCTTAACAAAATATAACAAAACCAATATTAAGCAAAAAGGTATGAAACCTTTTCACTTCATTCTTAATTATTTATTTTAATCAAAATATTTATCTGTTGTTCAGAAAGCAAAAAGCTAACTTAGTACCTAAACATTGACTTGGTGTCTATTTTTGATCTGATCTCCTTATAATACCTAAGTCCCAAAATCTTGATCATTTGAAGCAGGATAAAGATAAATTATAAGTATTTATTTTTATTAAACATATACGCAACAAATAGTCCACAATAGAATAATAATAGAAAAATTTATTGCTAGATAAATGTCATCACTCTTTACGAATACGTGAAAAATATTATCTCCATTGTAGAAAGTCATCGTTGCGTTAATCTCTCACTAATTTCCAGCTTCATCAATCATCCCTCAAGGGAACGTAATTTGTGTAACCATATGCCGCGTCCTCAAAATCTTTACCTGCGCCAGCCGTAAACGTATAACCGAAAAAAAAGGTGGCAACAATAATGACATACCAGAAAGTCGGTGTGATGTCTCAATTTATGAAGTCAAGTTTACGACCAGCAGCAGCCAATCGCTTCTAAGAATTATTCCCTGATAGGTTATAGAGATTTGCAAAAAATCATATCAGATTATAAGTAACTACGTAATATAATTAACAGGGGTTTTTGCTGAGTCCATTAGAATGTTTTCTTTTGATGACTGATTTTAAACTTTAAGTAAGGGCATTGGCTTAGCGAGATTTAATTTATTATCTCTGGATATAGTGTACTGAGATTTTGAGCCACAGATTATTTTTGAATATTTTAACTATGTAAGTATTGATAGTGGCTCCTGTCCATTCTATAGTTTATACTAATAACACACTATCAAATATGGAGCCCAAGATAATTTTATAACCTATCGATATCCCCAAAAGCGTTTGTTTTTCCGTTGATTTTGCTCGATCACGGCTCATTGTCCACCAACGCTGCGTATCCACTCGACATTCCGAATTACGAATAAAGTTATATATCACACGGCCACTTATCTGATCGACTGGACCTCCAACTTTCCGAGGCCAATTTGACGGCTCATTCCCTAACCGAAATTTTCGGATTCACCGAGTGTGAACGGGTGAACCAAACGCGTGAAGTTCCGAACTCTCCCTCGTTCGAACCAAACGGTTATAAGTGCGCGACTTCCAAGAAGTTATAGATTGTTATCGAGCGCGTTTTTTTTTTGCTTTAAACATCGGCGACGCTAACGAAGACTGTACCTGTTCTCCAAACGAAATGTCGCTACGAGGGCGTTAGTCACGATGAGCGGGCGAGATGGTATAACCGATCGCCACTGACCAGAATGCGGAGTGCCGACAAGATCCGATTTACGATTTGGTGACTGTCATAAATACGTCCGAGCGGTGCTGTGTATCGGGTGACTGTGTCACTGAATCACCTTCATTGCTCTTCGTAACTATGAGATATCTGGGACCGGTGACAATTCCGAATACACTGCGGCATTCTAAAGGAGCTTTTTTTGCTGCAATTTTTTTATTTAGTTCACAATCGTCTGTATCGTTATTCTTAGGATAACAAAAAAAACAATAATTTTACTTCTTGTTATATATGACTTTTAACCTTTCGATTAAACATATTATCAATATATCAATTTAACAATAAGTCATGCCTAGAAATAATTCAATCGGGCAGTTGCCATGTGTTTTAAATTAAATTAGGCAAATTAATTCTAAAGCCGACCTTTTGTATTAAATTTTCCACCCCAATCGTGTGTCCTTATATGTCGGGAGTAACGCTCTTTGTAAACCGTATCGAAATTAAGATAATGGATAATGTCTGACCGAATTTCTATTTTGTCCCTGTCCCGTTCTACGGCAGCTGTTGCGTCCGTTTTTTATATGCGGCCGGCCGTTATACATTGGCGCGGTCTCATAAAAGTGAGCAGGTAATACGCCTCGTAATTGGTAATGACTCTATGAGCCGCGATGGAAATGTTCGGGTAACTCATTTTAAATTATGATACAGTATCTACATGGTCAATCTCGTTGTATTACGTAACGATTAAGCAAGTTTCACAATCAATGTTAATGTTTATCGGCTAGCAGCCGTAAAAAATCGTACGGGTAATTTGACTTTTGTATTTAAATTGTGTGTGTTTTGGCGTTGAATTGTTTTTTTACGAAATATTTTGAAATACATTTATTGTTGATTCAAGCTTATGAGAATGTACTTGCCAAATTTATGTTTAATAATGTTTTTCTTTATATTACAGTAACAATTTCAAAAATTCGAAAGAAAATTTGAGTTAGTGACTTTTGTTGGTAAATAAAACAAAGATAAGAAATTCCATACGACCTGTTTTTCTAAGATTCAATGCAGCACGCTATATAGGTAGTAGCTTTTCGAATTGTGATTAAACTAATTACGGAGACAAATAATTATATACAGTTTTAGAGTAATTAGTGTTTGCGGTTAAACAAGCACTTAGCAGTTCTACCGGGATATGTCTTTATAATTAGACCTAAGCGACAGAATAGTAGGAAGTAATTACACACAAAATACATAAGTAAGATTATACTTAACATTCCGGAATGTATGAGTACTGAATTTATATTGTCAAAAAGAAATAAAAAGCTTTATTGAGATAAAGAAAACTGTAAAACATTGACTAAGGGTATTTTTTTATTCAAAAACAAAAACGTAACAACTCATTACTAGTGACATTAAGAACACATTAGTGTATGGCGAGCTCGGAAAATATACTAATGCAGTAAATGAAATGTTCATAGATAAATGTTTTTCATAGTATGTTAAACATAACACATATATTTACATATTTTTTTTCTTGCTAAAAGACCGGTTTTTTAATAATAAAAAATCAAACTAAAACAAAAATCTTAGAAACGAACTCAATCGCGAGTAAGTGGTGTTAACAATTTTTTAGATGTTTCTTACGAGTTCCGCCAGTACGGGACTAATCTGGCAGTACATTTCGAGTGAGAGTAATTCCGTTTTATGCACCCTTCAAAAACAAATTCACTGACAAGTTAGACACAGTGCGTGGTGAGTTTTTACGCCGTTCCTACGGCTGTTAAGGTTTTACTGTCAAGTTTTATATCGCGCCGGTTGTCTAGGAGGGCTTTACAACCTATTTTATGTCACTCGTTCGTCCATTGTTTAGACAACCTCAGCCAATGTACCAACTACTTGGCCTTTGTACTTTATTGCCACTACAGTAATTGCGCTGCAGAAGTAGAAAATATTATTGCAGCATTCATAAAGATGAGGATTTCTTTGTACCTGATTATAACCTTCTAGCCTAGCAGTTTCCCATGTTATCATGGGGTGGGCTTATAATCCATTGCAATTTACATGAATAATGCCTTCCTGTAGATCGACTGGAATCTTTTATAACCCAAAGGGTAAACTCCATTTATCGAATAAAGTAGTTGCTAGCGATTGCGAAAGATAGTCTTGTCAACCGGAACTTTTACTATTACGAATGTAGATAGAATTAGAATGTAGATGTAGATAGAATGCATCTAACTTTTTTGAAAATCGGCACAACAACCAACCAACCAAGTAAACACTGTAACACTAAGTTTATCTTCGGCAGGATTAGAACTTGCGATCTCCAGTTTGCGAAGCAAGAACCCATGTCATTCGGCTTCGGAGACGCTTACTTCCTCACCTTATTAATAACACAAGACTTATACTCGACTTATCACATCTATACCTAGTTAACGGTCGACTTACCGTTCAAATCCGGAGCAAATTCCGTTTAATTCGGGAATTCCCAAAACCAGTGATTCAAATGCTCAACGACAATAAATCTCATGTAAATGGATGAAAAGTTGCACAATACATATCTGAACTAACGCCGTCTTCCTGCCCACGCCCATAATTCAGGCCGAGAGTTATTGGTATAAATTAAATAAACATTTCGAGTGAGACATTCACAATAAATGGTCGAGTCAACGCGAAATTTACAACGAAAATTGATATTAACACGGACAGTGATGGAGGTTGCAGTTGAATTGTTGATTTAAATACGTTGCAAGATATACGCCAATTATTCATCAGCTAAAAGAGTCTTGGAACTGATGAGAACTAAAATTAGTATCAAAGACTTATGGAACTAATAGAGAAGGTGTTTATGGAGATGGACTGGCGCCATATTAAAGCCTTACGCAATTTATAACCAACAAGAGCTCCTGACATTTTGGCACTCATATTATTAGACATTACGCTTTGTTTCCATAAATTCTATGTCCTATTTAGTTTAAACTTATATTATAAAATTAATCATTGTCTTCACCCATGCGAAAACTATAATCTAAAATTAGAGAAAGAATATAATAAACAAATTCGCTGCAGTGCCGTTATTATTATGAGTACCATAGATAAAAAAGCGTAAAATGAAGTAAGCGCTATCTATAATACCACGGAATAATCACGTAACATTTGATGATGACCGTAAACCGGTTGATGGCCAATCCCGAGTGGGTGTTAATCTTCGTCCGATATTCATACGTCCGAGTGAAACTAAAAGCAATAAAAAGTGAGATTTTACGATACAAAATCACTAAAAACCATTGATCGCCTTGGGTGGTCATTGAAGCTGCACGTTTCTGGTCCAATAAATAGTTTGTTAAAACAACAGATGCACCAGTCGTTAACTATTGTCTACGAGTTATACGGAGTGAAGTCGGTTTTTAACATCATCAGATAATTATAGACACTTGGGGTGTTGTTTGATTTTATTCCTTTTACAATTTCGAGGGGTATTGATGGGGATTGTAAAATTAAATGTCTGTCTCTTATCTTGTGATGGCTTTTGAAAAGTACTATAAACCTTGATAAAAGTAGTTATAAATAGGTTACACGAGTAACTTTTCCAAGTTTTTGTAGTACTAACTATCGCATATGTAGCTCCTTCTGCATTGTAGATAGGCAGCATTAATCGCTCATCATGAGGTAAGCCTTCTCTTTAATTGCTTATAACAACAACAAAATATGTCCATTATTAATAAACAAAATGTATTCATTGCGAGAGCAATCGCAGAACAGGCTGCTTCATACTGCATAACTTCATACTACTAAATTGAACATAATACACAATTTTAATAGGTCACGTTTGTTGTACCGTTTTCTTTTAAACACTCGGTGGATACATCGAGTTAATAAGATTTGAAAGGATTGAGTCGCAATAATTTTAATTCAATTTATAAATTAGCTACACTATTTACTGTTTTTAAATGCATAAACAAAAGAATCGTGCGTTAATTAAAAACATTTACAATTAATTACGAAAGCAAATAATTAAAAAGGTAATGGTATATGTTTTTATTTAATAAGATTATATTATTGACTTCTAACGTCAATCAAATGTAATTTAAACTATCCTAATAAAAAAAACTTATCCTCAATGATTACTATTGATATCTCGTCTTATTCTCATGTCGAAGATACGGCTTATTAGTCATTTGAAGTGTTCATACATCAACACGTAGTTATGTAGCTATCGTTCCTTCGGATCGGCAGTCGCGTAAGTCCCGGGACTGGATTCCGAGGCGATGTCGACGTGATATTTCATCTCGGAGACATCTGTCAAGTCGAACAAGATCAACTTTGTCGCTGGCTGCGGTATTAATTTCCCTTTGCTCCCGTTTATTGCCCGTGATTGGGTTATTTCCGTGACAACTTTTCTCTTCGCTCCCGCTTCTAAAATGAGGAGCGGTTGATGTTTTTTTTTTTTTAATTCCCATTTCATTTCTATCGACTCTCACTCTTAACAAGTTTGTGAAGTAACTTTTGAATTTTATTTTAGTCGTAACTTTCTCTGCACTTGTTTTGGAGCGATGATAATTCCAGCCTTGGTTCCGTAATAAAACTTATTAAGGCAGCGAAATATTAATAGACTCGTGTAGCTGAAACATTCACGTATAGAGGTAGTAATTCAAAGTTAACGTCGCTTAAGTTAAATACACACGAAATGAGGAGTTCATTTGGATTTGAATTCTAATTAGTTTGCTGCTTACTTCTTTGGATGTAGGCCAAGTAGCATTGAATAAGTTAGTTAAAACTGTGTTAATTTTAATACATTTTTCAATGGGCAAAATCTTAAATAACATTCTTAGAACACGTTTCATGATCATATTATTAAAGTGTATGCAGGCAATGTCGTTATAAACTTCTTTATAACGGGTTTTAACTTCTGCTCAAATTACAGTAATAATTATCATTTTGACCCATTTAAAGTTATAATATATTTTATTACTTTTAAAATAATATAGTTTTCCGTCATGATTTTGAATTATTTAAATTCACTTTCAAAAATAATCATAGTTTTAAAGTAACAACTGATATATATTAAATGTATCTGCTTCACTGGCTCACACTGAGTAAACTTTGCATATAAAATAGCTGCAGGCAGTAGTGCGCAATCTTCATACTGTATTCTGGTTTGCAGGCTTTACCTAGTTCAGTAACAGAATAAAAGTAACGTTATATGCTATAGCTTGAGGTGATGATAATATTTATGGTGTATTGCATTTCAGTTAAATATTAAAAAACTTTTTTTTTATTTCTATTTCTATTTTTATCTCGAAAAAAAAAACAGGCGCCGGCCTGTCTTTTTACATATATTTTTTTTATTTGTATAGATATATTTTTCATTTATCTATACAATAGAAAAATTGCGTATCTAATCAAAATAACCATATCAACATAACCGATTTTAAATTATTACGTTGTGTTATATAACCGATACATGTAACAGAACAAAATTTTATAAAACTTGTCTGTTTGTTTGTTGGATCGATCTCTACAATGGCTGGTCCAATTTGACTGAAAGATAAATAGTGTAACTGGGATTAACTTAAGCTACTTTTTCTTACAAAACAAACTAACAGAACTATAAAACAAAGCAACAGCTAGCTTATATATAAATTATAGTTCGTACTCATATCAATTACTAAACAAATAAAGTATGATCGAGAGGGCAACGATAAAATTTATTTGAAACGGGGAACGTGTTGCCGTGATTAATGCCGCGTCGATACCAGATTAGGGGGACAATTGTTTCTTCAAAATGTATTCACGTTATCATTGCCCTCCGCGGACGTGTTGATGCATACGAACGGGATCGAATGTTGACGGGACCAATTTATTTTTCACTTCTCGCTTATTTGTCAAACAATAAATCGGGCGATGTTATACCTATGGGTTTGATCGATGAATTTAGTTCCGATTGGAGAGTACGTAAGCTTTTTATGTTGATAAGTAGACGCACCAGTTGGACATTTATATAGTGATAAGCAACGTGCTTTTCTCGTATATAATAATAGCGTAATAAAATAATTTCCTTTGGATAGAATATATAAAGGTGTGACGCATAACCTTTTTGCATCTGATAGAGTAGAGGCCCACAATAGTAGCCGTTTAGTAAAAATCTCTTACTTTAAGCAAAAAAATGATCTACATGTCCATACCATTCTTTAAAATATTGTTATCAGAAGGAAAGAAGTGAAACAGTTTGAATTTAAAAAAGACAGTAACATTAATAAGTACATAAGTTAGGTATAGAAAATGTAGAATGTAGTTTTCATTCCTAATAAGTATTCCATACCAGTCCTGTAATATACTCAGTTGGAAACGGTTTAATCTTCTAGACGAATAGAGAATCGTCTTAAACCAGGCGTGAGGAACAGAATGCTTAATTCATTAGTTAAACAAAAGATTAGATGGTTTCAAGTGAGAAACTTTCACCGTTTAAAGACAGAAGAAATAGGGAAAACAATTAAGTTCTTACGGAGAAAAGAAAAAGTTTTCTTCGGAACTAAATACGACGAAAATCACTTTAGCGAGTATAGGCGAGCAGCCCGGGTTTCTTTTGCGGCGCAAAAAGCGCTCAGAGGTGAAGCGACGGGGCGTCATACATTTTGATGCCGCCGTTTTTGCTTTGTCTTGTTATTGTTGACACAAAAACGCTTGTTGCCCGCCCGTCTACGGTTTTTGCCCGCTTGACAAGTTACTTCAGCGGGCCAACTTTAATACGTCGTGAATAAGTATCTCATTATTCCTCGGCAGCGCACTCTGAGTAATTGTCGGCACTCGGTTTCGGAGGGGAAAATGACAAGTATCGAAATTTGTGTTGAGTTTATTTATTCGCTTGACTCATCGCCGATATTTTCACGAAAGTCGAATCGAACGGATCATTATTGTGTCGATAAGATATTTATGCTCACAAGTGTAGCACAATTACTTGATAATTTTCTTTTATATCTTTTGTTTTCTCATTCTTAAGGGCATGTTTATTATTAGTACAGTTAATTTAACTATGTACGTAATGGTACCGTATTCATGATTAGAATTCGATACAGAAATCATAAAATATACTACAATACAGTGTACTGATTGTATTTGCTTGACTGCTTCTGTACTTATGTTTATACTTGTTACAATACGCTATACTGGATTCAATTGAAAGATAAAATTAACATAAAAATGTAACTCAACCTACTAAGCTATAAGAGGATTGTTGATATTGCTAGGTGATCGACGTCACTATCACTATTCTAAAATAACTCCGATGCATTTTATTATTTACATCAACTTTGTTTAATATTGGGCTTTAGAATAATATTACATATGATTTACACTTAGGCTGTGGTTAATAAGTTATATAACTTTGAGTCAAGAAAACATACATAATTTTTAAACGAGAACGATTTAAAATAGACTCTTACAAAAAAGTGACTCTCGAATATCTAATTAAAGTGACAAAGAAATGTCCCGGGGTGTATTAACTTTTCATAATCTCAACAGAAAACGCTAAAAGGGTGGTTTCGTGACAACGAAATGAACTGTCAACCGCGACATTTTAAAATCCAATTACACTGCAGCTAACAAACGCAAGGATTTAAATTAGCCTTCACTTTGTTTGAGATACCTCTCTTTCTGCTTCGGAAAGTAAGTATTGTGAAAACCTTTAAGGTTTAGAATATCACAACTAAGAAATTGTTTTGACATTTTGTGTTATAGGTTTAAATGATTTCAAACATTTCCTACACATAATGTTCTTACAGCGAAGTTGCATTCTCTCAAGATTCCTTAATAATTTCATCATGATCATCGCCATGCACATCATGAACGCCACTGCTTCCGACTTTTAGACGTTCTCATCCAGCCCACACCGGCCACTTTGCAAATTTCGTCAATACATATTGCCGCAGGGCGTCCTACACTACGTTTACTCCACAATTGAATATTTTTTATACTCAGATAAAGTAGTTTGCTGACTCTAGGCAGTGCTTAGTGAAAAAGCTCTGTCGCTACAAGACTAAACGATGATATTAATAGAACTTCACAAATAAAAATACCTGAATATGACTCGTTGTCAGCTCCATTTTGTCTAAATTAGACTCAGAATTGATTATTAATGACTTATTGCAATTAGCGTCAAGAACGGATATCTCGGTGACTACGTATCATTGCTAGATATCTGAGACTATCACATCAATTCTGCTAAGTGAATATATAAAACTATTATCACGGTTTCAAACAGAAACGAGTTATCAAACAATTTAATTCATCCTTCTAGGAAGAGACTACGCACTAACTTAATAAACTTTTATTTGTACAAGAAGGAAAGCTTCAATCAATCAATCAGTAACAACCGTTCACTCTCGAATCGAAATTTCAAGGAAGACAAACGCACGGTGACAAATGTCACAGTAATTGCCGCCTTGTACCGGCAGCGGAGATTTCACAGGGAGATTTTTTTTTTTATCTGAAAGCGAAAATCGCAATCGCTTAAATAAGTCAGTGCACGATTGATGAGGCTCCTATTGGAGACGGGAAAAAACGGATGTCCTTGTAGCGAGTTGATTGGTACAGAGTAGGGAGGATTAGCAGGCACCTGTTAACAATAATCCTGTTAACTTAAGAATGTTATGTTCCTCTAATAAAGATTTTCATCTCATATTAATTTATAGGTATATATCATGTATGTACAAATAATATTTAAAAATTAACGTTCTGAAATAATAGTTTAGTATGGATTTTTTTTTAATTTCACTTTATTTTAAACCTTCCATAACTTGACTTAGATGCTTTTTTGTGATGGAAATGCAGATAGTGCTTTCGTGGTTATGTTAAATTATATCTAGTATGCAATTGATTATCTGTTTCGCTTAACTTTAGTAAGTTTAATATAAATATTGTGAGTTCTACTATAAACTACTCTATGTCAGGTGCGACCGCAATCCTTATTCAAACTTCACGGAGGTCTTAGCTTTCCTCAATTCACTCCGTATCGCTGAGCAAAACTTGGGGATTTACGGCTATAGTAGCAAAAAGGTGCCTATAAACCTTAAAGCGTTTTAGTAATCTTGGAGAAGGAGTCTCATTCCAGCTGTTTTGAGTGCACTAAAAGCATGAATTAAGCTTTATGCAATATTTTCATGACAGATCGATATACTTTAACTGAGTTTTTTTAAGTTGACATGTTCACATATTCAAAATGAATTGGCTAAAAAAAATTTATTAACAAACCGAAAACTATATGTAGCATAGAGCTTGACGCTGTCACGACTATTGCTAGAAATTACATTTATACCTAATAAATACCATTTTTGTAACAAATGCTTAATAAACAGTTACAACTATACTACCAATAAAAACAAACAAATATCTTTTGCATTGTTTACTTATTTAACAACGATTTATTAAAAATTCGATAAAACTGACATCTCGCATCGGATCATTGCAAAATCTCAGAGCGGGCAAACACTCCGCCCACCGGTTCCAGACGCGATAATCGTAAATTTCATTTCGGTGTCACCGCAAAAATAAAAAAAAGCCTCCCCGAAATTTACGACCTATCCGTTCGGCAACTGTTTTTGCTGAGTGCACAATTTGAAGCGGCCAAATCTGCGGGAACTTTCACTCGAAATCACCGGATGGTTTGTCCACGAATGAACGCAAAGTGGGATAACGAATACGCAAACAAAACGCGCAAATCGGATTGTTTCTTTTCATTCGTATTATAGTAAATCAAGTAATAGAGTACCTGCGGTGTAACCATTAAAACCGAGTACACTCGTACTAGTACTTCTATTTGTGGACCACTCTAAATTTGATAGCCCTGGGGTTGGGAATTTAATTAATAGCATGACAGTCGGCGAAGTGATCACTCAGAAAATTAGGAAGTTCGTGCTACGGTTTCGACTCACAAGGGCCGAGATCTCTATATATAACAAAACTATCATTTAATTTCTGATCAATAGAAATGAAAATTAGATTCCGGTATATATCAAGTAAGTCAGAAAAATTTACCTTTATTTAATATATGCATCTACTATGAGAAATACGTAAAGAAACATACATTACAAATACATAATTAATTTTGTGTACAGCGGAGTCAATTACGTCTATACATCATGGTGGAGTATCAGAACTTTACTACCAGATTATAACTTTACTTAGTATTAAGCAAAATAAATAGGCGGCTGCATTACTTTAACTCACAAGTGGATTTCCATCAACTTTTTATGAACGACTGCGCCACATCAAGCGTGTTGGAGCAGTGTTTACTTTTTGATCAGTACCGAAATCACGACCCGAATCGGTCCCCACAGCGTTTGTGCGGCGTACGTGCGTACAAAATTCCGTCTCATTCGAGCGACGCTGCGGTTTAACGTTATAAAACAGTTTTGGATCGCGTTCCGGAGTGCGCTCTATCCACGAACGTATTTACTCTACTAAAGATATGGTGAAGTCAGTATTCCCGGTTTCTACTTTTATATTTTATGATTTTGGTATTACTTGGATATAGTGCTCGTTTCGAGGTATATAAGCGTACATGTATTTGATAAACAAGTAGAATATTATTGTTTATGAAGGTTAAGTCAGAATATTTAAATATGAAAATATATATGAAATTATACGAATAATGTTTATTCGATTTCAAAATGGCTTTAAAAAAAACACAGGATTGTTATATTTTTTCTTTGATCAACAGATTTCACTTAATTGTGTTACCATAATAAGATAAAAAGATTTTATGATCCTTTTAATTTAGTTGGACTATTACTTAAGTTTATTAATATGAGATAAATTAGGACCGTCTATCTATTATTTTAAGTAATATTTCCATATTACTATGCCTAACCCACCTTACAATTATCCCTACTTGTAAACATACTCGTTCCTTTAATATATTTAATAATGATATTGCTCTTGGCGTCTTATCAAATTCCACAGTTCCTGTATAAGTAAACTAATTTAAAAGATATTACTTTATATAAACAGACTTGAGCAGCATCTCCAAGAACTTTGTTTTCGGCCCACTCATTAAATTACCGAAACGGATTTCGAGAGATGTTCAGACATGCAAACGTTAACTTCGCATCAAGAGTTTAGGAGAATTACTTATAATTGGTGCGCTTATGTACATTGAATTAACTCCCCACTTTGATGGGTGAGAGCGGGTCTGAATGTACGATTGTATGTGTTTACTGAAGCACCTCCGCTGATCTCAAATGCTCCTTTACCGCAACATCTAAAAGGGCCGAATATTAAGCGGCTACGTACTTTCCATTTGTAACTCGAATACGTGCTAATGTACTAAAGACATTCAAAATACAATTCTCTTTCTAAATAATACAATTTCTATATAATACTTTATAATATAATTCAACTGCCTCAGTAGCCTAGTAGTATGGGCTTGCGCTTCCGAAACCGGAGGTCGTGCGTTCGAGTCCTGCGGGGACTTCGCAAATTTTTTAAGTTGTTTATTACAATTGTGCGCTCTAATAAGTCCTGATATCTGATAACTCGAAATCAACAACTATAATGTCCTTCACATTATTACTACATAATTCTTTGTATTATTCTATTTACATAGCAACCATTTGCAGATTAACATTGATAGATTTTTACGTTTTATTAAAAAACATTAATGTGGCACTCTGCCTAAAAGGGTAAAGGCGCCCAATTCAATCAAATCCGCGGTTTGTGATCCCTTTTTCAATATTTTGTAATAAAGCATAAATAAATTATCGACATTGTTATTTTTAAAACCTTTTATAGAAACTATTAATAATATATTTTTTAACACCTTTTGTAGATGAAGTTTAATGAAATTACGGTGGATGTTTTTTTTTTAAAATAAGTCAACGTTCCTCTTTATGTGCGAAAACAAGAAAGCGATCGTTTTTATGGTCCAATCACAAGTAAAATCACAACTCTTTATAGTAGGGCAAATAGCTTATCTTTTAAAAAAGATTATTCTGGTCTAATGCAATAACAGTGATAACTAACATTAATTCAAATTTTATAATATAGCTGGGAAATCTATGTTTGTTATGTCATCTCTAATAGTTTGCCTTGTGGAACAAAGATCGATTAAGCCATAAACGTAAAATGTACTTTTATTATATTGTTAGCTCTTATCTTGTCAAGTTATTTGGTCTAATTAAAAGTCTACACTTATTGAAGATTTATATGCTATATGTTTGTATTCTATGTTAAAAAGTCTGTTTAAATTTTAATCTAATATATTATTAGATTATGTTCTAATTTTATATGATTTCTTTGCTATTACTTTTAAGATTATTCTTTCTACATATTATATAATATTCATAATCGAAAAATAAAAATTGAATATTAATAAATTTTGCGATAATTTCAAAGCTATATCCAGACTTTAGTAAATATATTATGTACTTCATCACTTGATATTTCACTTCGCTAGTAATTATTCTAAGCACATCTCCTATCAAATTAAATTACAAAGGTTAATCAAAGCCAGCCTTTCTTATTATACTCAGACCGACTTGTTTTCGCCTAGGTAAATGACGTATGGCTGTTTGCCGCGAGTTTTGTCGTTCCTTTCGCCGTATCAAAGATCCGTGTCGTCTCGTTTTATTATTTCGTCGCATATTTCTTACTGGGCTGTCAGGTCGGGAATAAATTAAGTGCGCGAAATGTTGTTTTGTTCCAGCACGCATGGGAGCGACTCTTCGCTAACAAACTACGGTCTTAATTACAGTAAGTGCCACGTGAACGACAATAACTTAAGGCGGACGTCTCGCTACTGGAAAGTTTACATTCGAATGTAAGAGAGTCGACTAATTAAGATTCGCTTTGTTAACAAGCTGGAGAAAATGGAACAAAAGTCAGTTGGTCTTAGGTGAAATATTTCAGGGCAATTTTAGCGTTTGTTTCGAAAAATATTTGATAGAGTAGCATTAAGAACATCTTAATAGAAGAAGAACGAAGAAGATATTTTTTTTAGCTAAACAGTTTTAAATGTCGTTTGCTTATTAAAATACCGTTAATACTATAATCCTATGTACAAACCCTTTAATTGACAACATTCTTTATAAAAGTACAAAAAAAAACAAATAAGGATGAAAATGAATAAGGTACGTTTGCAATTTAAAAATGTTTATACCATTTTGT
Organism: Lamproptera curius; assembly: GCA_029286875.1. NCBI lineage: Eukaryota > Metazoa > Arthropoda > Insecta > Lepidoptera > Papilionidae > Lamproptera > Lamproptera curius. The sequence continues at coordinate 1,246,468 of JAGSMT010000094.1, read as the reverse complement.
CACTTGTTACTTCTTACAATATCGATTGCAATATAGATTAGATTGAAGCCCTAATGTCTCTGTCAACACATTGACAGCACTGGATTATACTGTCAGCTATCCGTCATCGAGCATATCAATCGTCTACATCTATAATATTTGTCTATCTAACTATTAATTTATCTCGATGTTAGCAATTAAAGAATTGATTCCACAAATATTTGCAGTTTCCACTTCGTATCGTAAAGTTAACGACACAAACATTAATGTACTTCGAGAAGAACAATTACTTCGGAATCTAACCATAGTTTGTTAAATTGAATACTTCGAACTTTGTAGGGCTTCTACGTCTGATTAGAAAGAAAAAACAATTTAATATTATTTGCTAACAACATTTATTTATAACAGCTTTTTATCTTGATATATTGGTTAAATTGTACTCTAAACAACTATTTTTAATCAGTACTGCTTCATTTTAAATGCTTAATGTTGAATTTTTTGACAGTATCATATGTAAGAAAAAGACACGTATATTAACGGTATATTATAAGCTTTAAAGGTTTCAACATTTTTAACTACCAACGTATTCATATGTCTATATCCATATGTATATATTTATACCAACAAATTATTTCAGAAACAACCTTTTCATGATCAAACATTTTTTATTTAAAAATATCCTGCTCATTTTTAAAATATGTTCTAATTTTGTGTACCGAATTTTATACATTTTCAAACGGCGGTCTATTCACCAGCCCCGGGCTCATTAAACTTTATCGAGGGTGAATATAAATATATTTTTTGCGTACATTAAAAACATATAAAAGGAATGGTTGCAAATATAAGCCAGCCGCGAATTCGGTCACGTCGATCACTCCCGTTTATAGTTCTAGGGCATTTTGTCCCGTGCAATTCTGCCAACCCTACTTGTAACCATTTTAAGCGGCCCATTATTCAAGTGCAGCAATTTAACGGTGTTCATGTGATCGATACCAATTACGGGGATTAAACGTTGGAACGAATTTACTTTCAGTAATGCATAAATTGAACAATAAATTAAAGGTTCGACTAGAATACAAGCGGACACTTCGGTGTTATTGCCAATCGTTGTTCTAGACGCTTTAAGCTTTTCCTCGATTGTTTATGTTAACGTGTTTATTTTTTGTAACTTTTGTTTTCGCATTTATTTGTGTTTTGTTCTTATTAATAAATAGTCACTCAGATGACAACCGCGTCAATTCTATTTCACACGAGCGACGCCCTTGTCATTACCATTGGTATCATATAATATAATAAACGCTTATGTAATGTGGATACTAGTATTAAAATAGTAAATATACCACTTATTTTGGTCAGCCAAATAATAAAACAGTAAAAGTGTTGAACATATCCTTAAATAATTTTTTTTTTATGCGAAACATAAACTTTACAGATCTATTTTAAACTATTTACGACCAACATGGATGTTGATATATCAGACAAATATGCACTGTTCTTCTTTTATTTCTTTTTTCTATCGTATTTTAAAACCCAATTAAAATTTTAATAAGCACGCTACTAAACGTTGTAAGATAAGACGCTGTGGCATCTAGAGAGTTACTCTAATTAACATCATTACGCCTGTAATTGCGCTTCTGGTCTGGAGTAAAATAAAAAGCACGCGATCGCTTGGGACAGGCGCTGAATAAAAAGCCGGTGGACCGTCGCAGCCAACTATTTTCATTCATGTTTATGTCTAGCGACTCCCCGTGCGCGGCGTTCAGTTTTATTGACAACATAAATAGTGGCCCGAAGTGTCGCACCATAGGGCTACGAAGAAAAGATCCGGCCTTACATATTTTAACACGCCCAATTTATAATTAATTCGTGGACTGCAGTCGCAGTTTGATAGATTGCGGTATATAAGCTTTATTGTTCGCTTTAAATGTTTGAAAGCATACTAAAAATGTTTGCAATAATCGAAAAATTTGTCTGTAACAGGGTGATAAGTCCCGATGGAGATAATGTCAAATGCGGAAATTGATTAGTGTCAAAATATATAAATTAGTAGTTTTTTTTTATTAAAACTCGAAATTAAATATATAATAATAACAATGTGTTTACATAAATTCCACAGCCTAATTAACTGTTGTGTTTATGGGTTAAAATTAAATTATTCATTTAACTAATATAGGAAAGTAATAATACCGATATAAAGTACTAAATAAAATTACCAATCTTTAAATTTGCGTTTCGAAACTGCAGCACACGTTTTACCCTTAAGTGTCGAAAACACATCCTAGCATGTCGTCCAATTTCGGAAAGTAGTCAAATTTTGAAATCTGCATTTAAATCGTTGCACGTGCCGTCAATAACTGGGAATGTTAAAACGACATCACAGACATATTAAAAGTCCTTATTAGCATTGGACTCTCTGACAGCTTCTTAGGTCGTTTCACGTACGGGATTCCTCGTAAATTGGCATCGTTCTAGATCTTAATTAAAGCCTCCTCAGTTTTTAGACGTCGTGGCTTGCCACGCCGGGCAACGCCGTAACTGAGACCTGCCATCCTGCAGACTTCACCCTTAACTATCTTAATGACTCGCTGCAAGTTGAATTTAATGATTGCTCCAGCTCGACGTGCAACGCTTGTCCCTAATGTCTTTAATACCTTTGTAGTGTTTGTTCTGTTAAGTATTTTGTTTGTTTATTGAATATATAATACTGCTTATTCTGTTTAAAATAAATTTAATATACCAATTTGCTATTTTAATACCATTTAATTTTTAAAAAAAAACAATTTCAGAAAATACGGAAATTACTTTTCTGTATTAAATTTGAACTATCATCTTCATGAATGAAGTTTTTTTTACACCTAAAGCAATTTTTTTAAATGAAATAATCAGATACAGTGCACCAAACATGTGTATCAGATCTTCTGATTTAGTATCGGTGACTATTTCACCGTCTCCCGTTCCGCAACGGAATGTATGTAGATTGAAAATTCTTCACGTGCTTCCACTTCATGTATAAAGCATGGAAACCGTAAATCGAAATGTTAACGATTGGAATGTACCGACTGAAAGTCTCATAAAATATATCAAAATTTTCTCGTAATAATATTTTATGATACTATATTTATGATATTAACTTTATACTTTCCCGATACGCGGTACGACTTATTAATATCATTTCACTGTGTTACAATAACAATAAATGAAACGATATCCGCCTGCAATGTTTTAAAACTATCATACTTAAGCAATCTTTATATCATTTAGAAGAGAATGACGTTTTATTTTTCTAGGAGATCAATATCTAAAATTTACTGTTTCGGTGACGCCTCATCTATTCTTTGATAAAAAGCTACTTTTATATGGAACCTAGTTTAATGGTCCGGATTCCATCACATTAACAATATTGCGTAGCACTCGTACTGGAAAGATACCAATGAATTTGGCGAGAGCTTTTCGTCTAGCCTCTCAAACGATACTGTACTCAATATGCGCGCATCCGGCACAGTTGCCAAGTATTGTCGCCCCTACAAGGGGGATGTCACGGGCGGCGTTCTGCCAAGCGTTGCCAAGTCTTGGCAGCCTCTTGGCAAACGTCTGGCAATAGGGAGTGTAGTAGAGGATCCGCTCTCGTTCTGCCAGACGCCCCATATGCAGGGATTAACCCATATTCGGTGGATGAATGGCGTTAGAATTAGGTTATTGTATTGTTTTCGTCTTGCGATGAGTAGGAATTTATATATAAGGGCAATTGTCCGTGATCTTATGATCCATTTTATTACTGTCTACAAGGTCCGTACATTACACTTTAGCGGTACATTTAATCTTATGACTCGACTTTGATCTAAATTTTTATTTAATTTTAGAGATAGCGAGATGAAAAAATTAAAAATCACTATTGTTATTAAAACTTACAGTACATTTGTAAAAAATACGTGTAAATACATAAATGGTAGCTAACGATCATATTTCACTAACGGCAGCAACAACTCGATATTATTTGAATTGCCGTCAAAGCTCGACCACTTAAAGCGACCCAACGCATTTGAATTTAATGTTTCTTTGGTTACCCCCACCCAAACGATTCCCCATTTACGTTTCCACCTAAAGCACTTACACGCCGGAGACATACTTTTTCCTCCGGCGGTACGATACGTAAAAAAAGTATAATAAGCAAAGCTTCATTAGCGGCCACCGTTAGACAAATACATCCCGAAGTAATGTACAAAGCGGCCAGGACTCGAGTTGCGTCCACTAAAACGTGATCTAACAAGAAGCCGAACGTTTTAACTTTGAGAGGATGAAACATGTTTCGCTGTTTGTTTTGGTGTTAGCCTCAGCCTGGCTAATGGGTCCACCGTAGTCCCCGGTAGCCGGCGCAGGCACTTTATCCTTTATACTAACTACGGGAAATAACATTAGAGAGGGTCGCCGTTGTAAAGGAGCCTTTTTATTTGCCTTTGTTCAGATCTTCCCGTTTCTCTTTAGTTTTTATGATTTTTTTATTTCTTTTTATAGGATGATGTTTTCGGAAAAGTCATAAAAAGTTACGTCTTATTTACATATAAATTTAAACCTTCTTTTTTTATTTAAAATTTCATATTAAATGAAAATTAAGACAAAAAATTTGTTTAGTTTCTATTATGATAATTCGTTTAATGTTTAACCTGCTTGTAGCCAAATTATTAATAATTTATTTTCATTCATCTCTTTGCCAGGGTATTTATTAGTTGCAATTTTTGCTGTAAGTTATTTTAGGAAAGTTAAGTTAAGTTAGTACTCTTTGTGAGCGCAGAATAAAATTAAATTATTTTGCGCTTACAAAAATGACAAAACTTGGCCAATCTATTCTTATTTATTGGCGTATAGCATTTTATTGATTTCATAAATAGAAGATAAATAACAATAAATGTGTACTTATTGTTTGTAAAAATTAAATACCACTATTTATTTTTTTAAGTGACTATTTTTTTCTGATTGAGCCTTAAAAAAATTGCTCCACTTGTATTAATATATTGGCCAAGTAAAATAATTCATACATTAAATTTGAAATTACACTAACTTTATTGGACTACATACTAACGTACATACTAATCACTAACTAGAGAGGCGGGGATCGAGTGTTCTCTAGTGGTTTGTCAATCGAGAATAACATACGGACTCATATACGTAGGCTAAGATTAAGATTACAAGGCGAGAGGGATGACCGTTATCGATGAAGCTCGCAATAATTCACGTGAGAAAATCAACAGAATGGGCTTCGTTAAGAGGATGGAGGGCCCTCGCCGGCATTGTGCCGACGTCGGCCCATCCATGACAGCGTTCGAGTGGCCACCGAAGCGCCAAAATGTTAATGAGACATCTCACCGGTCTGGATGGCCATTGATCAGCTGTTTGACACGTTACACGCGGATATTAATGAACCAACAAAGCGCTTTTTAATTCCACCACGCACTCAACGGCCGGCGGATGATCATTTCGTAAATCGAATGCCAGACATTCTTTGTGCATTAATAAAAATGCCGAACACGTTTATAGAATACCACACCTCATTAATGGTTAAAAATACTATTCAGAATGGTACTTATGCTCGAAGGAACTTCAACTATATCAAGATAAATGGTCCGCATTTCATTGCGGGCGTGTACGTCTTAAACTCTATCATCTTGTCAAGATCTTAGACTATAAAGCATCGTATTGTATGCTATTCGTACTGGACTCGCCACGAGCTGTCCGATGCCTGTTGACCCTGTGACCTTGCAATCGCGCACCTACTTATAAACGGCTTACGCATGCACAAATGCGCTACATTCTCATCTATTCAAAGTCAACATTATTTTGTTCTTTTCTTTCAACTCCTTGCGTACATTACTTTCGAACATCTCTGGCGCACGTTACACTATCTTGATGGCTTTAAACCCGACTCTTAATGCAATAAAAAGTAACGTAGCTCATACCTTACTCATCCGTTCAATTTGGAGCGATAAAAAATAAATTAAAATAAGCATCAGACAGGGCCACTGATGATATCGACACCGGCTACGCGTCCATTGTACTCGGACGTGGTAGCCTCTAATTGCGGCCTCTTTGTTATTCAAAATGAGGTGTTAGCTCTTCTATTAAATAATAAGTAGTTCAATTCATCCACAGGATCGATACATACAACATCAGATAAGGAAGCGGTTAGGGTTTCGATGTCTTTTTAATGATGGTCATTTTATACGTACGTTTTATAGTTTAAGATAAAAAAAAATTGTATCTGAAATTACTATTGTAATTTAAATATAATGGTAAAACATACAAGAGGTTTTAATAATAAAACTATTTTTATGTTCTTCCTACCTAACTTTAGATTTTGAAAGTATTAAAAATTGATTAATAATTGACATTTTTTTTTGTTTCAGATAAAAGATATATTGCGTATGGCAGAGAAAAAAACCAACAGTCCTAGCACCGCGTCACCGCACTTTGTTTTGACGGTAGACCATGTGTGGAACAGTGTTATCACTTTCTTCAGAAGAGATTCTCTAGATGACAAATTGACCAAATCAACTGTCGACCCTGAAACAAATCAAGATGTACCTAACAGAAAAAAAGACGATACCAATAACCCAAATGTACAAGTGTCCAATAACAATGAAAATTCCGTTATAGCACCTAATACTTATTCAGTAGATGATACGTACGATGGTACCGACGATGATGAACACGTGGAAATCAGAAAGAACGTGTGGAGCGACGTCGACGACGAACAATACATTGCCGATCTGATAAAATCAAGAACTTCAAATGTGGACGAGCGTGTGAAACGTGAAACCGGTGCTCGTATAAGTGTTAGTGATATCAGCGAAAAGGTTGTGAATAGTGTTAAGTTAGATAAGTACGAGATGTGGGAACTGGACACTGAATTGACTGAGTGCGAATGCCTTGGGCCACCACCCGAGTTCCTTTTGCCGCCGCCGCCTAGACCGCCTTTCCTGCAGGCGGAGTATTACTGCGGCGATGATCCGATACCGGACATAGAAACGTGCGATACAGAACCAGTAAGTATTTGTGATATTTGATTGACATTATCTATTAATTATTCTGATTGAAATTCTATCTAATTGATAGAATTTATCCACGTGCATATCTATATGCATATAAATTTTAAGCGTTTAGTCGGTTTTGTCCTGAATAAAATTATACCAAGTACACGAAGTATTTACTCACAGCTAGTTATATTTTACTGTGAACTACTTTTGTATGTATTAAAGTCCAAACTATAGTATTATGTTCTTGTAATAACCACTCATATAAAGAACAAATATATTGATATATATGATATCATAGACATAGATTGTTATAAATAAATTCAAATTAATCAAACATAATTCTTCAGTATTAGTGTACGTTCGTACTTCAAGACGAAAATGAGTACAAAATACACTTATGTTTTATTTTTAATGGTGTACCTACTTGAAATATTTAAAGTCGTGTGATTAATATTTCTTTGCATATCTAAGGAAAATTCTTTCTTACATCTAAGCGGTCTAATGTGAACATTCTGTCCAGTTCGTGAAAGGACGGTCGTTAACGAAAACTAAAACAATTTTGGACAGCCGTAAGTATCTCAAGCCGTTATACTTGTAACCTTCATTAGGTTGAAAAGGTTTAGTGTCGTTTCACTGTGAACTAACCAAGTCATTTACATTAGCTGAAATCATGTAAATATTAAAAGTTATAACTTCTAAATTTATCTAATACAGCGAAAAAATAAACAAATGAATAAGCCACGAGGGTTTATTAATTGAATAAAAGTGTTTGACCAGGAAAAATATTTTTTTTTTAATTAAAATTATATTAATTAATACATCGGAGTGTCCTTTATTAAGCATTTAAAATATGCGATAGGTGAAAGAGATAATTTAATATTTCTAACATCGACAATAGATAACGCGCTTAACAGGAATGCGGGGTTGGCTTAAACTTTTTTACTGAATGCTCAGGTAAGCGGAACGAACGATTTGAGTACACAAACATTCCCTTTGTTTTCGAAAACATTCAAGGGCCCCCCTGCACCTGATGAATCAACCGAAACCGTCCTTATCTCTTAAAGCGTTCCACGTTTTGTTCTAAAAATGGTAATGAATAAACAACTACGTCCGCGCTTATCTCACTCAGTAAATATTTGATATATGCGGGTCTTAATGAAGCCATGACGGCGACAATGCTCAGTTATCTTGCCATCTCGAACTTTTTTACGGCATTATAAAGAGTCTCCTTTGCCCCCTTCGTTAGTGCCGTGCCGTTTCCATGAAATGATGAAACTGTCTGGCTGGCGGTCCGTCCAGGTTTTAGTGTGTACGTGTTATATTAACATTGATAGTAGTTATCTCCTCGCTCTTCAGCAAACACTAACGTTTTTAAGCCTTTGGACGCTAGAGTTTTGTAATGCATTTTGAATTCCGTGATGCGCTCTGTTGGTCTTGCATTTAAGATAACTCTCAACAGCCGTGCTATATAACTCGATTACTATGACTACATAAAGTAAAGTTTACGTAACTCATAAGCATACAAGTAAACGCTACGTTATTCTTACCAAGTGGCTGCTTTTTTTTTATTCTATATCTAACAGGAATTTACGATCGCTGTAAAATCGTACCTGCACAGTATTATAGAAAGCTTGTTTTTCCATTTAATTGTAACGATGTTTAAAAATAATCTTAGTAAAACAAAGAAACAGCTAAATTTCGTCCGATCCGCTTATTTCCTTTTTTTTAGATTTTTCAAATATCATCTTTATCGTCATCATCATCATCATCACCATCACCAGCCTGCGTCAGTCCCCTGCCAGATATAGACCTCCCCTAATGCACGCCACCGCTTTCAAACTTTGGCTATTCTCATTCAGCCCACAACGGGCACTTTGCAAATGTCGTCACTTCATCAAATATCTGTTCTCACAATAAATCTGATAATTTAAACAAGTATTCAAAACCGCATATTTCCCAATTAGCAGCGATTCCGCGAAATCCACATCTAAATCTCGGCACCTTTAAAAATCAACCCGTGAAATTCCATACACTGGATTGGACCATCAACAGACATTCCGCGGTTAAACTCGATTGAGACATTAAGACACGTCGTTATTAACAAGACAATAAATGAATTAAGGACGCCCCGTGTTAACGAGAAAAACGGCCGCAGTAGGTGTTCCGCGATGAGTTGGTCCGATTCGTCACACCAATTCCGAGAATGGCCGAGACTATGCGAATTTAATGTGTTTTTATCTTCTTTATCGCACCTAGCTGTTTATTTGTCGGTTGTCTAGAATGTGCTGGTATTTTTATTTTCGAAAATATGTTTTAACGTTGTAAATCCACTTTTTTATAGTCTGCCCGTGATCATGTACCCTTGGAAGAGTCCGAAATGTACGAATAAATATAATGAATTAACGCGAAAAATTCGTAAATAGTGAATAATATTTTTAAAATTCACGAAAAAAAATTTTTTTTTTCTACTTGAGTGAGATTTGAGTGATTGATATAGTATATAGTGATATGACTACTATATACTATGCATTAAAATGTTTTTTAACATTTGCAGAAATTACATGTGTCGTTCAAATTAAATGTTTTATTGACTTATACGTAAATACTGGTGAGACGGTTCGTACCGATGTAAAAGGCGGTGTAGCAAGAACAAATAAAATAACAAGTATACCATCCAGTCGGAATATGAAGTAAGATGTATGCCAACGTTTTGCATTTCAAGAAGGCATGTTTTATGGTTATCGAATATAGACGCGAATGGGTGGTCTATACCTGAGTCATAAGCCCGCTTAAGTTGATGTGCATATTTTCATTCAGATTCTGATGTATAAATTCTATTATAATCTAATTAAAATTGGATAAACTGCCTTTATAGTACACAAAAACTCATGGAACATACTTTTTGTTTACAATTTTATATATTTTAGTAAATAGTCTGTGATATAGCGGTACAATTGCAGAATTTTTAAAAAAGTAAAAATCTGTTAGAAGCGCAGCAAAAACTTTCAAGAATATGCTTATCATTTTAATTACAATTCCGCGTAGAACAAACTTTTGATGTTGGACTTCACTCTATTTTTTAACTGGAAACGAAAAAATTAAAATAAAGCGCATAATTTTCATTAAAAAATAAACAAAATGCGAACAATTTTGCTATAACATTTTTACACAGACATATTCTGATTGTCCGATAAAAATTCTACATGTCTTTAATAAATTATTGTTTTTATTTATAAACTAAAAAGGATATATTTATTTTTGTTTTTCAAGAATTTTTTTTTTTATTTATTAATATTGAGCTTACTCTAGGTATTTATCGTGTTTTTTTTTAATTTAAATATAAAAATCGCGTTTATCTTTTATTTACTGCCCAGCAAGTTAAGCCTTAATCACTGCTATATGTTTTAAAAACAGTCTCACAATGGTACCCCTGAGGCTATTTGCTAAGGCCAACTATCCGTTTCTAAAGTGCCCAGACAGGGGTCATTATACAACTTATTCTTGCTGAGACATCCCTACGAAAGACAATGCGACTGGTTTGTATGTACATGCGTATAATTGTTAACGATGACACAGCAAAATTCAGTATTCTAAACGTGCATATATTTCCTAAGCCACATTCTCAAATTTTTGTTTGTCATTTGTTGGGCGAGGCGAAAGAAAAAAAATAAGACAAGGGATCTAGTGAATTATGATGATGAGCTATCATTGTTTTTTTTCATTAACTATTCTCTCGTCCTCATATTTAAATATCCTTATATTTTATACGATATTTATATCATATAATATTGAAAGTTTTCAAACATAAATGCGGCCGAACGTATGTAATACAAAGATAACAATTAAACTAAATAACTATAAAGTATTGAAGCAAGTACACACACTTAACTATTCACACGCAGAGACATCGTAAAACTTTCCGCCATCTAAACTGAAAACAGCAACTATTGGCAAAGCTAGATACAAACTATGACGATAAATACGAAGTAGCAAAATTAATACCGAACTGGCATTAGCAACTGATAGAGACTTAACATCCGGGGAAACCGCCGTAAAATTACTAGCGCAGAGTTCACAATCGGCTTAATCCCACAGGTTTATGCTAAACATCGTCAGATGCAGCGGATCGCTGGTCGAACTTTGAATGCTTATACTGAACTTTGTTGCCAAACTCGTTATCTGGTGTTCGGGAATTGACAGTGTATCCCGTTTCATAAGTTTTTCAACGGCAAACTGTTGTTCCACTATTATTTCAATGTTCACTTTACATAGTTGTGGCCCTTGATCGTGGATATTCCTAATATTGACCCATTTGAAATTTTACTTGTTAAATATTTTTACACATAATTGGGATTTTTTTGTTTATAAAAATTGTTATATTTATTGCGCAAATTGTTTTTTGTTATTTGCATTCTTTTTTTTATTACCGTTTAAGTAATTGTATTAAGTGTATACAACTCCTCGAATATCCTATTAGGTATCTTAATTCTTACTCACCACTAGAAAATTTACTATTCGTCCCAACTCCTGATGAAATTCATAAAAACTTTATTACTTTCAAAATGACATTACTTACCACCGCCGTCACGAGGCTCGAGTATAATTGCGATAATCATAATTCAACGTGAAAAGTTCCCGTCCACCTATATTAATTAAGGTCTTGCGCGGGTCCTCCTTCGACTTTTTTATTAATTAAGGCGGGGTCATTGACAAATCGGCTACCGGCTCAAGATGGACAGCTTGATAAACTTTCGGCCACGGTTCGTTTTGAATACTGTCGTTTGAGTGATTTTTTCCCTTTGATACTGTCGTGAGGAGATTTACTCACGATATAGGCCCATTAATCGTCCGTGTTACGCTGACGGATCCCTTCTTAGATAACGCGTGTTTTGAGAAACAATTCAAGTCTGTATTCAGGATCTTTGTTTTCGATTTATTATAAATGCGAAATACCAACCAGCTAGGTCCTGTTGGCATGGTAACAAAACAAAATGTTTTTATTTCATGACATCAAATTTTACTACGACTAGTGATGTCAATGCAATAGCTTTTATAAATCAAATATATTGTAAAGTGAACAATTATTATTTAGCAGGATAAAAAGAATCAAGTTTATATTTTCAATGAAATAAAAAATATTTATGAAAAATCATTCAAAAAGTAGCAATCAGTCAACATAGCATATTTATGGCTTCCTAAATTGTTACAAATCAATATTAGCCATAGTTAAATTATTTATCAATGCTTTTAATATTAGTTTACTATATTTTGATTGTACAATAATTTATACATTTGTTATACACCATAAACAAATGTATTATATTTCATCTCCCTCTGCACTCATACCTTTGCAGTTGATATCACACCTTCTTCATATTAGATCATCTTAAATCATGTCACGTAATACAAAAATGTGCAGGGAATCGTGGACCCCACAATCTTTTGAGTCAAGAATAGCGCACATGTGTGATTCTCTGTATATTTTTTTTCTTTTAGCTAAGAAAAGCACCCGTGCTAGATTCACTTATTCATTTTTTTCATCTAAGCTTCATCTTCCATGCTTGGTTTAATACAAGAGAGTGTACAAGTATAATCAAATGATTTATTCTCATGAAAGGCGTATCGTACGTAAGAAAACAAGTAATTTGATTTGCAGGGAATATTGAATAGACAATTTGTACTTCGACATATTCATCTCTTCTATGTATATGGCCCTCAAATACATATTTTTTAATAAACCGGTGCGACATATAGGTAGTTAAGCTGGTTGTAAAATAAATACGCTCGTTAATAGTAAAAACAGCGAAGAATGCATTACTTCCTTTTTTCTCTATCAGAATACAGCGTTGTATTTAACTATTGCTTTGTGACAAAACAACCTTAGTGTAATTATCCACTCCGTTACAGTAGTTGGACTGGATTATTAACTATAAAATTTGACACCAAAACACACATGGATTAGGCATGATTGAAATTGATTCAAAGATAATAAGAGATACCTGTACCATCTTTGGTAACATCCAAACCTATGTTTATCCATTCGACATTATACCGTCACCTAAATTAACATGTAAAAGCCGTGTTTACGTTCAAACACAAATACTTCAATGATGTGTACTTGAAACAAACAGAACTAACAAACCCTGACATGGCACTACTCATAAACCGAGTTAGCGTAACTCATAATAAAACACAAGTCGCACGACACGCAGCAAACAGTACGCCTTAATTCGATAAAATCTATCCAATTACGGAATATAATAATTCCGTTTTCCCCCCTACTACGCTCGCTAATTGCGTTCGCTGCGTTGCGTATAAATGTTTTTATTTCGGCAAAAACATTAACCCACCCACCCTCTTTTATAGATTCACCCGGTAATATATGAAACATCAACGCGTCTAATGGCGTCGTTTTATTGTCAGGCAATCTGTTCGCTTAATTATTTTATAGAACTGGGATGTGCAAGTTTCCGCTTTGGCGAATTATAGCATGCAAGAACACACACGAGCGGCGATGAACGCATTAGCTAATAGTTTCCTTTGCTGAACACTAATTGCAAAACTATGTATAACTTTCTACTATTAAGTTGAAGTTTGTGTGTGCGGATAACGATTGTACGCAAAACCGGAGGACTGATTTTGATTAGATTATATACATATAATTAAAATACTTCGATCAATTAATTCATATTTAGAACAGATTATTCTGTACTATTTTTTATTTTATCTATACAATAAACAGTAATAAGATACTAAATGTAATTTTCATTTTTATAATGTTTGTTATGTAATATTTTTGGGTTGATTTCTTTTTTCCTAATCGACTTTTCATTGACCTATTAATGTTTGAATAGAACCTTTAGGACTGCTGCACGTCATGGCAACCAAAAAATCCTTGGTAAATAAATTAGACATCATAATACGCCTCTAGATAATTGGTTTTACTAATATCCTGAAATTGCTAAAACAAAAAATAACAAAGTAATATGCTACAGCTTCGACGTAAATATTTATACATGCCAAATATAAAGTTAATATATCTATGGATACACGCACAGTTTCACCCACATTTATAGCAGTATACAAAAAAACATAATAACTCCACTTTGGGGCGAGCGGGTGGGGTGAGGAAAAAATTATATCAAATGACCCTTTTTTGTTCGGCACTCGAACGCAGTTGCGTGACGGCCAATGCACGAAAATATTAATACATAAACACCTCCAACCCTCGGGAACACCTCACCGACAAATCTATCCTGTTGTTAATGCAATATGGCGTGTTCGGTTCGTAGGCGAAATAATTAACAGCGTCATACATAATCGTGTTCGGTATATCGTGAAAATAATTTGCACGTCACAATTGGTGTGTCGAGGAAACAGCTTAGACATGCAGCTGCACTTGAATTATTTTTGGATAAAATAACGTTATATCTTGTTTAAATTATAGTATATTATTATTTGAATAAAAATTTTTTTCCAGTTGTTATATTTAGGCTGATCAACCAAATGTCTGAAAGGAGAATAATTTATGCCTCGGGTGGCTATGTAATAAGTCGGTCCCTGTTGTCTAGATCATGTTTGACATTCGCCATTGGATTTCAGAGTTTTCAAATTTACTGGTAACTATTTCATCTATATAATGAAGTTAACTTTTTCGATTGCCCTAAGACATACGTTTTGTTTAGTTTAATCTGCATGGGATAGAGGCCGAACCCATTATAACTTGAAAAAATGGCTAGGAGAAAAACTAATGAATAGATTATTTTACTTAGCTACGGTGACAGATTGTAATGATTTTAGCCTTCAAATATATTAAAGTAGAAACTACAGCGACTGGTTTCCCTCGATATAAACATATTTGTTCAGCTTAAAGCAGAATAAATTACTGAGTATTCCGTTAGTACGGCATGTAAAATTTTGGTGATTGACAAATTTATTTTTCACTCAAGTTATTTTACGATTAGAATGGCCGCCTTCAACATTATTAAAAAATTGTATAATTTTTTTTTAAGGAGCTCACAGTTCCAATCAAATTAATAGCAGCCTTATATTAAATATGAAACTAATCCAGATAATAATAATGTTAAGCTTACTATCGTACTTTGAAAGTGCGACAACGATTTATCAGATCAATAATCGCCTATAGCTTAAACATTTGGCACCAAACTGACATCCGTTGATACATAACAAATTAGCCCACGCATGATATATGAGCCTCTCCGTGGCGCTAGCGCAAAACGCCAGTTCCAATACAGTTTTTCCACAAAAAGCCGGCACTGTATATCGGAGGGCTAAGTTTGATAAATCGCGAACACAATTGTGTAGTCGCGCCCGTCTCGGGGCGTTGGATCCGTTCCAAGGATTTCCGAATTGAGTTATTCCCACCCATTGATACATTTGCTTTGATTAATTTGCCGAAGCGCTCGTGTTGCGTTTGATAGACTAAAACGCGAATCGTTGATCGAATCCTCTGTCGCTCAGTTATGTTGAACACAATAATTGATTCTATGTTTTGTTCGTACATTGTGTTGTACAACTTTAATGAGCAGTCAAGGTATTCATATTCTGCTTAAAATAGATTAAAGCGGCTTTAATATACCTATTTATTATTAGCAGAATATGAGTTACTTTAGCCTAATTATATTAAAGTACTAATTAATGTTGCAAGAAACAAGCCTTGCTATAAGGTCATAATTAGAAAAGAATATTTAAAAAAAAAGGCTTAACGTATTTTATATCACCGAGCAGACCACGAATATGCGAAGGATCTGAAACGTTGAAATTATTGTAAACAAAATTAATGGCGAAAAATTGTGTAAAATCTTTTTTTTTATTATGTATAATATTCGTTATATTTAGGTGAAAGAAAACATATAAACTTATGAGCTAAATTTATAGTTTTAGTTGGTTAATTACAGATAATAATAAATCCATATACTTCCATTAATGCTTGGCATTGAAGCTTTTAAATTAGCCTTAAAAATACACAAAGCTCGCTATCTGGACTCAGGCTATCAAGAGTAATGGAAGAGAAGGCCATTAGCTATGCTAAATACCCGTTAACTGCGCAAATTAAAGAGAAAACGATTAGTTTACATATTCATAATGACGAAGGATACGAAATTTTATGTATATTATTCAGCTTAAGCTTAGCTTTCCATTATTTTTATTTGTTCTTTTTTTACATTTTATTATCTTCGATAATTATGATAATGTCAACTAAAACACAATTTAACTTTAATACCATTGATCACTTCAATAATCTCGTTATACTTTTTAAGTAATAAAATAAAATATATCTTTTTTAGGTATATTTAATTAACCCGTCCTTATTATTTGGGCTAGATTTTAATTGCTGAAGGAATGATGTCAACATCGTAGTTTGTTAACAAAAGGTTCTTTTCACTGTGCGCTCTCTTTAGGCTAATTCCCGTGACATTGCCGAGAGCACTTACGACTTAGCGGCAGTCTTAATTAGCTTTGTCGTGAAACCTGTGCGTTCCCGTAGACATCCAGGTCTAACAATTGGAGCGGCTTTTAATTTTCCCCTTTGGTAACGTGGCGTTGTACGGCACTCGATTCGATTTGGGTCGGGAACTTTTCACCGGTCACTCGATGCGTTCGAATCGGCGGCACTTGACTGTATTCGTTAAGCGGCTGAGGGCTGGAGGATTTTGTGTTGCCGCTTTATTGTCTATTTTTAAAATCTCGTTTTAGACGAGTTAAATTACATTTAAATAGCCTAGATTAATTAAGAGCAATTAAAAATAAAAATCTGAATGCAGATAAAAATGTTCCGGTAACCTTTCAATGGGTTCAGCTGTAATCGGAATGTATAATGATTTTAAAGCATAAATGGATACATAACATTTTAAACGTATGATATATGTATCATCATTATCATCATCAGCCTGTGTTAGTCCACTGCTGGACATAGGCATCCCCTAATGCCAGCACCGTTTTTTCATTAAAATGTTTTTGGACCGTCAGCCGAGGGGTGGACCGACTTTATTACATGCCCATCTAACCATGCGTCAGTCAAGCATCTTACTATTCATACAATTGGGTCATCGGCTAAAATTGTCCTAGCCCACCAGAATACAACGAAAACACTTATTTTTTCCCTGCTGGATTTGAACCCACGACCACTGGTTTTTAAAGCAAGGGCCAATACCGCTAGGCCACAGAGGCGCTATATGTTAATTTGTTATTTATTATATATCAGTTTTTATTTACGAGCCAAATGGGACTTGGACTTTATGCACAAAGAATGATTAACTCTGATGACTTTAATATGTGAACCACTATATACATGGTTTCCGCTAAAACTTCAATCAACATTCAATATTTGCCTATATCTTGGAGTTTGAATACGTTGTTTCTTAAAATCTATGCGTAGATTTATTTTTCTAAGTTTTTAAAATGTAGACAACCAATTTTTTTTTATATCTCTATGCTTTAACAGAATAATGATACAAGTTTATATTAATGTATGATTGTATATTAGTTTCGCTATGATAACCCTTTTCCATAATATAAATATATAGTGTGAATCGTCAAAAATATAACAATGAGTGTTAAGTATGTATTGACAAAGTCAGCCATAATATCAATTGTCATCAATAATCGGATGGAGCCGCGGGGCATAGCTTATACACACACATATACATTATTTTATCAGTAATTCAAAAAGAAGTATGAGTGATTGATGTACTAACAGTAACATTTGTGTTTTATTTCAGAAAATAGACGCGTACAACCACAGTGGGCCGTCATTTCAGACATCTGCCGTCATCGCACTCTGCTCCATAGTCCTTTTAGTGGGAATACTCATCGGTGCCGTTCTTGTTTGGAAGTGAGTACTAAATTTATAGTTTCATTAACTGCAAGAAATTACCTACTTTTAAAGACACATAGGACTAATAGACCCTTTCAAGTTAATTTGATTCCATTAATCAAGTGGCTGACACGTTCAAGGTAATTAGGAGTTTAATTTAATTAGTGATTAACGAATTGACTGCGCTGCCGGTTCGGTGATAGGTGTTACAAGGGATTTAAAAAGCATATAAAAAAAACTTAATGCTTAAATAGGTTTATACTATGGACCCTATGGATGTAAATATCCATATGCACAAACATAGTATTCCTAATTTTTACAGAAATAATTCAGTAAGTACATTTAAAACCAACGCATGAAAATCAACATATAAAGCAGTCGGTGCACAGTATTGTAATATATACTTATAATTAGTTAATCAAAGCCTCCAATTAACAGTGGGCTCTATAAATATCATCTCTGTTATTCTCGTCCGTGTAATCCGAAAATACGTATTTATGTTAAGCCGAAGCTGCGTCTGTTTATCCACGTTATCGGTCCTCACCCGTGCATTCCGACGCACCGATAAATCCGCGTATTATTGCAATAACATTAATATCATTTACTGTCACGTGACAGTTGGTACTGCGGGCTTCGATTTCGAGAATTTTCCCCAAATTATCGAGTCACGCGATGCGTTAAGAGATAGCGCTGCCCGTGACAGTTTAATTGGCGTTAAAAGACAAACAGGCGACGTTAGTCTGTCTATTTGTTCGTTTGATTCATCGTCACCGATCAGGTGGAGATCGCCGCGACGTAAATCGCGCCTAATGAACCTTTTTACGTTTCCATTTTTAAATTTTGGAACACTCGAGAGAGTTTCCAGCCAGTAAATTTTAAAAAGTTTTATTTTTTTATTATAAAGATCTCTGTAGGTATTATAGTTGTAAATGGAGTTTGTGTTATAGAATTTATTCATTTCAATTAAGGCTGAAAATTTTCCTACGTAAATTTGAAGCATAAAAATTAGTTCTGAGTAGTTCAAAACTAGTTTAGTTTTGTTGCTCGGACTAAATAAAAAGTCAGATGCTGAAGTTAAATTCATCGAATATATTAATCTATTTTAGCAGTTCTAAGAATGCAAATAAATGTGTTGTGTTTGAATATATTATAATAGAATTGTCGAACGTTTATTTATAAAAATGTTAAACAAATAATACGAGAAAAGTCAAAAATGTTACTCAGGTATACATAATTGTGCACTTTAAAAATAAAATAGAAAATAAATTATTTAGGCTTCTTTTATTATAAAAAATCACGGGTTTTGAAACAGTATCGTTAAAAAAACCACTCGCATTTAACTTATTTATTTATATATTTATTTAAGGGATCTGAATAAAATTTTTATAACTGTTTTTGAAGGAAATAGGAAAATGTTTTTACGAAATCTGCTTATATTAAATGTAATTACATATATTCAACACATGTTAGGAATCTTTTAAAAATAAATAAACTGTTACGACTTAAACTTGATTTTCTTTTGCACGTTAATAATTGTCAAATAACGTTTTCGAGTTAAGACACTTTAGGCTGATATTTAAATTACATTTGAAAGCTTTGCAAATTTGTAATGAAAAAATTCATCAGGAAAATTTAAAAGCTTGATTTAAAACATTCGTTTTATTCAGTTCGGTTCAGTTATTAAACATACCCTAATCTCCTAAATTCAATCTCAAGAATTTAACCGTCTCCTAGAAACCGGAAAACGTATTCCTGGGCTATTAAACCATAGAATGGGCGACTTTAAAGCTATAGACGATTTTGGGAATTTGCCGCGAACCTTGGGCACCGGTGACAGCCTAATCGCCGTTAAGCCGTCGTCACACGTCGTACGGAGGCAATGGCTCGAGAAAGTTGATTAGAGTGGCTGTCGTCTAGTAGGGATTTAATCCGGGCGTCGAGCGCGGCCCAAGTGAGAGATTTCGCACAATCGTTTCTTTTGTTTAAACTAATGCTTATCATCATGTAGTAAAAGAAGTTTTATCGCAGTTTAGCGACAGACAGTCTCGTGAACACGGTTGCTGAAGGGACTAAAACGTCAGGCGTTAAGATTTGAATATAGACGATAACATACGTAAAATTTCTTTGATTTAGTTATCAAGGATTTTGCAATTTTTTACCTAATATGGAAAGTTATAAATTATAATCAAGGATAAATTCTTTCTAAGTTTACTGATAGTGAACTTTTGATTACTAGTATTGTAAATTTTTGAAGTCCTGAAGTGCCTCAACTGATAAACTGACATATAACTTTCGACTTTAGTATTAACTTTGAATGTGTAAGTAACAACGAAATCTTCAACTCGAAATAATGTAAATATTAACGAGTACCGCAAGTTGCAAGTACTTAGTGGCCTAATATATTAATAAAGTTTTTTTTATTGTGCTTTTCGATTGTACCTATAATTTACTATACGACGAATGATGCAAAATAATTTTCATACTAAGTGTACAGTAGTAAATTGTTTTTTTTTTATTTATTGTATTTTTTATGGCATACGAAGGCAGACGAGCAGTCGAGCCACCTGATGGGAAGTCACCGACGCTCATAGACATTAGCAATACCAGTGCTATCGCCAAGGCGCTGCCTACCGTGAGACATAGGGTGTTAAGTCTCGTTTACCCAGTAAATACGCTGGCTACAGTGCCCTTTATACCGGAACACAGCAGTGTTTTCACACTACTGCTTCGCGGCAGAAATAGGCACCGCGGTGGTACTCACCCAGATGGTCTCCTGTAAACAAGGGACCTAGCACCGGTAAAACAAGGGACCTACCACAACTTTTTATAAGAAGTAGCGATTTTTATACTATGTAAGAATATTTAACAAAAATCGCTACCTCCTATGACTTGGGCGTAGCACATCGGTTTAATTACACCCGTCACAATACTCGTGTCGCCACGTTACGGGCAGTCTTAGTAGTTCGGATTTGGGCAAAGTATATGTTACACGCGCGATAAGCGTAGCGGGTTAATTAATTCCATTTCAACTCACGATTTAGTCTTTAAGGAGTTACTAGAACGTTCTAGGTCTATCGTGCACAACATGAATTGTATATTGTTACCAATGACTAATATAAATTTATTAGTTATATAATTAATTTATGTTATAAATATTTTTAATCTAATTAAGTTTTTAACCTATATTAATTGACAAAAAGAGGGCAACATAGAAAATGGTTTAAGTGTTGTGAACGGTGCTAACATTATTCGATAGTCAAGTGTATAATAACTTGGATAGAATGATATTTATCAGGTTTTGAAAGTGCCATTTTATCGTTATAATATTTAAACTTAATTCAAAAACGCGATACGCCATTTTTCTGTACAATTTGTCAATGAATATCTTCTCTAAAAGTTTTTTACTAACCCTAACTACAAAAGAATTGCCGTACGATACGGCATTTATGTAATCGAGAGCGACGGTAATAATTTACCAAACAGTAAAATATATTCGCTAGTGATAATATGGTCGGTAATATATAAATATTACCGACATTACAATATCTCTATTTTACCGACCATATTATCAGTAGTGAATATATTTTACTGTTTGGTAAAATATTACCGCAATTCACTTGCTCCAGCTTAACCAAACAGCGTGTTAGCTCTAAAACTATTCAACGCCATGCGTCGTACGACCGACACGAATCGAATAATTTTAGAACAATATGCCGGCGCTGGGCCAGTGTTTATTATTCATAAATAATGCAACTGTCAATACGTGAACGGAGCTAATTCGGGAACGACGTATAGAACAGTTCCGACTGGCTAAAGATGACAGGGATAGCTTGTCTCGTCATTTCAATAGCGTAGCTTAATGACTCAGATTGAAGCTGTCGAGCTGTGGTGTAAAATCATAATAGGTTCGCACATTTACTATTTATTTAACTTTTTATGAGTACTGACTGCTTCTTTCGTTGTAGACTAATGTTCACTTACATAAAATACTTTGTTATGATTGATTTGATTTGCATTAATAGAGATAAAACTATGCAATTCAATTTCTTTTTTGTTAAAAGTCAGAAAATTTAATTGAATATTGCACATATACTAATATTGTATCCTTTAAAAACTACAAAAATAAAAATACAATAATTACTAAATATCTCAATAAATATAAAAAAAATTACAATAAACAAAAAATTTATTTTATTCTAACTGTGTATAACTTATTATAATTTATTTGAACAGTCATTAATACTATAATTTAGTTCTAGAAACGTGATACATTTAACTTATCTAACATCATTGTACGCTGTCACTGTCACACCGAATGGTATACAGCCCGACATTTTCCGAGCCAATTAACAAATCACTTCCAATACACAAATGTAAATCGTGTAATATGCAAACGGGGAAACATAAACAAGTTCATTCCCGATGCAAATGAGACTTCGAATGGAAATTATAAAACAACATCCATTACGGTCTACCAGAATTCCCATGATGCGTTCAACATCGTGTTATAAACCTTAAATCTTTACACACAAAGACGATTATGAGTTTTTAGACTGCTTGTATTTTTTTTTATATTGTGTTGTGTGTTTCATTATTTCCATGCGTGACTAATTATGCCAAAATTATACCGGTGCGTTTCCTTCTCGTCAAGGATTGGCTAACGACCGGCCTACTACAAAAATGGACCAATAAACGAGTAGGGCGGCACTCTTGCGCACTTCCTAGCGTACAAGCACGCTCCGGCCGATACGATCATGACTTCATAACATCAAATTTACGACCTCGACGAAACAATATTCGCCATTGTTACGAATGATAAAATATTTGCTCTCATGCCGCCTTTTGATTTCCGTTCAAGTGTATTTATCAAAACGTAAACCGTTTTATACTTAGATATTGCCTATTTTTTTAGTAAGGTTTCATAAATTTTTAAACACTTTCTAATTGTGTTGTCAAATTTGGCATTAGAAATAGAAGTAGCCGCCGTCATTAACAAATTAAAGTTTAGAAAATTCTTTTACTTAGTTTTTGTTTATATAAAATAGATCCCAACTGATGTATAAAGTATTAGAAGATTTAACATCACTTATGAATATTTTTGTTAAAAATTTTACTTAGCATTTAAGCGGTATGAACCTTCAATAGCGATATAATTATTGTGATAATTTATAAGAAGAATATGTTACTGTTTCCACTTAGATTCCTTTATGCTACATAACGTGCCCAAATTATTTTTTTATTCCGAAATTAGGTTGAAAAATCAAGAAAAATAATTTCAAGATGCAAACTGCAAACGTATAATCGAACAGCATCCCCCTCGGAATTTCGCACTAGGAGAGCACCAAGTAAACTCGTTCAGGCTCAAGCATCGGGTGGGGTCGGGGTACAATGGACTATTTACGGGGCCCTTTTGTCTTGGCTCCGAGGGGCCAAGCACTTTGTGCGAGTGGTGGCCTCACGTTGAATGGGACCGTTGATTCCGCCGAGCGCCATCTAGCGGAGCTATTTTCAGCTCCGACGCTTTCGAACTCATTCATTGCTAACTTGAAGCCTTTGAATTTGGTCGTTTTTTGGAAACAGGTTAATTATATTGATTATCAGCTTATTTAAATAAGTTTAATGCCGTAGCCTGTGGTAACGCGTTGTCTTACTACTTACGTATACCAGTAGATGTTTTTTTCTTGGCCGTTAAAGAAGCTGATAAGCAAATCCATACATATGTCCTAGCTACATTATTTTGTTTGACGTTACGTGTTTAACCTTTCTAAAATAGTAAACATTTTCAATGATTTCAAATTGTCTTGTTAACTGATAACTATTAAAAAATTATTCCACTTACTCACAATCGGGAGAATACAAATAATATTTTAAAGTTTTTCTTACAGCAATGCCTTCCTTTTGATATCAACTACACAAGGCACCCGTATCTCGTCGGATGGAGGAGATATTTATACAAACTTCATAATAAAAACTAATATTTAACTGTAACAAGATAAAAATTACCCCTCTCAGTATAAATTGCTCAAGTCGGAACGCATATTCAAAGAGAAAAGGGATTAAAAACACTTTGTATCTTTGTAAGTAGAGAAACTTTTGTGAAACTTAAAGAATTCTTTATTCGTCTTTCTTGAAACTAGACTAGGTAATAGTTATAATTCAAACTTGCATACTTAAAAGTACAGCTATTACGATGGTTTGAAAATTCTTTGCTGGAATTAAATACAAAAATCTTAGTTTCTTTTATCTGAAATATTTCGAATATACAAACAACGTTTTTGATGATGACTTTTTATGAGCAACATTTTCTAAAAAATGTTAATCGATACTAAGTCAAATACTCATAAAGAATGGCGTATGACTTCTCCGCTCATCACCCTAATATGTATAGATATGTCCCTGCTACCTTCACAAAAAATCTATCTTAATTTTGAAAAATGAATTCTATCCATTTTCTTATTTTCGACAACTTCAAAGAAGTTCTATTGAGCGTATATTTTTATATAATATTTAACTCGTACTTCCCAAGACGTTTGTCAGTATTTAATTATAGATATAAACTTCCTATTGAACTTTTATATAATTAAGGCACCTACAGCGTATTTACTGGTAACGAACTTACACCATATGTCTCACGTTGGCGCGTTGGCGATCCATTGTTTGACCATGTCTATGATCGGTACACTTCCATCAGTGGCGACGCTCGTCTGCTCTTGCAAAAAAGATTAAATTACAAACGCTGCCTAAACCATTAAAGATAGACATAAAGCAAGTTATATATAATTGTACTACTTGAACAGTTCTTCAATAAACATTTTTAAAAATTGCAATCAAGCATGTTTAAAGCCGATTTAAGGTAATATAGTGGATGTTCACCTAAAAGTTAATACATTTAAAAATGTCTTCATGTTAATTACATAAAACGTGTCATAGTGTCATAGACGACATTTTGATAAAATTAATACTTTAAAAGTTATCAGGGATTTAAAATAGCAGTGGCTGAAAACGCGATATAATTTCGCACGGAGAGCACGTTGTTACCTGCTCATATTGCGTAAAATCGTTATATGCTATTAGAAGTCGGTCATATTTTTTTTTAATTTTACTTGTATTAATATATATTTTGCATTTTTAATAGAAATAACGTTTTAATTTCATATATGTTTACACCATCTACTAACATGTACAATATTAAATTTAGATAAAACTGATTATGTTACGGCCCTATCCTCGTAATAATATGACTTTTCTTTAATTTTTTGTATTTTCTTATATGCACTTGTGAAAGAAAAACAC
Source organism: Lamproptera curius (assembly GCA_029286875.1). Classification (NCBI taxonomy): domain Eukaryota; kingdom Metazoa; phylum Arthropoda; class Insecta; order Lepidoptera; family Papilionidae; genus Lamproptera; species Lamproptera curius. The sequence goes on along the minus strand of JAGSMT010000094.1, from coordinate 1,221,331 downwards.
AAAAATTTAACTAGATTTGTCGCACGAATACGTGAGTGAGCCCATCTTCGGACATAATATCGGATCTTAAACTGTTCTACTTGTAGGTATTATTATATCCGTATATGTTATCTGAAATTCTTTTGACACAATAAATAATAACTATAAATAGGCGGAGTATATAATTGTTCTCTTAAATTAATAAATGTAAGCTTAAAAATTGTGAAGGCAATAGTGTTCAACAAACAAAGTTGCATTTTAATAACTATTAATGATTGACTTTATTCAACTTATCTACATCATAATCATCATCATCATCAGCCTGCGTTAGTCCACCTTATTATCTTTCTACATAGTTAGACCTTATTATCTACATAGCTTAGTTAAATTCAATACCTCTGTTATAAATTGTTTCCAGCTAAACTATAGCACTTAATGTTTTCCGAAAGTTTATGTATTTGTTTCCCCTTAACACCGCAACGGCTGAACTGATTTCAATAGAATCCCGAATGGCTCGGTACGTGGCAAACTTTTCACTTCGACGGATTACCCTAATTTTGAATAGAAAATCACGGTACAAAAGCCAGTTTAAAACTAAATTAGAGTGCCGATTAGTGCCTTTATACTTTCAACATAAATACATATAAAATTTTCTTTTGAACTTGTAGTATATAGTAATAATAACAGATTGAATGTATTTTGGTTGGGTATACAGTGCTGTTGTTCAGTTTAATTGTACTTAAAGTAATTAAACTAAGTTTAATTCTGTTTGCATTGGTATTGCCGCTTAATGCTATCTCCAAGATCGGCTCTCGAGTAACTGTCTATGGATAACATCTTTATTAAGGCCCTATTGTCTCTCTCTCATTATGGCGAGCGGATTGTGCCACGTTGATTTCGAAGCGCATACAGCTTATTATCGGCGATCTGCATACAATCGTGGATTTGCATAATATCTCAATTCGTTCTTGTGCTCACTGATTTGAATGGTCGCAGAACGTTAACGCACGGCATCCCGGTGACACACGGTCGCGGCGTATATCGAGCAAATTAATCATAAAATTTATATGCTATAACTCGAAATACTATGATATATGAAAATATTTTGGGTATGATCATATACATAATTTGTAGCAAAGCGTAGCAGAGCAAAGGCCGCTACCTTTGCTCTGCTGATCAATTGTATGACTTTTAGACATATTTGCGGAACCTGTTGAATCTAATTAGTACTTGTACATGACATGTTATTGTTTTTTTTTTCTTAATTAAGCAAGCTATCTTTGAAATGTGATTCTATTCTATTCCGTCATATTAAGGTAGAAAGTTTTTATACAATTATAAGCATTAACTGACGTTTTTAACAAAATTTCGAGTAAAGGTAATAAAAGCGTCGATGACACTTACGTGGACTGCAAGACGCTGTTTATTATTTATACTTTAACATTCAACGATATTTAGAGATATTCAAAATGTTACTGAAATACATATGTCAATACATTTATAAGTAAAAGCCACAAAAGTAAAGTACAAATTATAATAAGGTTTCATTTGAATATTATATTTTGAACAAGACTGTGTACGGCAAGAACGTGCATGAAACTAAAGTGAATTTCTCTCTAAAAATTTATGCCGCACATTCCCGAAGGGAATGGGGAACTTTATAAAAATTCGATATGCCAATTCCGCGTACAAAGTTTTCAGACTCCATTAAACTATTTTATTTCTATCACACGCTTGTCGCACTATCTGAAGAACTTTTAAATAGTTTCGTGGTGAGAAGTGTTGTCTGATTTAGATAAAATTTATGTAGGTACTCAAGTATAGTAACGTATAAATTTTAATGATTATAATCAATAAAGAAAAGAAAAAACAATTTATATATTTAAAAATCTTGACAGAAATATAGAAAATGTATTGTATTTTCTTAGGCTGTAGTATTTTTTAATATGTTTCCTGTAAGAAAATAGTGGACAAATAATACATAAAGGACTCATCACTTCTATTTTATAATTTTTATCAAGTTGTAATTTAATATTAATAAATATAAAAAAATTTTGAGGTAAGAGGACAAGAAATAATATTTAACGGTTTTTTGACAACATTAAATAAATACCCTAAATTTACCGTTCAAAAAACTTTAATTGAATTTGATTTTAAATCTATCTTATGGCATGGTATGAATCATTTTTATCATCAAGCATTAGGTGACAATAAAAATAATTTATACCAATAACCTGGTCGGTTAAAACATTAAATATTACTTCAAGAATTGACCTATTTCAAGAAACGTTCGATTATAAACACTTTTAAGTAAATGCGCGTTTGAAGAAACCTATCCGTCGTTAGCTTAAACCTTTTCCCCTTTCCCGTAAAGCTCGAACATTATTTAAATTTACTATGTAAAAACTGGCGATAGTGTTAAACGAATGTGATTTTTGCCCCATCCTGGGCACGTTAGTCTGCTTGTGTCATTAATCTTCGATTATCTACAGGCCATTGGCTAGATTTCGCATTACCCATTCTCCGTAAGTGCTTGTGTCGTCAGTCCATTGCAATATTTCAATAAGAAGAGCTGTTTTACTCGGTTTTACCTTTGAAACTTTTTTATTTAAGTTTAAAACTTCTTTTAAATATACATTACTAAATACCAGTACTTTTTTTATTTGAAGATGCTAAACTGAGCGACTGCATCTATTTTACACATTGTCTTTCTTTTAAATCGCTAGAGCATTGAAATAGTCTGTATTCGTCATAGTTAACTGTACTAATGTAGATGTAAATGTAATACAATTATATTCAGTATAGATAAATGAAGGTGTGTTCACAGGACACTAACTAAAATATTGAAGGTTACGAATGTTTCCTATTATCGGGGGCCCAACTAGATGTTACGACCAAGTTGACCATTACAATCCTAAAGCTGTAGTGTTCTAATTAGAAACGTATTGTATCTTTTTCATTTTATTAAACGGGATATTTCCTGATAGTTATAAGATTAAAAATATTTCGGAAATAGCCAAGAGTATGCCACTAACAATATTGAAAAAGAATACCACGTATTAATGCTCAAAACGCGTTATTTTTTATAACGAATAAACTATAAAAATATAACATTTAACTAACATTTTCACGAGGATGGATTATAATTATTTTAATGTTGCCGTTGTATAAAATGAGTCCGTAATTATTTAGAGCACAATTCAGTTTCTGGCGCTACAGACAGCTTACGCTGCCCGTACAAATTATTTATTAAAGAACACAGCAGCTGTAATGCACTAAGAAATTCCATTAGAATTATTAAAGCCTTAATTCAAGATGCAAGCTTTGCAGGGAGACATTTCTAGATAGGAATTTCTGTTATTTGCTTATCCCTGTGGAGAATATTAAAAACTGTGTAAGTTGGCAGCATTCTTGGGAGTAATGACTGTGCTCCTCTTATGATGATAATATTAATAACGTGGGATGGGAAGGTTATTAGCTTTAGCTATATAGATTTTGTTCTGATGCTAGATGTCTTACATTTAATAAATTATATATTAAATATCGAAGATATAACGTGGAATAATATGAAATACGTACAGTGGAATTACGCCTCTAAGATGTTCTTAAAGCAAGACAATAAATATTTATCTTGTTCATTATTTGTATAGTCGTCATTAATAAAGAAATATATTGTATAATAAAGGACAATGGGGATGTTATCAGACGTTTAATTTTGGCCCAATGTACGTACCAGCTGGTCTAAATAGATTTTACGTTACTTTACCTCATTCACTTATCCTAAGCTTATAAACGGAACATTAGAATAACATTTGCAATTTGTAAACAAATATGTTCTTAGAAATGCAGTACATAATTGATGATCGTATTTGTGTAATGAACTGTGTGTTAAATGTACAAAAACACTTTTTGAATATCTTAATGTAGGGGTTTCTTATTGTAATATCTATTAATATTATATAAATTGACACTCGATTATATCAAAAGTCATCCATCGTTAAATCCGAGCTATTAAATCATCACAAACTTTAGCTCAGACAACAGTTGACTGATGACCGTGTTCATACCTTGTTTTTATCAGTAAGAAAAAAATACGAAGAACATTATAGGCGAATTTTTTCACCGATCAAAAGTTACAACACTACTTTTTTATCGATCTTTCGGAACGATACCTCAGCTCATTACGTCCGAGTGGATCGCGTTTTTTTTGCCCGTACCAATTCTCGGGACGGCGCGTTACAGAAAATCGAATCCAATCCCTCGTCAGTTCCTAGCACGGTCGAACGTCACACCTTATTATCACACTTGATACGTCGCTTTTTATACCATCGAACGCCAATCAATCTTATAATACGTCCCTAGTGATTAGTGACGTGCCACTAATTATCGAGTATCGAGTGACCTGATACCGGTTCAACGTTGCGGTCGTGGACAAAACGCGACGTCCGCGTTAATTTGGTACGCGCCGCGTCTGAATTTGTCGCTTGTAGTTTGTAATCCGATGTGCTTTACTTTTAACGGTACCAGTTTCGTATGCGGCCGGTGCTTTGGTACGGTTCTGATTTTTGGTACGCTGACGGGCGGACTTGTTTTATGGTTTTGATTGACGCTGCGGTTTGTGTTGCGCTCGTACAACTGTTATGTGTTTATATTTACGAAACATTGTGTGGTCGTAAATGACTTATGGAATTTTTTATAACAGTCAGGAGTTTCTTGTTTTCTTTACGTACATACCTACCTATCTGTCATGGTCTTAGACTTGATTTAAAATTATATTTTTTATATTAACAATACATATATGTAAATATTAAACTCAATATTGAAACTTTAATCAGTTATTTTTATTGGATATAGAATAGTTTTGTTTTAGGTTACATCTCACAAAAGATGTGATAAATCGTATATACAAACAATGTTAGTTTACATTGTTGTTACATTTAACAGCCTTGACACATTAAAAATAATCTTTAGGGTGATGATGAGTTATAACGAATTTAAAATAAATTTTATATATACACTAAATGAAACTGCTACACAAAGTAAACACCTGTAGTCGTAGCGTAAATAATTAAAAGAGAAATATATCACAAATCTTATCTCGCTCTGTGGTCGTATCCAAATGAAATGCACCGAAAAACCGCCGATAAATACCAACAGCGGTATTACTTAACCGGTGATTTGTCACCGATGACTTAAAAACATCAATATCACAACAATCAGATATTCAAATAAGACGGCAATTTATTTAGTTTACATTGAAGGTTAACAGCAGCCGGACGTTCACTGATTTATGGCATCATTCTTATCGACGAGCAATGGAAAGCTTTTTCGTTGCGCGCCCGCGACGGAACGCTTCCATACATTAAAATTCAAACGATTTTGATACATATTTTAATTACAAAAGGTTTATTTTAGAAGGTTCTCGATATATGTCTACGTGAGCGACGCCACATGGTTTTATCTTTAAAAATTAGATACGAGATAAGGACGCGCGTGGACCAGTGTGATACGCTCGGGAAGGAATTGCATCGTGTAGTTTATACAAAACGAATTAATAGTTTAATGTTTCATCGATTTTCCACATTAGTGAATAGTATTTACTTTTAACTCCAATTATTGTTACCAAGAACAATTGTCAAAATGTTAAACATTAACAGTTGATCGGCCAGATAAATTGCATCAAAAAACGCTCTATATGATGGATATTATGTTAAACAATTTTACGTGGTTAGTATTAATTATTTATTACATTCAAAAAATATATGATTTTTGTGATCTATTAAAGTTGCTTTATCGAATTAAAAAAAAAAATGTATGTAAAAAAAACTCATGAACCTTTTAAAACGTACACGTAAGCCGAGCGCAGAAGTCCATTTATTTTCAAATACGGAAGCTATTTACACAACAAACCATAGACATTGATTAGAAGTTTACACGAAGAGTTCACGTAAATCTAAACCATCATTGAACCGCGATCTAAAAGATCCGTGAACAAAGAATTTCTCAAACATAAGATGTTTATAAATGCTCATTTGGGCAGCGGCAGATGCGTTGTGGCGTGCTTATAGCGTTGATGCTAAGCTACATTGTCGGTGGGTGGTCGTGTGTCGTCGCTCTACAAGACTATAGCTTAAGCGTATATATATCATACATACTCACATCTATCTAAGCATTGGTAGTAAGATTTACATAAATATACTAAAAAAATCTTGGCTAAATTGTAAAATATTAATCGTACAAGTTAAACTTACATAATCTACACACATATTTGAAGTCGATCAAACAATTACTTTACCTTAAAAATAACTATCCCGACAGTTTTAACTGCTTTATAATTCATATTATATTCAACAATTATCAAATGGCTTCCCAATTACATATACTTTACTTTTGCCTTTTTTACTTTATTCTATATTTATACTGCACGACACTTTGATGCGTTTTTTTATTTAATGATAAATAAAATAATGCGGCTGATGTATCTAAAAATAATTCTTTAAATAAATTTATGACGAAAGTATGTATACTGTCCTTTTAAGGAAGTAATAGCAATACTACATCTATATCATATACTTACATCATTAAATAATCCCTGTAAACTTACATCGATTATGACGTAAAAAACATAAAGATAATGAAATCATTCCACATTATACATAGAGACATTAAAATGTTTTAACCAACCATTATTGACTTACTTCTCAAATATTCTGTAATCATGAAGGTCCTAAATATAAAATCGCGCTAAAATTTTATAAAGGAAAATATAAATTCACACGGGAATAGTTTCCACGTTGCTCGACGTTCAAATAGTACCAAAAGTTATATAAGACGTATTGAATAATAAATTAGAAGCGAGGATCGGATTCTGCAAAATCTAGAGTTAAGATAAACCGAATCTAAGAATTTATACGTAACAAAAGCGATTAAAGATAATAGATCCTGGCTAACTCGGCTAGTTATAAAACTTTTCATGAAACCGGTACGCCATTGCAAAATTCATAAAACTCCACCTAAACACGTGGAGTCCCGGTGACGACAAAGTTTAATGGATTTCGCATTTCACTAGGATTTTGCATATATTTATTTCTATTCATATAGTGAAATTTCTCTATACACCATTGTTTGTTCGAATCGTTGCAAAAAACACATTAGATGTATAAATACTATTTGAAACACGTTTCCTTTATTTATGTTCATAAATATCATGAAGATATATTTTTTATACAGTTTATAATTTTTAATTTTTGTTTTTTCTCTTTCATAGGCATAAGCGGAAAGTAACTAACTTCCTGCCATCAAAGTCATCAGCGCCTTCCCAGAGTTCAGGTTCACAAAGAAGAGCCCCACCACCAGCTCCTCTGTATGAAGATCTTCAGGATCTTCCGAGGCGACCCCCTCTGCCCCACAGACCCGAAATGGAACCACAACTAGAGGTTAGTTCCCCAATTTTATTTATTTACCACTAAGCATCATAAGCAGCGAAAACTGTTATATTAAAATACGATCAAAATACTTGTATATTATAATCAGTTTTGTTATTACCAAAATAATTCAACCAATGGCTGTATGTAATAAAAATATAAACTTAAAAAAATATTTTTGTATATTTCAGATGGTGGAAGCGAAGCGTCCCAACTGTCAAGGAAGAGTGTTTGTCTGCGATACTGGAGGCGCGTGGCGTGGTGGCAACTCTTGCGTAGGAGAGACCTGCGGAGCACCTCTGTATGAGGAGTTGCCTCACAGGTCCGATGACTCAGTACACAGCGACGATCATTTCGCTGAGGACGAGCTGAGCCTCGTCGGGGAAGCTGCTCCGTGCCGAACTTGTTCCAGACCTACAGTCCCTCATTCGCTGCCACATCGCCAAAGGCCGCAGCGCTTTGACAGGCGACCAAAATCATTAGAACGAAGGCGGGGTCACCACCGGATGCCACGTCATTTGCAGCCACCAGATCCGTCGGAGTTCCACGAAGGAGTTCTCTTAGATGCATTGTTAAGACTGTACCCTCAAGTGGGAACTGTCGGGGCTAGGCCGGGGCCTGGACCTATGGCACCTGGCGGAGCGTGGCCGGGGGGTGAACTTCCAGGGATCGCGTGCTGGCGAGGCCATCGTGGTTCCCCCAAGCCACCAAGTGGTGATTCCTCCTTCGGATCTGACTCAGGCTACAGCAACAATACGTGCGGCACTTGTGGCACTCGTGCTTCCTCAAGACACCGATTGTCCGCTGAAATCCCCATGTCATGAACCGTAGTGATACTAAACTGAAAGTGAAGTTAATAGAATGCCACAACATTTCTACTGTTAAGATGCATACTCTTAAAATAGATTGAGTAAAGCTACCGGCATTTATTAGTCGTTGTCTTTTACGGCCTATTTTAACTGATATTCAGTATGGCCTCGATTTGCCTTCTTCAATTAAGCGTTTTGTGAATAGATGAAGATTTGGTAAAGAGCCTTGTTGTAGTATCTATATTTCTACAAATCTGTAAATAAGAGTTCTTAACAGGTGGGACTGTCCCTTTTTTTAGAATTAACGTGTCATATTCATTTTGAATTGTTCTTGCCAATTGGGGCAAGATTAAACATTGTTTTAATAGTGTATATTACTATCATCGTTTTGTATAAATTTTTAAACCATTAATTTGTGTAGCACTAGTGGTTTTTCCTAGTAAGTTATTTGGAACTAGTCCTAAATTATGATTGCATTGAATTGAATTATATAAATATAGCATTAGAATAATTTAATTTGTTTGATGTAAAAAGGGAGAAAACGTTATCTGGTATACTAAAATTGTAGATATTGTAAAAATGGTAGTAAAACTTAATGATTAGGTATCGTAATAATAAGTTGAATTTTATAATCATATCACATTTTAGATATCGGTATTGCATTAATATAAAATCACAAATTCTCCCTTTCAAAAGGTATATCATCTCCTAATATTCTTGTCTGTGGTGCTATATTTGAATTGTATGTCATATAATTAATTCAAGTAATCTATGTTAAATTTCAATCCTTCTTTATGTTGTATTCCACAACACAATATTTATTACATGTATGCCATTCATATATTATTTAGACTCGCTTCAATCACTACATAAACTTTAAATTCCCTTTAAAGTCAATTTAGAATTATATCATAGCTTTGTTTTTAATATAGGAAACATGCGCCATTCTAAAAATGTGTAAATTATTTAAGTGTAAGTCGAATTATCTCAAATAATTGTAAGTTTTAGTACTTGTAGGTTTTCCTTACGTCCTAAACTTAATTTGAAAATCGAATGAGTTTAAATCAGTTGTGAACACGTTGTTTCTTGTTTTCTGTTTTTTTTTTTTACTTTTTTAGAAAAGCGAATATTTATTTTTTTACTTATGTTTCACTGAAATTGTATATTTTCAAAAGTTACATCACTAATAATGTTTGATGGGCCTAATTGGTCAAGTTTATGAACACGAGAAGCACAATAAATTAAAAAATAAATACATTTTTGAATAAGCTGCTTTATTATTTTTGTTTATACCCCAAAATGTCAGTTAGCTTTAAAATTATCACTTTAAGAAAGCCTTTTACGTATAAAGTTACATTTATTCATTAATTACTTTTAAACTAATAAGTTATCTTAAAAAAGAACTAAATGGAAAAAAAGAAATGTTTTTAATTAATTACTACTTAGTAATTGCAAAAATTATTCAATTAGGTTAACTTACTGACTACCACCATGTAGCCCTTGGTTTACAAACCGGGGATTGTGGATTTGCAACTAGCGGAGAAACAACTTTGGGTTGTCAATGTTTTCTGAATGCTTCCCAAAACCCGAAATCGATCACTCAATATCTAAAACTATAGCACTCTATTAATGGGATGGTCATATAAAAAGTCGAGCCCGGTTGTTAAAATCATATTAGGACTTTTTTAAGTGTACTGATTTCACTTTGAAACAGCGTTTTCATGTATCGAATGAAGTTTGCTCTTTAGATTTTGGAGGTCAGACCGCATGCATGGAAACTGTTATGTGGCACTGGGTAGATTAATAGCCAACCCCATTAAAAGTATAGAAAATCAGTAAACAAATATTTTATTAGTTCTTCGACAAGGAGAGGAAACAATGTATTATTTATTTATGCCACACGTATCGTCCACGTACACGTAGTAATCTATAAAATCTGGCCTGACCGCTTTTTGTTATTGGTTCCATAAGGTTTAATAAAATCAAACAATGTTTATGTGCACATAAGTTTAATAATTAAGTGAGAACAAACATTAAATACGCTTAAACTTATTTTTTTTATTGATAACCATTAAAATGGTGATAATAGGGAAATTCTTCATAACACTAGCATTTTTATTACCAATTTAGATATTATCTTATATTGTTTATAAAAATAAATGAAGTAAGAGGTCTGTTTGGAACATGAAAATAAACGTATTTAAAAGATTTCATTGTTATATGTAACTGGTACATTAAACAAAACATTTATAAAAATTTAGTCTATCTACCTGTTTGTGCTGGCTAATCTCTAGATTGGCTCTAGTATGACGAGTCTTTTTTGCTAATGTAACTGGGAGTAACTGAGGCTACTTTTTGTTAAGAAAAAAAAAGTAAATATATACAACTTGTAAAACCAGATGATGATGAATTTTGGTAAATGCATACGTTAAAGCAACGGTTGGAAGAATTTTGTAATAGATAATAAAAATCTCTTTTTCCAATCATCGCAAATCGTGTTAAACATATTAAAAAACAACTTTAATTTATCAAGGCGATATATTCATAGCGAAATAAATCAAAAACAAACAAGCATTTTTTTTGAAAACTCATTTCCTTATTTCACACTCGATGCTGTCGTTACGGATTTTTTCCTGAACACGTACTAAATTGATTACTTGTTCTGTTTTCGTTCGTTAATAAAGATTATTACCGACCCTCTTTGTCGGAATTGCCAATGAAAGGCATCTTAATTTTATTGCCATTGTTCACAAATGAAAAACTGTTCGGGGACAAAGTGAAATTTAGGTTTTATTAGGCAGCTATAACATTCCTAAAGTGTATTTTGTAGTCAGCAAAACTTCTTTGTTAATCTGCTAACCAATTTATTCTTACATAATTAATACTAGAAGGCAAGCGCTTGCCTACTAGTATTGACCCTCGGCTCTACTTGTTTTATGTTTATGTAAGTTTATATATTCTCGAACAATGTTTGTGAGGTATATAAAGTCAATCGTCAAATTATAAAATTAGAACAAAAGATTTGTTACCACGGAGTGCGAATATCAAATTGAAATGAGTAACTGTAAATAAGAACCACTATCACTGGGATAAGGAGACCAGTGAATAAAATAGCGGATAACTAATAATAGTGTACTCTACATAATTTTCTCTCAAAATAAAATAATACGAAGAACCTACACCAACAACGCAAACTTTGCCTTTATAATTTACTTGATCAAAATCCTGGTATAATAAAGTTTAATCACATGTTGAATAATAAAAATCAATCAGAATGTATACCCAGAAGACAGTAAATGTACACATGACAATTTTTTTTAAAACTGTAAGAATAATGCCATTTTTAATTTATAACACAAAGTTCATATTCCCTACAGAGTATTTTATACCAGAAAGCATAATATTTTCCTGATTAGAACAACACTCGCTTAGCGTCGTTTGTTCAAAGCACAAGGGATATTAGACGATGGAATAGTTTAGTCTTTTACGATAGGTACAGGTGTGGACAACTAGCTTGAGGCCATAAAAGCAACGAAGATGAAAGTATACGTGTTTGGAATAACACCGCATCTATTTGAAGAACTTTTATCTTTTAATATATTTCAAGAATGGAGCGGCAAGAATATGAAGGTTTCAAATATCCTTGTTTAGATTTGATGGGTGGTAATAAGATTTATATAATATAACTAAGATGAGAATATAACTGTATCGAATGTCCTTGTTCAGTTTTAATATCTTGTAATATGTTTTAGCATGATTTATATGTTGAATAGTATACTTTATAAGATACAAAAAAAGCAGTTCATATGTTGGACTTTTTACGAGTCATCATCTTTATCAGCCTGTGCTGGTCCACCGATGGACATGGACATAGGCCTCACACAAGGTTTTTGGATTGTATCCTATCACGCTGGTGCAATGCGGGTTGGTGAGTGGACCGACTTTTTACATGCCCATCCGACGCATGGATCATCTTACTTTTCAGACAATTGGGTGATCGGCTCAAATTACCCTAACCAACTAGGGAACAGCAATGAAAATTTGTTGACTCTCCGCATGATTCGAACCCACCACCTCTGGTTTCCAAACCACGCGTCCTTACCGGATTATGGAGGCAGGCAATTAACGAGTAGTCATCTTAAATCTGTAAACAAAAAAAAATGCTAAAACCTCTACGATAATTCTACAACACTTCATAAGAATATTGGAGAATTTATAGCATCTTGATATGGTAAAGCTATCGTCAGACATCAAAAATATTGTAACATAACATTATGTGACAAGATATTGGACAAATGGCTTTGTATTACAAGTTAAGTTTATTTCAATTCATTCTTATAGTGCAAGTGAAACTGCCTCGTAGCCTAGTGGTATGAGCGTGTGCTTTAGAAACCGAGGTCGTGGGTTCGAATCCTGCAGGGGACCAACAAATTTTCATTGTTGTTTCCTAGTTGGTTAGGCAATTGGGCCGATCACCCAATTGTCTGAAAAGTAAGATGATCCATGCGTCGGATGGGCATGTAAAAGTCAGTCCACCGCAACCCGCATTGGACCAGCGTGGTGAATACGGTCCAAACCCTAATGGATAGGGTGTATTAGAGAGGCCTATGTCCAGCAGTGGACTAAAAAGGCTGATGATGTGATGTGATGTGATGTATTATAGTGCATTAGAGTTATTATCTTTATTTGCTCAAACTAATTTTAAAAAAAATTAACATCTATGGTATAAGTTCTTAAATGTTATTTGCTTATATGCGTTAAAAATTATATCTCAACTATATAATCTAAAGAAACAACTATATAGAAACAAAATTAAATTTAAAAATACCCAGCGACAACATATTACGTAGACGTTCAAATTATTATCGCACAATGCGGGCACAAAATTGAAATTCGCTTTCAATGCGCTAAACTCACGTAACATGCTTCTGATTAATTTTAATGTATTCGTGAATTGATCATTCAATCGTTTATAATTGTCAATACAACATGTTTTAATGCACCATGATTTTGAAAATTGTACACGATTATTATACATACTAAATCATTTTTAATCATTTATTCTTTGTAGGTATCATACATATATATCATATATCCTAGCCTAAAGATGAGATATGTCTGTATCTCAATGTATTTGAAAAAACGTTATTTTAAAGTTATTCTTCTTTTAGTGCGTTACGGAAAATAACGTGAGGATTTTTTTTCGATGAGCGCGCACACCATCATGATAAAACAACACCCTGAAGTTAGCAAGAGCGAATGACAACTGTATTCACAATATTTAGCTTTACAAACGTAGAATAAGGCGAACGATAAAATTTTACAAAATATTTTTTTCTTGTTACGTCAAGAAAGAAAACAAGTTAAACTACCTAACAATCGGCGTACTTCCTAGCGTATCTTCTTCGCGTGTACATAAATATAGACATCTTTTTTGAATTTGGACACATTTAAATATTTCCTTTACGTCTTACAGCGTTAAATATAAATTAAATGTTTTGGTCAATGATTGTCATAAATTTTTCATTCCCCTATTATTTTGTTTGTGATGTTAGTTGTGTGTTTCTAGCATATCAATTTTACATGATTTTATATTTATTTTATACGAGTTTTATATGAATCGGAAGAGAATTGCTCACTTTTTATTGGGGCGAGAAACTTTGATCCCCATTAGCTAAATTCACTTTTGACTAAATTCCTAAAAAATAAATTATTTCATGTGAATTCTATGTAAATTTTCATCCCTTATTTTAACCCTTTCAACCACTGTTATCGCAGAATTAATAGCCTATATCCTTTCTTGCAATCTATTATAAGTATGTACCAAATTCCTTGAAATCGGTTTATTTTTTTGACGGATAGAGGGATATAGAGGGATGATAAACAGGGACTGATAGACAGATAGGCGAAGTTGAGATTTTCACATTTATAACATTAGTATGGATTACTACTTGACAATTAATTATTTCTTTTGTTTACGCGAATACAAAGACTTCAAAACCTCGGGAATTTAAATATGTAAAATAAACGCGATAAAATCCATAAAAAGTAATTTTATTTTATAATACTTGACAATTATTTACTTAACCTGTAATAATGAAGTTGTTATAAAAATAGGACACTTACCAATTACCGCGTATAACCATGCATTGAAAAATAGTTTTTAGTTACTTATTAAATGAAATCATTATCCATTCACAAGTACTTTTTCGGCTTCAGCATGACACAAAATACGTCATTCATTGCCGCCCGCTTAACAGTGAAATCCAATCAAACTATAATCCTTTGTAATGGTCAACGGTATTCGTGTAGTAATTGTGCTGCGACACACTGAATCCATTCAAATTTATACGCCTGATTAATTTGCAACTGTCGATTCATTACGGCCGAAAATTGTCAGCAATCATAGAGCGGGGATTTTCACTCGGCGATATACTCGATTAACAAACAGCGCTGTGTGTATTAGTAAATGTTACCGGATCGAATGATCTAGAAATAGACTGTTGACGAACTGCAGATTTGTATTCGGCATGAATAGTGATAATTCAATGGGGGCATGCGGAATGGGCTCATACAATTTTGATGACGTACAATGTAAAAATTTGTTGGTTTCACATAACATTTATCTTTCTTAAACTTTATGAAAAGTTATTTTACATATTTTTTGTCCGACTTGTTCCTGTCGCGGGAAATCTAATAAGAACTTGGGTGGCTCAGGAGGAAGGCCAGATGTAGAGGAAGCCAGCCAGCAGCCTGCAGTATACCAAAGTGGAATTCTCCAGCCCACTTTGAAATGCTATGTCTGTCGCTAACCGCTTCCGTATAACTACTATATTTTTCTTCCTGTTTGAAGCACATCGTAACCAGGATATTTTTTATTAATAAGTGTGATAGAATATGCAATACGTTCACCTGATGATAAGTGATACCCTCTGCCCATAAGAAACGCACCGTAAGACAAAACAAGGAGTCATTTGATGTCATGTCTCTTTAACCGAGTAATTACACTGGCTACAGAGCCCTTCAAACCGAAAGACAGTAGTACAACGCAGTGGTACTACCCCACCTGGTCCTTATTAAGTGAGACCAACCATCTTAAAAAAACCTAATGTCTAAACGAGACGTAGCATCCTATATCTTAAGCCGAAGAGCAAAGATTTGCCCAAATTAGCACTTTAAATAGTTAAGTCGTTCACATTAAATAGACACTACACAAAGAAAAAAAAATGCTAATAGAAAAAAAATATTCATACATACAATAACTAGAATCATCTTAAACAAGCCTCGTCTTCAAAGTATTTTGCGTCATTGCCTTTGATTCAGGCGCATACTGTTCTAAAATTGACATAACTTTGGCCTATATATCAACGTCAAGCAGCAAATATTAATAAGCCTTCTAAGCCAGTGTTGATTTATGCGCTTAACCAAGAGTTTGCTCGGGATATTGTATATAATAACACAAATACTTAGAGCTAACACAAATAGATAAGCTGCAAAATGGTTTTGTTGCTTAGCATATTGAATACTTGGTTAATAATGTTACTGACATTATACGTAGGACAAGTAATGAATGGTACAAATATTATTTCAGTTGTTTTAGTGTCATTCCAGAAACAAATTCTAAGTCTATTTTCATCACCAGAATCAACTTAATATTAAAATATAATTTTGATAAAAATGTGTCCACTAATTATTAGTAATAAGGACGTCGTTGCTAATAACTTGTTACTCAATATCATAATGAGCAGAAAGTCACTATTTCACAAAATTTTCATTTAAAACTATAGAAATAATAATACTACATCATCAGTTAAACATATTTTCTAAAAGACATGAGTGATAATAATTGTGCAAAATGCTATATTGGTATACATCATCAGCCTGTTTTAGTCCAGTGCTGGACATCCGCCTCCCCTAATACACCCTTATCCATTAGGGGGTTTCGGACCGTATCCCACCACGCTGGTCCAATGCGGCGTGGTGGGTGGACCGACTTTTTACATGCCCATCCGACGCATGGATCATCTTAATTTTCAGACAATTGGGTGATCGGCCCAAATTGCCCTAACCAACGTGGAAACAACAACGTCCCGGGTGGATTCGGACCCACGACCTCCGGTTTCTTAAGCACACGCTCATACAACTAGGCTACGGAGGCAGTATATTGGTATTCCTTATAGATTTTGTGTTTCGAAGCTTTGAATACCTGCAGCTGAGTCGAGTCGGGTCTGATCAATATGCATAATATCCAGCTAATCATATCACTTAATGACGTTGGCTAATCGTCATATTAAACAAAAATACGATTGTCTGGAGTTTTTAAGATTTGAACTTTTGCTTATGTTTCATGATATCGTTGGTTACAACAATACATTTACAACATGGTCACCAGGTCTAAGAGAAACAGCTTACGAACAACCATACCCGCCAAGTTATTTGCGTACAAGTAAGCAGTAGTGATCGTTTACCTTATTCTAAAACAAACTTGTCTTTTATAAAATGCACTCCACGTGGTTGTCTCCTAAAAGTTATAGCAGTCGGTGGATTTGAATAATATTGAACTGCAGTGCAGATTCAGAGTTATTTCAGACGCACGTGATTAATTTACTTAAAAAAGTTCATCATCATCATCAGCCTTTGATAGTCCACTGCTGGACATAGGCCTCCCCTAATACACCCCATCCATTAGGGGTTTTTGGACCGTATCCCACCACGCTGGTCCAATGCGGTTGGTGGGTGGACCGACTTTTTACATGCCCATCCGATGCATGGATCATCTTACTTTTCAGACAAATGGGTGATCGGCCCAAATTGCCCTAACTAGGAAACAACAATGAAAATTTGTTGAGTCCCCGCAGGATTCGAACCCACGACCTCCGGTTTCTAAAGCACACGCCCATTAACGCACGCTTAAAAAAGTTATCTCTAGCTATCTTATTTTCTCTCAAATGGACTCAACAACTTTGCTTTGTTATTTTTTAGTTGGTTGGGGTAATTAGGGCACCCGATTGCCAGTAAGCAAAATGATCCATGCGCCGGATGGGCATTCAAACAGTTAATCTGATCACTCTTCGGTCGTGTTACCGTCCCATTGAGAGTAAAGGAAAAGGCACTGCATGTGTTTGCGCGTACTTTGGTGCACTTTAATTACTCTTTAATATAGATTTGCCGCCATACACGAAATCGAACTCGACGGGAAACATTATTCATTATTATTAGGATGGTCCTAATCGTCAGTAAGAAAAATAAATATAAATTCCATAGCGTTAATTGATTTTAAGCTTAAAGTCTGTATAAAGTTACAATCGGTAAAACAATATATAACATAGCCGTTCATTTGAATATATTATTTCTTGTTTAAGTATGGTCCAGTTATAATCAGTTCAGATATACCTAAAGTGTACATTGGTTAATTTTAAATATAATATTCAATGGATCAAATTATTTTTGCTCCTTCGCGCATTAAATTTATAATTATAAATTCTATAGTTATTTAAACTTCTATCTTATTTACATGTTCAGTGGTTACATTCGCAAATACGTTTTATAGTTAGCTAGCAATTAATCCATGCTGAAAGTGATATTCTACGTCTATTTTTAAGCAGTTCTAACTTAACATGGATACAAGACAGTAAGGGATAATGTAATTAAAATGAATGCCAGCCCTGACGGTAATTTATTGTCGCAGTGTGTTGATTTAACTGTTCACATAAATATAAAAGATTTAATTGAGTTATGAATATGGCGATGTTGTAATGCTTAGCGCAGTATCGCTAAATCGTTTAATATTAGTAATGTAACTGCACCGATTCGGTGTCGATATTTATCTCTATAATTTTAAGAAGTAAAAAAAGCTTTTCATTTTACGGGAGCCATCCGGGCGGTACCACCGCGGTGCTTATTTCTTCCTTCTGTTATAGCAATTTTCAATTCCAATCACAGTCAGAAATTATTTGTTTATTTTTGGCTATACTGAGTACTTATAAACGTTAAAGTTTTACGACCGTTGCAATAACTGAGATCTTTTAATAGAAGAACTGGGAGAAACTCTGCCAGCCTTTATTTTATATATATACATATACCTTTTATTAATATACTAATAGCTGTTTGTTTAAATTGGCTAAAGTTTTTTGTAAATGATATAAGTCACTTATTTAAATTCTACGTAAAGTTATACGTAGTAAAAGACATATCATTATATTGAACCCTGATCTGTTTCGAGATAAACGCGAGCTGTTGTCGCTGTTGCATTTGTTGAAATGTCTAATCATGATAGCGATTTTTTTTCTTCTGCAGAGTATGTAGAAACAGTTAAGTGACGTAAAAAATATCGTATAAAAATTATAATAAACATATTGAAATCCCGATCCCTTTAATATATAAAGTTGAAAACATTTTTTGAATGTCGATAAAAGTTGTGTCCGTCTCTATTCTAGCGTATTTTCGTCGCACGTCGTCGCATACGCAGCTGCCGCAATTTGTCCGGATCCATCTGACACACGGCCGTGGCGGACGAGTGTAGCGAGAACCGAAACCCGATGTTAACAACATTGTTTTGACTTGGCGCAACGTTTCCAGAATACGGTCGTATCGTGTTTAAATACAACATTTATTTCGGAACATATAGAGCACAAAAATATAGCTCTTCCGGATTCGTGCCTTATTCTAAAAAGAATTAAAACAAATCATCAGCTTATAATAATTAGAATGTGCTAAATAGAGAGTTGCCAAATAGAAAAGCCAATATACGATTACGGAATTTTTCAAAAAGTATCACAATAAAATGTAACTTTAAACTTTTGCTATACCCAGCTTAATCGATATAAAATCACTAGACTACATAAGTAACTTTACACGTATTAATTGCATAAATATTTACAAATTAAAATTCATGCAATTACTTACAAAATACTTTTATTAGTCGCTGCTTAGTCATGTCGTCAAATTGTAAACTTGCTTGATTCATTCATAAAACTGGTTGCGTGTACTTATGTACGCGCGTGAGAAGTTATACTTCTGGCATCATTAAAAATAGTTTTTAATTGCATGCAAATAATTAATTACAATACAATAAATAATACATACGGATAGTTAACCTCAATTATATTGGAGCACTTGAAAAGTATATAAGCACAATTTTTTCACTAATATTCACAAATAGTAAGTAATATCAATCAAAAATAATTAAGATAATTAAAGATGATAGATTTACAAGAACTAATCATAAATAATTCGATTAAGAATTTATGGATTCACAAGACGTACTTTGATATATCATATCACTGGTAGTTCATCGCCATCTGTTGCTTACAAATGTAGAATTCCTAAGAGATGTTGGCTTACTTGTACAGCGGTACTAAAATCAGAAGCTTTGATTATGTGTGACTAGATGGCGCTTATCTAAAACGTATTACATAGATTAATCACAATGTTGATATATTAAATGAATAAAAATATTACCATTATATCAAGTTGAGTTTTCATTAGAAACTGTTAATTTTGTGTCACGCATCTTAAAATTTCACTCTCATCATTTTTCATACGCGCCTAAAGAAGTATAACTTCAGTAAACACTTAAGTGCTATTTTTCACGTTTATAACTTATATTATCTTCATGTTATTTAGTATAAACATACGCATTTAATTTAAATAAATAAATATTCAAAGTAAAGCCAATCTATGGAGTATGTTGGCAATGTGATAAATAAACCAAAAGCATAGAATATCTATAGTACAAGCTATGTGGTAAAGAAAAAAAGCGCTCGGGTGCCGGGCCTTTGTATGAAACGTACTATTATTACTAATTAGTGTCCGACCGAACTTTCGGTTTCGGTTTCGTTTCGCCGAGTTTCGGCCAAAAATCAAGTTTCGCCGCAGTAGTTTCGGTTTCAGCCAAATTTGCCGAAACTTTTGCCGAAACCGAAACTGGTTTCAGAAGTGTTTTCAATTTCAAAATAGTAGCGAAAATTAAATGTATCATTGCTACAATCGAGCTCAGATCAGTCGATTTTAGTTCAGACAAACATTCAAGTTTGACAAAAGAAATTGATGATTCTTCTAGAAATACGAGGAGGAACAAATAGTAGTGAGAACAAAATATATACTCCTTGGTAACTAAAAATAAATACAAATAATACTGGAAAGTGTAGCTCAGATATTTGTTGTGTTAATAAAAAATCTTTTAGTCTCTTTACTTTTTTCTGAATGTAGTCATTTGTTTGCTATGTGTGGCGAAATGTTCTCGAAAAGAAAAACCCAAGTGTGACCTTGTCATTAAAACCACTGTTATAAAAGTTAACAACGCAAGAGATTTACTGCGACTACTACTCAAAGGCAACATGAGAAGAGACTGCTCTGTCATAATCAATTGTCGCAAAGTGGGCTTTAATTTCGAGTAGGAGAACGTACACGGAAGACGAACATGGTTGCAGACGTGCATCGAAGCCAGTAATCAACAAGAAACAAGTTTGGCGTGAGGTGGCGCCTTATAGAATACTGCCTCCCATCTCTTCCCGTGGGTGTCGTAAGAGACGACTAGGAATTAAGAAACCAACGAACCACTGCATCTTTTGCTCTACGTCAATCGTACTGTCTAGGCGGTCCATTGGCTCAAGGGGCTAAGACAAGAGAGTGGGCTTTGCGGTTTGCGCAGCTTGTCCACTATAATCAAATCACGCGCCGATGACCTTGCTATCTTGTTTATTTGGATTCCAAAGATTCAAAAGCCCTGCGGCGATCGAGTTCTGGTAGTGGAGTTACCGATTTAGTGATACTGGTCTCTAGTTGGCACCTAGGCACGTAGGCGGCTAGACGAGGTGGTCGCTCCATGACTCGATTCCGAGGCGGCGCAGTACGTGTTCGGCAGCACGTCTGGTGACAAAGCAGACCTATTTAGGGAACGATATGCTGCCGAATCCTGGTGTCTTTATAGAAGAGATATTAGAAGGCTGGACTCCTTCCACCTAAATGCTTGCGGTCTATCCTTCGGATCAAATGGCAGGACCATATATCCAACGCAGAGGTTCTGCGGCGCACTGGCATGCTTGCATGGAGCTACACTAATGAAATGCCAACTTAGAGGGTCTGGGCACGTCCTGCGCATGGATGATCGCCGTTTGC